>JARHVA010006639.1:427500-772500 GCA_037957365.1 Torreya grandis
AGAGAGAGAGAGAGAGAGAGAGAGAGAGAGAGAACCAATATTTCTTACATTCAACAACATTATTTTTGGTAAACAGAGTTGATGGAAAAAAATAGATAACCAATATTTCTTTATCATAATACAAATTAACAAATAATAATATTAATAATAAAAATTAATACACATTATTTTCATCTTAAAAATAATGAATAAATTCCATGGAAAATAGGTTCACTTACATAAAAAGATGATTTATACATGCTCTATTTTAAATAGAGCAAACTTTTTCCTATATATTATGACTTCATAGATAATATATATATTTTCATATAAATTTGATAAATTATTAATATCATCATTATTTTGTGTTCAACGCACAACACACAAACCTTTCCATCCTCATACACATATTAAAATCATACAACAATAATAATATCTTTTTATGCATCATCATCATCATCATCATCATCATCATCATCATCATCATCATCATCATCAATGACATATCTAGAGGAAACTATCTCACTACCAATCATACCTGCCATTACCATGTGGCCACACTAATGTGTGATATGCATCGCAAACAAGGAAAGAGGATCGTATTAAACCATCAGAAATGAATTTGGATCATTGATCAGGAATGAAAAGAAAACCTCAATCCAATGTAAAGGCTAAATATTTTTTTCCTAACAAAAGTAACCAATGAAATGCAAGTTAAAATTTTGGCCTTAACAACATTTTAAATATTTATTGATATTCATTTAGAACTACTAATAAGTAACTAAACATACAAAAGTAATAGTTCAAATGTAATTTTTTCTGACTGGAGGCTTTACATTTCTGAAATAATTGTTGAAAATTACCATTGCACCAAACCTATAAATTGATTTTATATAGTATTTATAATTTCATATCCAAATTTTTAGAGTGAAACATGTCTTATCACAAGAATTTATTTATACTTTCAAGTTTTGTTATGATGAGATTTAAAACGATACCAACATGTAATGCCCATTACCATATTTTCTATTTATTTTCAGTGTTATGCTATGAATTTCAATTTTTCCCTTATAATTTTTATTATATTTTAATGTAATAATATACAAAAAGTTATGAATTTGAAATGCATTTCTAATTTATGCATTTCAATGATTTCATGCTATTAAAAAACATAATGCTATCCAAAACAAATTACAAAGCTATCATAGATTATTATCAAACTAAGAATGATTTTTCATTGATCAAAATAATACAATACAGTTCTATTTATACATAGTGATGGAGTTGTCTAGAATTGGTGAACCTTCCATACTGATCATATGTTGAGTTGTCTTTATAATTCTATAAATAATGTAATATATTTCTGTGCTACTATTCTAGCTGGGTAAGTATTGTCAAGAGACTTCTACAAGGCTCGTGATTACTCAATGTTGTGCTATCATTCCTGATAGGTAGGAGGTTGAGAGCATTCCATGATGCACTATCATTCCCCCAATTATTACATTATTTTTACAAATGTACTCCCTAAACATTTCAAATTTTACCTTCTCAAGAGATTTGGTAAGTATATATTCTATTTATGCATCTGCAAGGCAGTACTAGAGTTGGATATGATGGTTTAAAACTTATTCTCCAATGTAGTGACATTAAACTTCTATGTGTTTTATCCTTTCATGATAAATAGGATTCTTAACAAGTTTTAACACATCTTATTTATCATAGTGAATGATGGGTGGCTTCTTTTCTTTATAACCTATATCTACTAGTATGCGACGTAACCATATTAATTTGCACATAGCTGCATGTGTGGTGCAATATTCTATTTTAGTGGATGAAATAAAAAAAATTATTTGCTTCTTACTAATCCATGATATGGTCCATATTCAAGATGAAATATGTATCCTGTAAGAAGAATTGAGTGTTCTTATTATACTCTAGACCATACTCACGTGTACCTTAGACATATCTTAAAATATGATTTATTTTTATCCAATGAAATTTCTTTAGTTCCTGCATAAATATAAAGAGATAACTCACAACAAAACATATATCTAGTCTAGTGTAAGTCAAGTAGATGAGACTCCCGATGAGTTATCTATATAGAGTTACATCTACTTGAGGTGAGTTCCGAATTCAATAAATTTGTAAGCCTTTCTCCATTGTTGTTAAAAGTGGCTTACAATCTAACATTCTAAACTTTTCCAAGAGTGTCTTGGCATATTTGATCTGGGAGATAAAAATGTGATTCTATTTTTAACATATCTCCAAGCCAAGACAATAGTGTAATAGCCCCAAATTAGTCATGTCTAAGGATATTTTGAGATCACTCTTCACAATATTAACCTGATATTCTAAACTTCTTGCAATCACAAGATCATCTACATACAAAACAAGAATGATGTTTCTTATTTAGCCTTCTTTATATACAAGTTAGAATCTGAAGGGATATGAGTGAAACCATGCTACAAAACGTGATCATATATTTTGGTGTACCATGCCCTAGGAGCTCATTTCAGTCCATAAAGTGTTTTGATGAGATGACATAGCCTTTTAGGATGTTTTTAATCAAAAAATACTTTTGGTAGCATCATGTATAATTCTTCATTAAGATCACCATTAAGAAAAGAAATTTTGACATCTATCTACTGAAGTTGACATAAATTTTGTACTACAAGTGTGCAAACAACTCTGATGGTCTTGATCTTTGCAGTGGGTAAAAGGTTTATTCATAGTTAATTCTATCTTTTTGAGCATATCCCTTAGCTACTAGCCATGTTTTATGTTTATCGATAGATCCATCTACCTTGTATTTTGTCTTAAAAACCCATTTTTAGCTTATGGGTTACTTTCCCATTGGTAGATCAATCAATTCCCAAGTTTGATTCTTCATGAATGAATCATACTTGATATCCATCTCTTTCTTCTAATGAGGTTGAGTTAAAACTTCATGAACATTGCCAGGTTTGGAGCTATCAACTATTTTACTCATAAGTGCAAAATTTACCTCATGTCTTGTATGATTCCTTGTTCTTACTTTATGTGAATGAGTGTCTCTACCGGTACCTAGTACTGAATTTAAAAGAGACTTTATCACTATTGTGATGAAATACCTAGTGGATGTGGATAACTATCTGGTGCATGTTTTAAATATCCAAGATCAACATATAGCTCTCCTTGTGGCTTTGGAGGATATAATTCTCCAAGATCAACATACAACTCTCCTTGTGGCTTTGAAGTTTCCTCATTATCTAACTTAGGAAGTAATTTTTGAGAGGTTATTGGTGTTGATCCATCATTTTGCACCATTGAGTCAAAAGATGACTCGTCAAACACCACATCTTTGCTCTCATAGATTTTTCTCATTTCTAGATCCTTGAGATGATATGCCTTCGATGTAGTGTTGTATCCTAATAGGATGCATGGGAGTGTTTTTAACTCAAGTTTATTCTTCTTCTTTATTGGTATATACATATAAGATATGTAATCAAACACATGTAAATAAGAAATCAAAGGCTTTCTACCACTCCATACCTCTTCTAGTGTTTTATCCTTCAATAGATTTCTTGGTACCCAATTGAGAGGATAAACAATAGTTTGGATTGCTTCTGCCCAATAGCAATTCTCCAGCTTAGCTATTGATAACATATAGTGAACCATCTACATCATGGTGTGATTGCATCACTCAATAACACCATTCTGCTAGGGCGTGTAAGTAGTCAAATTCTGTTTTATACCTTGTTGGTTCAAGAATGCCAAGAATTTCTTTGACGTGAATTTCCCCCCTTGATTTGATTAGAGGTGAAGTAGAGCTTGACCTGTCTCCTTCACAAACTACTGATAGAAAAACTAGAAATGATGAAGTGCTTCACTCTTCTTCTTCAAGGAGAATACCCACATCTTTCAGGAGTAATCATCTATGAATATCTTGAAGTACTTGTATCCTAAGAATGAATTAGGTAGTGGGCCACACAAATTGGTGTGAACAACTCCAATCATTTCTTAGCATGAAATAAGCTTCCTTTGAATACATCCCTATGTTGTTTACCTACAAGGCAACTAGGGAAAATGGGCAAGGAACTAGATAGCTCGGGAAGTCCACATACCATCTCTTTAGTACTTAACTCATATAATGAATTGGTGATAAATGAACATACCGATAGTGTCTGAGGGTAGTGGATTCTATTGTTGAGGTGGATAACGCAACTACAGAAGATGAAAAAACATCTAGAGCAAATAATTTGTCTTCAAGAAAATATTTAGCAAGAAATTTATCTTTTCATGATGTCATGCATGTTTTGATGCCATTTTTGATAGCAAACTCCACCTTTAGATGGTTATTCAGCAACTAGTTAACTGATAAGGGATTAGATGTGAGACCAAGAATGTATAGTACCCTTGTTAGTCTACATTTTTGCATTTTTAGAAGAATGGTAACCTCTCATATTCCTTCTACAA
The DNA here is from genome assembly GCA_037957365.1 of Torreya grandis. Lineage (NCBI taxonomy): Eukaryota > Viridiplantae > Streptophyta > Pinopsida > Cupressales > Taxaceae > Torreya > Torreya grandis. The sequence continues at coordinate 431,935 of JARHVA010006639.1, forward strand.
CATACTCTTTATCATATACTATCCTAACCTAATCTCCAGTGGGTTGGTCTGATAATGAATTAAATAGTTTCTTTTTGCTTGACATATGTTTGGTGGCACCAAAATCGATCAACCAAATATTCCTTGTGGGCTACAAGGTCTAGAAGACTAGTACCTATTTCTTATCTTCATCATATATCTCTTCTTTAGATATATCATCTTGTTGAGTAGTGAGATATCACTTTTGCTTTCATTGATGGAGATGTCCTTTAAATTTTTTATAATTGTCTTGATCTGAAGTGCTCATAGACCCTTGTTTTTGCATATTATACCAGTGATTGTCTATGTCATGAGTATTGGCTCAACAAATATGACACCATTTATTTGACTTTCGAGATTTTTGATGTCGAGATTGTTGATGTTGTTATTGTTTCTATGGCTACTTCCTTGAAGGCCCTTTACGAGACTTTTGATCTTGCTGCCTCTTTATGATAAGAGATTTGTCTTTGAACTCATCTTGGACTAAGTTGATAGCTTCTTCTTGCTGCAATAGCTTCACGAGCTCTTCGAATGATACTAATTGTTTGGTGACATTTAGTGTCATGATCAACACTCTAAATTTGGAAGGCAGTGCTCTCAAGGTGATCTGAACCAAGAGATCATCTTGTACCTTCTCACTGAGTGATCGTAACTCCATCTGTATTTTAGCCACTCAATGTAAGAATTCCTCAACTTTCTCATCAGACTCCATGATGATTATTTGAAGTCTTGATTTCATATGGAAGATCTTCATCTTATTCTTTGCCTCATATATGGTTGCTAACTTGTCATATGCTACCTTTAGATCATCAATGTCCCTGATATGTGGTTAGACTTTGTTAGTAATGCTTAGCATGATTAATATCAATGCTTTGGTAATAGCCTTATCATACTTTTCATTTTCATCGAGATCGGTGGGAGCTTGCTCGTCTCCTACCATGATTCCCTATAGTCCTTCAAACTAAAGTATCATGTGCATCTTCATTTTCCACATAGCATAATTTGGTCTTTTAAGCAGTTGGGCATCTGAGAGGATCAATTTTGGAGCAGATATCTTCTATTTTAAAAAAAAATAGTATTTATTTGATTTTTAAAAAGGTATGTACCCTGTTCAATATTTTTGCTTTAGTCTGTATCTTTATCATGGCTTGCTTTTTAACAGGATTTTATGCTTGTTGCAGAACTTCTGTGCTTTTCAAATACTCAGGGTTGCATTCACGACTTCTTAAAATTTGACAACAGGGAGATTCTGTTGTGACTGCAACACTGCTGCGTAATTCATTCAAACGTTCTACTTATTTCAACAGGCAACTTACAAGATGGTTTTTCTCTAATGCTACTGGATACATCACTGGACTTTTAATCAGGCAAATAAATGCTACAAACTTGTCAATAATCGATTACCTTTTCTGTAGGTTTACGTCTCTACTTTGTTGCAGACGTATATGTTGTGGTTGCCATTTGGAGGAGACACCACTATTTTGTTTGTTGCAGGATCACCTTCTTAAAAAAATTAATGGAGTTGGGTCTAGGTCTAAAATGGGCTGTGATTGCACTCTTTGAGTTGTCTGTTGTTTGCAATTGATGTGCATGTCCTCTTTAATGACTTCTCTTCCTTCGGGCTGGGCTGCTGCACCTTCAGGCATCACTCCACGTCTCCCAAATTGCTACATTCTTACTATTGCACGATTACTGGACATCTTGCTTGGCTCTCTCAAACTAATACGCTTTGTTACCAATTCTTACATTATTATCAAACTGAGAATGATTTTTCATTGATCAAAATAATACAATACAGATCTATCTATGCATAGCGATGGAGTTGTCTAGAATTGACTAACCTTCCATATCGATCATATGCTGAGTTGTCATTATAATTCTGAAAATAATGTAATATCTTTCTGCACTGCTATTCCATCTGGGCAAGTATTGTCAGGAAACTTCTACAAGGCATGCGATTCCCCTATGTTGTGTTGTCATTCCTGACGGGCACGAGGTCAACAGAGTTCCATGTTGCACTGTCAAGCCAAATCTTTTCATTATTTAGAGAACAAATCTTACATTCTAATGATAAAATAAAGCTTTAGAAGATAAATAAATACCATATACACTCTCATAAAATTTAATGAGAATAAAAAATGTATTAATTTTTAAAAATGATATCAATGTCAACAATAAAACTAATATAACAAAATGAATAAATAAAATAAATTGTCAAATTTATTCTCATAAATAATAAATTTGTGTATTGATTAAATCTTTTAATAATTTTATTAATAAAAACATTAATTTAAATTAATAATATATCAAACAAATTTTTATGTTCTTCTATATACATTAAAATCTGAATATATATATATATATATATATATATATATATATATATATATATATATATATATATATATATAACAAAATAGATAAATATTCATAAAACATATTTTCTAGTATAGTAAAATACACCTAGACTATTGATTCAATTTTTTAACTATTGAACCTTTTGTATCTACCAACTATACCTTGGAAGTAGAGAGTTGTGATGGCATTCATCCTTCATATTTGGTATGGATTATTGAATAGATATGGCTTGAAAGGATCTGTCCATTAGGTACATGCCTATCGGCGTGATTGGCAATCAAATAATTATAATATTAATAGAAGACATTTTTATTGTCATATTTCAAAGGTATGCTTTATAATTTTTAAATAGAAAAATTATTCTAGTAACTAAGCCACTTACTTTGAAGTATCACCCCATGACTCCATAAGCATGTTTGATTAGGAATTATTTATATTGATATAAAGATCATAATATATGAGAGAATTTTTTTTTAAACATAAACATAAAGATTTTATAATCATCTAAACAATTTAAAAAATATTAAATTGAATGTATCTTATTTTATATATACATATAAACACACACATATATATAAACAATATTGGTACCATTCATTTATATATCTCTTTTTATTTTTAGATAAATGACATTTATGACTATTTTATTTTTTCGTCCTTAAAAAAAGGGAAATAAGCAAAACCTGAATTCTTAATTATTGTCAAAGTAAAGCACTATTTTTTATAAATAAAACAATACTATATGGATCTGATAATTACTTTATAAGTGTGACTTATACTTCTCTATTGTTGAAATAACATAATGGTTATTGATTCATCATGATTAATTGTCATTCAAATTTTTGAAAATAAAACATCCACTAAATTTATAAATATTAAAAAACATGAACAAGAATAAAGGGGGTGCTTGTTTAACCCTAACAACACTGGCATTACTAAAAGTTCCTTATAGCCCACCTACAAACTCCATCCGTTGATACATTGTTACCATTTCCATTCTTTCAACATCCTTTATAATTAAAATTTATTTACCTTCTAATATTTGATCCCTAAGCTACAAAGATGACGTGCCAAACCTACTTGTCATTTTTCTTTTCCCAACCTTTATTCGACCATAAAATTTTGGGTACATACATTTTTATAATTGAAATTACAAAATGAAAGTTGAATAGTATTTCTAGTTATACACTATAGATTTTCCCCGTTGAACACCAATCTAGTATTCTATTGAATTGCATACTTTTCTTCAATAACTCATCGTATCTTAATGTGAGAATGATGCTAGAGAGTGGTCATCCTAGAAAATTGACTATGAGACCTCTCACTTCTAATACTCAATTCAGTCACCATTAGACTATTATCACCACGTATAATATTAAAATGATTCCTAATAAAATTAAAATATGATATTTAATTTTAAATTATTTCTTAATAATTTGAAAATAACTTATGCTCTAGAGATCATGCTTATATAGACCCTAACTCGAGATATTGACATAAGAAATATAGGGCCCATTGAAATTCCTTCAAAATACTTATTATTATGCCAGAGATTTTTCTCATATAATAATTGTATTCAACAATTATATATTTAATAAATAAACCAATAATCTGAAATCTTGTCTACACTACCTAATAGTTATTTAGGTTTAATTATATTGTATTCAAAATTAAACATAACTTGAGATAATAACAGGTATATTCTTCAAAGTTTGACATAACAAGTGGAATTATGGATAAAAGGAGATAAAACATTAAAAAAAATTATTGAAATAGTAAATTAATTTAAAATTTGAACTAAATTTTATTAAATTTGAGGATATATAACAAGTAGAATTGTGGATAAAGGAGATAAAACATAAAAAATGTATTGAAATAATAGATTAATTTAAAATTTGAATTAAGTTTTATTAAACATAAAGATATAATAATAAGTTACATTTGGGTGAATGATTCATTACACACACACACACACAATTTAACAATGTTTATTAATTGTTTAATAAAATATATAAGAAGATAAAAGGTTCTTAGATTTTTTGATATTTTTGAAAGGATATTTTGAGCTGTTTTTAGGATTATCACCTCAGATTTAACATATTCACATGAATTTTAAATATTCATACTTATCACTACTTAAATATATATCTCAATGTATGATATAATGGGGACAATACAAGGGGTCTTACTCAAATATCTAAACTTTATTGAAGACCTCAATCAATTTATATGATCTTAGTCAAGACCTACAATTGTGAAATGTAATTATCAAATTATGCATAATATTTCTTATAAGATGAATAATCTTAATTAATTGATGTACAAATATATGAAAATATGTTATATAATAAAAATAATACAAACAATCTTAATCAAATATCTAGACCATATTGAAAACACAATCAATTTATCTAATCCTAATCAAAACTTACAAATATCAAATATAACTATTGAATCATACATAATATTATTTATAAAATAACATATTCTCATTAAATAATACACATATATGAAAATATGTATAAAAGAAGACACTTCACTAAGTAATGTACAAATATATGAAAAGATGTAAGAATTTAATAAACGTTTCTGTTCCTCGTCTAATTATTTGAATGTGTACCATACTTGTATCTAAGAATTCTTTTCCAATGTATTTTAATTACCTCGAGATAATTCTCATACCTCGCTAACTAAATTACCACTTGCCATTTGTAATTGATATGTATGTCAACGCGTTATTTTAAATCGTAACAAAGAGCCACATCCACCAATCGACATGTAAAATCCCAAAGTGGCAAAACGCGGTACATGACCATTTTTTTCCACCATTAGTCGTAATCAAAGCCCAACTTTGAAGGCGAGTGGAGACGTTAGGGACACGCCACCGAATGTCCCACATATTTCGTGCAATAATTTTCAACGACCATTTTTATTAGAATGCCATCTCTCGCTAACGTGCTGCGCACATGGACATATTTTCATACAAAATTAGGGTTAGTAGTGGTGTCCTTATTGAAGGCAACTGGTCGGCTAATCAGTTCATCAGGTCTTTTCAAGGACATCTATGGTCCTCGTAATAAATGAAGGTTTTCATGGATCTATAAGAATTTTTAAAAATATTATAGTAACTTCCATGAATTTTATAGTACTTTTATTTTGAGAGTTTAGGAAACACAATTGACATAAACACTTATTATGTGGGAGGGCAGGGTAAGATTCTAACTTGAGTTGATGAGAGAAAACATAAAATTGAGTTAAAGAGATCTTTAAGTAGGATGGCAACATTTTCTTCATGTACCAAGAAACTCGAATTCGATCATCTTTAAAACCATGAATAAATTTGAAAATAACGAAAAAAAATTGGTTTCAAAGTCTCTTGTTGATTAATCTTGATGCAACTTCCAAATAACTTTAACACTATTTTCACAAATAACTCTATTAATTTTTTTTAAAAAAAATTAGGATAAAGGACAAGTTTTTTTTGAACTACAGAGCCATACCCCAAAAGTGAAACAAAAACTGAGGCCGGACAACACTCAGCAGCAAAGTGAAGGTTGAAAAAAATCCAAAGAACAACAATAAATTGGCCATAAATGCCAAAATTTACAATCATATCAGCGTCCCAAAATAAAATATAAAAGAAACTAACAAGGCATCTCCCAAACGATTTTCTTTGTTAGATTGGAGAGACATTGTTATGGGATTCAAATCCAATTTGCCTTTGCCTTTCTTTCTATTACTAATAGTTTTCCATTCTCCTCCCTCCACAGGATTTGGCAATATAGGGATGGAGATTTCTAGATATTTTTCTTGGTTTAGTTCTTGCTCTGGTACAAACATGCCTTGTCTTCCTAACGGAGTCTGAGCTGCTAGATCTGGACTTATCTTTTCACTTCCCTTTGAGCTCTCTTGTAATAACTCACCCCCCCCCTCTTTTTGGTCTTTTCCTCAAAACTAAGAGTCTCATTCATTTGATTTTGCTCGTCTACTTCCAAATGGATTTCTGAATCTAATCCCTCGTATCACTTCCACTATCATTTGCCACTAGTACCGTATTGTCTTTAATTTCAACATTTTTCCACCACAATACTTGTTTCTTGAATTTGAAGATAGGATAATCATTAACCAAATGCCCTATTTTGAAACATCTTCTGCATCTAAAGGGGATCCCTTCGTAGTCTAAGGATTACATCCATTTTTTATCCCCCACTCTTAGTTCTATCTGAGTAGGTATATATTTAGAATAATCCACTTAAACCAAAATTTGGTAAAACGTGGTATGCCCCTTATCATCAATAATTTTATTAGTGGCACAAAATTTTACCTAATATATTTCCAATGGTTGCAAATACCAAATCATCCTAAAACTGATAGGGAAGATTTGGAAACGTGATCCACATCAGTTTAACACTAAAACATTCTATCTAGGCATTGGAATCAGGGTGCCAAGGTTTAACAAACAAATTATGATTATCTCATGTCCAAACATTATCTCTAAACACTACCTTTTTATCTACTACTAAATAAAAAATCAAAAGAAAAAACCTCTAGGATAGAGATAGATATAAATCTTAACTTCAATCGTATCTTATCATTGGGATGAGATCCACTCATTCAATGATGGAAAATTTGACCATAATCCTTCAAATTTACAAGTCAAGGCCTATGTAGTTAACCATTCTTCCCTTTCAGCTATCACTTCAATATCTTATTTATCAAAGAGAAGGACTAGGGTTTCCTTTTTTGGAATCATAGGAAGACTTATGTGTCCTCCCATAGTATCAGCAAATGATTTTCCCCATGATTTAGATTGTGTCTTAGCCTCCCAAAGCATGGGATCCATCCTCCCCTATGTCAATCCTCTTGCTAACCGTAGATCCACTTGATCTCATAATAATTATGTCTTCTATAGTTTTTTTTTGGGAGTGTCGACCATTTCTTACCCCTACATAGCAATATGATGATAGAGGAACGTCCGTCACCACACTCCCTCCACACATGTCAGTAATGCCCGGGATTTTGTCAATGAACTGATCTCCTCCATTCTTTCGTAATGCATTTTGTAGCTTTGAAGCCTTAGTATCTCTTTTAGCTATCTCCTACTCTAACCCTGCCACTATATGGACACCATCGCCATAGACTGCCTCATAGTGATTAGGGTTTCATAGAGCCATGTTGCGATAGTCCATTATAATATTTTTTGTTTAATTTATTGAGGAACACCAATAAAAAACATATGAGGAGGCAGTCTTTCTATCTTATTAATATCTAATTTATCTAGGAGAGACATAACACTTTTATACCAATAAGATATGCATCAAATTTTAAAAATTTACATAAAAGACTTAAGTGCCTAATACATATACCTAGTTTTAATAGAGAAAGAATTTATCATGCATCGAATCCCATGCAACATAGTGACACTATTGAAAACTAATGAGATAAAGAGGGAACATACCCCAAACTCAAAAATAATAATTAGTTGAGGAATTATTATTTTCATTTGAATTTTATTTGATAAAATAGAGATGAAAAATCTTTCCATACATTTCAAATCATTTTATCTCAAGTATTGACTAAAAATCTTACATCCACATAACAATGCAAGAGTCACTAATGTATCTAAAAATCAAAGATTTGTTCAAATATGTGGAAATGGATTGAGTAGTTGAAGAGAATATTGGAATTCTACAATGGGGAGACAAAGAGTCATCCACCATTAATGTTGCTTCAAGTTTTTTCTAAGCGGCTTGGCTTGGTCACCTTTTCTTTCTTTGTGCTTATTATTATTTTTCTCCTTGGTGTGAATGCTATCCTTTTATTTTACTAATCCTCTTGTTAACATTTAATGCAGTTTATTTATTTTTTTAAATCTTATTTGGTGTGCATGGGTTAGACATTTTATGGGCTCTGGTGTATGATCTACTACCACATACATGTCCCTTCTCACTCATCCATCATACTGCCTTTAGAGATTTTAAAGGGACATGTATTAATTCAATTGGTTTAGAGAAACCCATGGATTTGATGGATCTAAACATGTAGAGAAGGGGAAGTATGGTGGTCTTAAGAAGCCAGGTGATTCTATGTAGGGTGATAAGATATGTAATCATAAGAGTGATTGTTCTGACCAATCTTAGATTGAAGTGGAAGCATTTAGATTGCCAAAAACGTTGTATAGTGAAATTTTGTGATAGGAAGAAGATAGGCACTCAAAAGGAGCTAAATCTGTGGTATGCAATGAAGAGCATGGAGGGAAGTAGTGCAGTGATGGCCAAATTGATAAGTGACCTAGCCCTACTAAGACCTTGACTATTGTTCCAAATGATTCCATGGAAACTGACCTATTGTAGGAGGAAATAAAGATTAAAAATGTAGGTATTTTTTTGTATGTTTAAACAAGAACTCTCTCTCTTCTAGGAATTTTTTTGATAATTAGCTCAACTCTATTTGTGGTAAATGTTTGGATCAGTGTATTACTTTTTGCTAGATGATTCAAAAAGGGAAGTTTATGATTTTGTTTAAAATTTCCAATATGCAACATAGGGCTATCATTAAACCCTTGTGAGATGTTGGCCAATCAATTTTTAAATTTGTCTCATCGAGCCTAGAAATGGACTACACTAAGCTCATTTTCAAAATTGCCTAGAGATGGGTTGATAATAAAGGAATATTAATACAACTATGGAATTCTCTACCATACAAATTGAAACCCCTCAAAGAAGTACTAATAATAGATGATACTACATGGTCATTTTCCCATATGAATGCTAGGGCTTTAATATCTTTATATCCCTTAGAGTTCTTTTCAGATTCCCTCAATTTTAAAATTAAGGGAAAGTCCCATACTTGTGTTCTTAGAGGATTGGATGGTTTGAATGCTTATTTCTTTTGTAAAAAAGATTGTCATCTTAGGAAAAATTGTCCTATATTGGTTAATAAGGGTAATTTACATAATAAACAAAAGGAAAAGGTTGACCTAAAAAATGAGTCTGTGTTGGATGACTTAAAAGTACTTAACAACCACATGTTCAATAATGTACCATTGAAAGATAATGCCTCCCAGTATTGAGGCTTTTGGAAATGTTGGATCGGAGTTTGAAAATGAACAGGGTCTAGATGACTCTTCCCCTACATATTAGATGTAAGGCCCCTCATAGCCTTGAGTTAATAGCTTGAATCCCTTGCTTGATGTAATCAATTTCTTCGTGACGGTTTGGATGATGCCATTTTTGAATAAAAAATTCTTCCAGACTCTCCTTTTGAGGAATATGTAGTTATCCTAGTTGAAAACGCTATCCTACACAATGATATCTCTCTGAAAAAATAAAAATATAATAAATCTATGTCAGAGATGGACATATCACCTAGTGGTCCCTTGACTCACAAGGACACATCAGGTCCTAAAAATTAAATGTCTAAAGGAGGAAGGAAAAGACATAAAATAGATTTAGGCTCCTCACTAATGAGGCATGCTACACCCAAAGAGAAAAAAAAGCTATTAAAAGAGTCCATTCATAATAACCATGACCCTTCCTTCAAAAAAAGAGGAAGGAAAATAAAGTCTCAAACTATTTCAAAAGATTGTACAACAGTGGAGGTAAGCCCCATGTTCAATCTAATCGACCTTCCTCTCCCCCCTAGTTGTGTATGTGGATTGTAAGTTGGAATGTGAGAAGGTTGTAATCTCCTGCAAAAAAACTAATTGTCAAATAATTTAGATATTAATAGATACTTTAGATTATCTTTGTTTGCGATGAGTTAATGCCATTGGATCCTAGTTGTCTTTAATTATAAACTTTGTCTATCTGAATGCTCAATAGTTATCTACTAATTATCAAAGAAGCAAAGGTGGGGCCTTTATCTTGGTCAACTTTGGTCTGAAATATTGCATTGTTGATCATGGTGTCTCCCCATGTAATAGAGTAGTTTAGGTTTTGCTAAAAATCCAAAACAAATCATATGGCCTGTGTAACATAAATGCTCCTAATGATTATAGGAAGTGGTCTGATTTGTGGATATGACTGGGTATGAATCCAAATAAAGTTCCTTGGATTTTTGGTGGAGACTTCAACATGGTGGAAGAAAAAGAGGATAAATTTGGGGGTGACCACTAGGGATTGAAAGGTAAGGAGCTATTTTTCTAATCCAAATACAAAAAAATGCACAAGATTACAGATCCACTCCAGAAAGGTAAAAGCCTAAGTAGAGGAATTTGATTTACCTAGTGTAATAATTAGGGCAATAATAGAAGATAACACTGTAGACCTGATAGATTTTTTTTTGAATAGAGATCACTAACTATGACCCCTAATAAGGATGGTAATGTGGTGATAGTTCTGCCCTTTACTATATCTAACCATCATCCTATCAAAATGGATTTCTCATTGAATTGTGAGGAGAACAAAGACATATTGTCCCTCAAAGGACTATATAAGTTCAATGTGTCCCACTTGGATAACTATGTGTATTTGGAGGGTCTTCAATCATCCTGAAACATTGGCAAATTTGACTATAACTCTAGATATAAAATTGATAAGTGGAATTATTGTATGAAAACCTACAAAAACTTATGGTTAATTCAAAGCTAAAAAGTGTAGATGTTTTACAAGGGGCACTCAAGAGATGCTTATACATGCTGAATGCTATTTGTAACTTGACCTAGCTAATGGGAAATTACTTTGAATATAATAACCTCTTAAAGCATCAAGTTAGATAGTCATAGAAATATTCTGAGGGAGCTCAGATCTGCTCTAGAATAACCTAGAAAATGCTTGGGGATAGAGGCTCTATGTTTTTCTTAAGATTTTTGAAATTCAAGGACATAAGACGCAAGATTAATGGCATCAAATTAAATATTCATATTGTGTAGAATGCCCCCAGTATAAAAGAATATTTCTTTGAATTTTATTCTAGTCTTTTCATTTTTGATGGCTCAAGTGACCTCACTGAATAAAACATTTATATATGTGGTGCATGCATTACTATAAAGGTGGCATGAGTTTAGGATAGTTTGTTTGATGCTTGCATTTTTTTGGATAAAATCATAAACACTATCAACTTGCTCAAAAGAGGTGAAACACCTGGGATGAATGGATTTCCTACTAAATTATATAAATTCAATAAGGAGTGGATGACCAAGGACTTTTGGAAGGTATGTAATGAGGCCATTGATGTTGGCACCCTTAGCCCAAACATCAACATAAGGGTAATCAAACTCATCCGTAAGGATGGTAACTTATCTTCAGCTAAAAAATGGAGACCAATTATCATGCTCAATGTTTCTTACAAGATTTTGGAAAATATTCTAGCAAGAAGATTATCCTTGCTGCTACTCTTTATAGTCTCAAAAACTCAAATTAGATTTGTTGAAGGGAGATACATCTTAGAAAATCTAATTTATAAATGGGAAGTGATGTACTAGGCTAGAGATTCTAACTAAAATGGAGGAATGATTTTGAAAAAGCATATAACATAATTTAGTGGCCTCCTTTAATGGAAAGAATGTTGCATGCCTTTGGATCCCAACATATATTTTGTAGAATGATCAGTGTTATCTTCAAATATACTTTGGATGTCATTGAAGTTAATGGGGAATTGACAAAATCATTGGACCTTCAATGCTCTATTAGATAAGGATGCCCTCTTGCTCTTTTACTCTTTGCTCTGTAAACTGAAGCATTACATTATCTCCTCAAATTATAGGGCCTTCAGTCAAAGGAATTTATCTAGACAATAATGATGCTTTTATTGATGTCCTTTTTGTTAATGACATAATATTTTTTGTTACTTTAGAATAGAACAACCTAGTTCAATTGGCAGCTAGGCTAGATATATAATTCTTTGATTCTAGATCTAATGTGGCATTGCGTTGATCACACATGCTAGGATGGCATAATCACCCTCCTAGATGGATGTCAAATTATGGTTGCACTTATAAAGGGCATGATGAACTAGTCAGATATCTAGGTATTCCCTTCACTCTTGCACCTTCCTTCAAACTCATGTGGGAATGGATTTTTGATGAAATTAACAAGAAAATTATCAAATGGCACCAACATTTACTTTTTGACCAAGAAGGATTCAAGTATGTTAAAAGGTCCTTATATCTTATAATATCTAAGTTTTTTAAAAGGTCCTCGTATCCTATAATATCTATTATGCCTCGTGATAGCTTTTTGAAAAGTCTCAAATCAACATGCTCTATAGAATCATAAGATATTTCCTGTGGTCAGATGAGAAAGGGCATAAGAAAAGGCATGTTGTTGAATGACAGTTCTAATTAAAGCCCAATCATATTTGGGGCCTATATTTAAAACACCTTTGGCCATAAGGTATAATACTTGTAGTTAAGTGGATCATCAAAGCATTCAGAGGAAATCATCCTTAGAAGGTTTTGGTTGGAAATAATATTTTGTGAGGATTTCCCTAGATAGAAAGGTTTGAACATTATTGACAATCTAATTGGGCCCTTTCCTATTAAAGTTGATGGATCACCTATAATTGCTTCCATTTTATTAGCCTAACATGTTTTTAAACCCTTCCTCACTACAAAATACATTTTTAATTAGATTGGGACTTCTTATTAGGGGTATAGATCCTTATGATGGAAAATGACTATCAACAGGAGACCACTTACCCTCACTAGGGGATGATCTACCCTTAAATGGTATAGTAAAGGGTTGAGGGATTTTCAGGACCCCTATTTTTGTGTGGGATGGGCTTCTTGGTTAGCTATTAAAGCTAGTTTTTTAATTCCTAGCTCTTAACATAGAACCTTCACTTTACTCTAGAAATCAATGAAATGAAAGAATAATGTTATTTTCATGGAAGATGAGGGTGAGTTATGGGATAGTGTGAAGTGGAATAAAATAACCCCTTGTTTGAGTTATCCACTTAAATGCTTTAAAAAAATCTTTCCTTCTCTAATGTCCGCTGCCTCACACTTAACTGTAATTGGATCCTAAGAAATCTTAATTTCATTAGTTTTTAATGTATAAGAAGTTGATTTTTGGTTCTATCTTGAGTAATTATGGACTTGCTAAGCCTTTTTGCTCATTTTGTAGTGAAATTCAAACTATTGAGAATGTTTATTTCTCCTACCCATATGCAACTAAGTTGTGAAATTATTGTCTTGAGTGTTGGATTGTGGTCTTTGATTATGAAATTGGTTGCATAAACATTGCCTTTGTTTATGCATGTCCCAAAATTAAAGTACAACCTTTATCTCATAAATTTTGGCTTGTGTTTTCAACTAAAATTTAATGGTTTTTATGAAAGTAAAGGAACCTTGAGGTATTCCAACATAAGTCTAGGTTTTTTTTTTGACTTTTTTGTTGAGTTCACTCTTTGTTTGGTCTCTTTGTAGATCTTCCTATAGTTGAAAGTGCCACTAGACCAGCTAGTATAATTTATGAGGACATGACTCATCAAAATCACCTCTCATTTCTTGTTATATTTTGGTGGTTATCTTAGGCTTAGCCCACATCTAGATTGGGTAGCATTCCACTAGTTGACTATCGAGATAAAAATTACTAAATGTGAGATGGATTACTTAAAAGATGGATACTTTAACCAAGCAGATCACTTGATAAAGGAATGGATAAACTAGACTCATTCTGATAATAATGGGATTGATAACTGGCTATCAACAAATGAAAATATGTTATAAGATGTGTGTAATGATGGATTGGGAATTTGTATAATCAGAGAAGTTGAGGAAATCGTTGCACCATTTGACTTGAACCTAAACCTTGAATTCTATGATAAGACTATGGTGATAGTGTCTTCTCCTCAAGGATTGACTCTAGTAATACACAAGAGGATGTTTGGATGATGATCGATGAAAATTTTAAAGTATTCTTTATAAAAATGGAAAAACTTATCGAACAGGGTGGTTTGGTAGATGTAGAGGACATCCTAGACTATGTAAAAATGAACAATATGAAAAGCATGCTAAAAAAAGTTGCTTCATTACCCCTCTTAGCTGGTTGTTGGGTAGCTTCAAATGGGACCTATTGAAGATAAATACTCAATTGAGGGACCTATTTCTATGGATTCTAAGGATCGATGTGAATTGGATGGTGATACTATTTGGAGGGTGTATGATGATTAAGCCATACTCTACCATTGTTGGGGTGGCTTCACCTTGATATGATATTTCTTATGTTACTTGAATTACTTTCATTTTTGTTGTTATTGCTATTAATTTTGTTGGGCCACTTGTATGGGGCCATTTTTTATACTATATAATTGATATGTATGTTATGCTAATGAGGGATGCCCCATATTTTGATACTTTTATTCTAGGAACCATGTAAATGTTATTGGAAGATTTAATGCTTATGGTGATAATCAATTCGACAATAAATAAAAATGTGGAAAAGGGCTCAGAAAACATTATAATTCACTAGATGTCAATGTTGCGTATCCTTTACTAGGGTTTGCTTTTATTACAAGAACACTAGGCAAAAAGGTAGTCTAGAAACAAAACATCGAAGTAGGTGTAAGAATGCACCAGTTTGATTTGTTTTGATTTATATATCAAATTAACTGTAGATGTTACTTTCTTCATTACAATTAATATTATGTTTTTTCCCTTTTCAAGGTTTATTTTAGGGCCATTTATTATTACAAAAAAATTGAGAACATAATGCTAATTTTGAAGTCATGTAATTCAACATGGAAATAAATAATATATTTGTAAATAACAAAATAATAATATAATTCTCAATAAAAATACAACTACTCATACTGTGAAAGCTATAAATTAGAGGTTAATAATGAGAAACAAAATAAATGATTGAATTCCTATTCTATAACTCAATTTATTCTGAAGAAAGTATCTTGATAACATAGATGATCCTATTGGATTATTTCTTATTCTTACTAGCTATGTGTTAACGTTATTTACTAAGTAGTTAGGTTTGGGCCATGTTCAAAATCACTTAGAAAGTAAGCTTGCTTTGGGAGTTTTTTTATTTGTTGTAATTTTTTATTAAAATTTGCACATAAGTAAAAATAATATATACCAAAAACATTTGTTTCATGCAAGAATTTACTATTGCACAAAACAAATTATCATGATTATTTAATAGGAATTCCTTTTGTAATCCATGCGGTAAATTTTTCAAATTATTGAGGAAATATTGAGACTTATTATTGTGTGTATGATGGTGTTTTGTTGTGTTAATGACATGTAGGAGAGATCTTATAATTTGAAATATTTTTAATAAATCTAATATGGTATCAGAGCTATATGCATGCAACCATTAATTAAGCCTAGTTACAGTGTCCTATCAATCTCTTTGATTCATACTTTATCACTCCCCATTCAATGCTTATGGGAGAGTGTTCGAGTGTTCATGTTCAAACTAGATATGTCCAGGATATTTTCTAACAAACTAGGTTTGGGGCACATTCACACTCACTTAATGAAGTAAGCGTTTTTTTTGGAGTTTGTTTATTTATTGGAAGTTGTAATTAATATTTAAATATATGTTGCAATTTATATTCCAACAATATTTGTTTCATGTAAAAAATAAATTATTTCACAAAACAAACTCTCATGCCTATTAATAGGCACTCCTTTTATAATATATGAGGTATATTATACATATTATTAAGGCAATAATGAAACTCATTATTGTTTGTGGTGTTTTTCGATGGTAATGACATAGAATAAAAATCATAAATATTTAAATAGTTTTATAAAATTTGATAGATATGACCCATATTTATAGTACATAGTATTAGATGTATGTGTCGAATGTTTTGAAATTCCTTTAGAAATTTAGGACCTTATCTTTAACTAAATCTACTACGATGTATAAAATGGTAGATTTATTAGCTTCTTTGAGATGATAATTCAATGTATTACAAATGAAAATATTGATATTAGGTTTCAGTGTTAATGAATCTCTTAATTAATTAAATTTGTAATGCCCCACCTAGAGACCTCTATTTTTTCATCATGGGTGCTACCCTCCAATTATATTTTATGAACTTATAAATTTTGTTATATATCGATTAAAAAACTCTATATATTGAGATATGTATTGTTATATGCTAACACACATATGGATACTTATATTTTTATGTGATTATGAGATCATAGTTCTGTATGAACACCTTATTGTCTTATGAGATCTTATTTTTCTCTTTTGCATGATGATGTAGTGTTTAATTATATATTGAAATGAGTATGTCATGATGGACTATGATTTTATTTATTAATGTTATTTATTATTAGCATTATGTAATCACCTTATTGTACCATATAGGTACTTTGATGAATCTAGTTTTTATGTAGGTGATATGACTAGTAGAACCATATAATGTTGTTAATATGAGTTGACGTGGGATATGGATAGTTTTTAGTTATGTGGTACTTGAGTCAACATTATACAATACCATTGCACCAACCCTATAATTGTTAAAAAGTACCATTGTACCACACATATAAATTAATTTTATATATTATTTATAATTTTATATCCAAATTTTTAGAGTGAAATGTGTCTTATAAACATAATTTAGTTATTCTTGTAAGTTTTGTAAAGATGAGATTTAAAATGACACCATGTAATGTCCATTACCATATTTTCTATTTATTTTCAGTGCTATGAAATGAATTTCATTTCTTCCCTTAGAATTTTGATATATTTTTAAATATTAAAATAAATTTACTTTAAATTTATAAAATTATTTACATTATAAAGTTTTTTTTGGAAAACAATTATTATACTAAACATCTAAAATAAACATCACATTAATTATAACACCAGTGAACACTTAGTGATTACCTATTTAATTCATATAATGTAAAGTGAAATAAAAATATAAATAATTGAGCACATACACATCTCTAAATAACATATAATTGCTTAGATGATATCATGGGAATGGAATGGGACATCTTCTTCATCTCAAACTTTGTGTCTGAATATCTTCTCAAAAAAAATCATAGTATCTAAAATTGTTTAAATGATTAAAAATGAGTAATACTAAATAAAACTATTGTAAATTTTTTTTTAAAAAAAAAATCACGTAAATAAAGGCCACACTTTTCCTTTCATTTCACTAGTTTCGTAGATAGGTTCATAAGCATTGTAATCTATCACGTAGAAATCACTCATTTTGTATCATTGGATTTGCCAAGAATGAAGTCATGACCTTGAAGTCATGATAATAAATTTATGATAAAACAAATGTATAAGTAAATTAATTGATATCATCTTAAAAAGGTTAAGAAAACAAAATATTATAAATGTAATAATGTACAAATAGTAAGTATATTTTAATTTATATGATAATTTATGCATTTCCAATCTGTATTCAATATACATTAAATTATGAAAATAACACAATATTTCAAATGCATAACCTTTTCTTATATAGAAGTTAAGTTAAATGATAAATCATTCACATTATTTATTTTTTTTAAACTAATAATTTTATTATATCAATTAATATAGTATTATTTTAAAAAATAAAGATAAAATTTATTCTTTGTGTTATTCAAAGGACATATCCTTCTATCTAATTATAAAATAAGGATTTGGAAATAATAAAATAAATTCACTTTTGAAGATGTATAAAATATATGAGAAGAAGAAACATATTGATATCAAAAATAGTATATGTGCATTGATCAATAAAAACAACACAATATGAAAAATGTACAGTCTATTTTTACATAAATCTTAAGATAAGTCAAAAACTATTCATAGCACTTTGTTTACAAGAAACAAATGATTCCATGCATTCAAACAACATAATATTATGAATAAAATTAAGTCATATCTAATTATTTGTGTTATTCAGAGTACAAATCTTACTTTCTAATGACAAAATATGGCTTTGGCAAGAAGTAAATCGTGACCATCTATAACTGTACAAAATTTTATGAGAAAAAGAAATGTATCAATAAAAAAAATTATATTAATTTTAAAAATAACACTGAGGCAAACAAAATATTTTCTCCACATTCATGTATATACACCGATTCAAGATTAAATTACCTGAGAATGACTACGTAACCAATCTCTAGTCTATCCATGTCTAACTATCCAAATAGAATAGTGTTTCAAACCCACAACCTATTTTTACATAGACCCTAAGAAGAACCAAAAACCATTCATAAATCTTTGTTTAAAATAATCAAATGATTTCATGATGTTAGAAAACAATGATATCCAAAAAAATTACAAAGCCATCTTAGATTATTATCAAACTAACAATGTTTTTTCATTGATCAAAACAATACAATACAAATGTATTTATACATAGCGATGAAGTTCTCTAGAATTGGAGAAACTTCCATACTGATCATATGATGAGTTTTCTTTATAATTATAAAAATAATGTAATATCTTTCTATGCTACTATTCTAGCTGGGCAAGTATTGTCAAGGGACTTCTACAGGGTTCATAATTCCTCAATGTTGTGATGTCATTCTTGACGGGTAGGAGGTCAAGAGAGTTCCTTGCTGCACTATAGTTCCCCCCATAATTACATTATTTTTACAAATTTACTCCATAAACATTTCAAATTTTACCTTCCTAAGAGATTTGGTAAGTACCTCTACTATTTGTGCATCTGTAGGGTAGTACTAGAGCTGGATATGATGTTTTAAAACTTGTTATCAAATGTAGTGCCATTCTACCTCTATGTGTTGTATCCTTTCATGAAAAATTGTATTCTTAACGAGTTTTAACACACCTTGATTATCGCAATAAATGATGGGTGGCTTATTTTATTTATAGCCTATATCTGCTAGTATGTGACATAAGCATATCACTTCATACATAATTCCACGTGCAGTGAAATATTCTACTTTAATGGATGAAAGAACAAAATCTATTTGCTTCTTACTAATCCATAATATTTGTCTAAATCCAAGTTGAAATATGTATCCTAACATTGACTTTTTGTCATCAATAGATCTGGTATAGTCTGAGTCTGTATATCCTTGTAAGAATAATTGAGTATTCTTCTTATAGTCTAGACCATAGTCAAGTGTACCTCAGACATATCTTAAAATATTCGCTGTTACTATCTAGTGACATTTCTTCAGTTCTTGCATAAATTTGGAGAGATAACTCATAGCAAAACATATATCTAGATTGGTGTAAGTCAAGTAGATGAGACTCCCAACAACCTATTTGTATAGATTTGCATCTACTTGAGGTTAGTCCTTGAATTGAGAAAGTTGTAAGCCTTTCTCCATTTCCATTTAAATTGGCTTACAATCTAACATTCTATACTTTTCCAAAAGTGTCATGACATATTTGATCTGAGAGATAAAAAGTTTATTTTATTTCTACCATATCTCCAAGCCAAGACAATAGTGTAGTAGCCCTAAATCACTCATGTCAAAGGATATTTTGAGATCATTCCTCACAATATTAACCTGATCTTCTAAACTTCCTATGATCACAAGATCATCTACATATAGAACAAGATTGATGATTTCTATTCCAACCTTATTTATATGCAAGTTAGAAGCTAAGGGGCTATGACTAAAAACATGCTACAAAAGGTGATCATCAATTTTGGTGTACCATGCCCTTCGACCTTATTTCAGTCCATAGAGTGATTTGATGAGATGAAATACCTTTTTAGGATGTTTTTCATTAAAAAATTCTTTTGGTTGGGTCATGTATACTTCTTACTTCATATCACCATTAAGAAAAGCACTTTTGACATCCATCTATTGAATTTTCAATCCATTCTATGTTGCAAGTGTGTAAACAACTCTAATGGTCTTGATATTTGCAATGGGTGCAAAGGTTTTTTCATAGTTAATGCCCTCTCTCTAGGCATATCCCTTTTCTACTACCTATGCTTTATGTTTATCAATGGACCCATCTACCTTTTATTTTGTCTTGAAAACCTTTGGCAGCATATGGGTTCCTTTCTTGTTGGAAGATCAACCGGTTCCCATGTTTGATTTTTCATGAGTGAGCCATACTTAACATCCATCTCTTTCTTCCAATGAGGTTGAGTTAAAGCTTCACAAATATTGTCATGTTTAGAGCTATCAACTATTTTACTCATAAGTGCAAACTTTACCTCATGTCTTGTCTGACTCCTTGTTCTTACTCTGAATGAATGTCTCTGATGGTACCTAGTACCAAATTTGGAAGAGAAATCTATCATTGTTTTGATGAACTACTTGGTGGATGTGAATAACTATTTGGTGGATGTTGTAAATCTTCAAGATCAACATATAGCTCTCCTTGCGGCTCTGGAGGATCTAATTCTCTAAGATCAACATACAACTCTCCTTCAATATCTAGAGTTTACTCATTATCTAACTCAGGAAGTAATTTTTGAGAGGTGAATGGTGTTGATCTTTCATTCTGCACCATTGATTCAAAATATGACTCACTAAACACAACATTGTTACTCTCATAGATTTCTCTCATTTCTAGATCCTTGGGCCAATATGCCTTTGAGGTAGTGTTGTTTCCTAATAGGATGCATGGGAGTCTTTTTGACTCAAGTTTCTTTCTCTTCTTCATTAGTATATGCATATAAGTTGTGCAACCAAACACACGTAAATGTGAAATCAAAGGCTTTCTACCACTCCATACCTCTTCTGGTGTTTTATCCTTCAATAGTTTTGTTGGTTCTCACTTGAGAAGATAAACAATAGTTTGGACTATTTTTTCCTAATAGTGATTCTCCTACTTAGTTGTTGATAACATACAATGAGCCATCTCCATCACTGTGTGATTAAATTGCTCAACAACACCATTCTATTGCGGCATGTAGGGATTAGTAAAAAAAAATTATACTTTGTTGGTTTAGGAATGCCAAGAATTTATTTGGCATGAATTCCCCCCCTCAATTTGTGTGGAGGTGAAGTAGAGGTTGTCTTGTCTCCCTCACCACCTACTGATAGAAGATCTAGAAATGATGAATTGCTTCACTCTTCTTCTTCAGGAAGAATACCCACATCTTTTGAGAGTTGTCATCCATGAATAGCTAGAAGTACTTGTATCCTGAGAATAAATTAGGTAGTGGGAATCAAATATCAGTATGAACAACCTCCAATCATTTCTTGGCATGAAATGAACTTCCTTTGAATGGATCCCTATGTTGTTTACCTATAAGACAACCAAGGCAAATGGGTAAATAACTGAACAGCTTGGAAAGTACATGTACCATCCCTTTAGTACTTAACTCATATAATGAACCGGTAGATAAATGACTATACTAATAGTACAAGAGGGCAGTGGATTCTACTTTTGAGGTAGATAATGCCACTACAGAAGATGGAATAGCATCTAGAGTAATAATTTGTCTTTAATAAAAACTTTAGAAAGAACTTTACCTTTTCATGATATTAGTCAATTTTTGATGTCATTTTGGACAAGAAACTCCACCTTCAAATGGTCATTTAGTAGTTGGCTAACTGATAAGAGAATAGACATCAGACTAGGAACGTATAGTACCTTTGTTAGTGTACATTTTTGCATTCTGAGTGGAATGGTAACTTTTCTTATTCCTTCTACAACATACTCTTTGTCATCTATGATCTTAACATGATCTCCAGTGGGTTGGTCTGACAGTGAATCAACTAGCTTCTTATTGCCTGACATATGTTTGGTGGCACCAAAATCGATCCACCAGATATTCCTTGTGGGTTGTGAGGCCTGGGAGACTAGTACCAAGTTTTTGTCTTCATCAGATATCTCTTATTCAAATATATCATATTATTGAGTAGCGAGATGTCCCTTTTGCTTCCATTGATGGGGACATCTTTTCAATTTCTGAGAATCATCTCACTCTGATGTGTTGGTAGACCCTTGTTTTCAAGTATTATACCAGTAGTTGTCTATGTCATGAGTATTGACTTGATAGATATGACACCATTTATTTAGAGTTTAATATTTTTGATGTCAAGATTATTGATGATGCTATTGTTTCTATGGTTACTTCTCTGAAGGCCATTTATGAGACTTCTGACCTTGTTGCCCCTTTGTGATAAGAGCTTTATCTTTGAACTCATCTTGAACTGAGTTGATAGCTTCTTCTTGTTACAATAGGTTCATTATCTCTTTGAACGATATTGATTGTTTGGTGGCATTTAGCGTTGTGGTGAACACTCTGAATTTTGAAGGTAGGGCTCTCAAGGTAATCTGGAATAAGAGATCATCTTATACCTTCTCATTGAGTGCTAGTAATTCCATTTGTATTTTATCCACTCAATGTAAGAATTCCTCAACTTTCTCATCAAACTCCATGATGATTGTGTGAAGTCTTGATTATAGATGGAGGATCTTCGTCTTATTCTTTGCCTTATATATGGTCGATAACTTGTCCCATGCTACCTTTGGATCATTAACATCCCTGATATATGGTTGGACATCGTTAGTAATGCTTAGCATGATTAGCATCAAGGCTTTGGCAGTAACCTTATCATACTTTTCACATTCATTGAGATTGGTGGGAGCTTGCTCATCTCTTGTCATGATTCCCCATAGCCCTTCAAACTGAAGGATCGTGTGCATCTTCATTTTCCACATAGCATAATTTGGCCCTTTAAGTAGTTGGGTGTCTAAGAGGAGCAATTTCGGAGAAGACATCTTCTATTTTAAAAAAATATAGTATTTATCTTCTTTTTAAAAAAATGTATGTACCTTGTTCAAGATTTTTGCTTCAGTCTGTATCCTTCTCACAGCTTGCTTCTTAAAAAGCTTTTATGCTTGTTGCAAAACTTGTTTGCTTTCCAAATACTCAGGGTTGCGTTCACAGCTTCTTAAAATTTGATAGTTGGTAGATTCTATTGTGACTGCAACACTGTTGCGTCCTTCGTTTCAGCGTTCTAATTCTTTCACCAGGCAACTTACATGCTGGTTTTTCTCTAATGATTCTAGTTGCATCATTGGACTTTCAATCAGGCAAATAAATGCTACGAACTTGTCAGGCATTGATTTCCTTTTCTGCAGGTTCACGTCTCTACTTTGTTGTAGACGTATATGCTGTGGTCACCATTTGGAGGAGACGCCACTATTTTGTATGTTGCAGGATCGCTTCTCAAAAAATTTAATGGAGTTACATCTAGGTCTGAAATGGGCTGTGATTATGCTGTTTGAGTTGCCTGATGTTCGCAATTGCTTCGCCTATCTTTAACGACTTCTCTTCTTCCAGGATGGACTGCTGCACCTTCAGGCATCACTCCACATCTACCAAATTGCTGCGTTCGTACTACTACATGATTACTGGACATCTTGCTCGGCTCTCTCAAATTAATCTGCTCTGATACCAATTCATAGATTATTATCAAATTGAGAATGATTTTTCATTGATCAAAACAATACAATACAGATCTATTATATATAGTGATGGAGTTCTTTAGAATTGGCGAACCTTCCATACTGATCATATGCTGAGTTGTCTTTATAATTCTAAAAATAATGTAATATCTTTCAGAGCTGCTATTCCAGCTGGGCAAGTATTGTCAAGAGACTTCTACAGGGCTCACGATTCCTCTACATTGTGTTGTCATTCATGACGGGCATGAGGTCGAGAGAGTTCCATGCTGCGTTGTCAAGCCAATTCTTTGTGTTATTTAGAGACCAAATCTCACATTCTAATGATAAAATAAGGCTTTGGAAAAAAATAAAATAACAACCATATATACCTGTATAAAATTTAATGAGAATAAGAAATATATTAATTTCAAAAAATGATATCAATACCAACAATAAAATTAATAAAACAAAATAAGTAAAATGAATTTTCAAATTTACTTTGATAAATAATAAATCTTTATATTGATTAAATCTTTTCAAAATTGTATTAATAAAAATATTAATTTAAGTTAATAATATATCAAACAAAACTTTATGTTCTTATATATTGAAATCTAACCCAAAAAAATATTAATAACATTGAACAAAATAAATGAATATTCTTAAAACATACTTTCTAGTATAGTAAAATGTATTTAGATTATTGATTCAATTTTTTAACTATTGAACCTTTTGTATCTACCAACTATACATCAGATGTAGAGAGTTGCGATGGTATTCATCCTTCATATTTGGTGTGAATTTTTGAATAGATATGGCTTGAAAGGCTCCATCCATTAAGTACATCCTTATCAACGTGATTAACAACCAAATAAATATAATATTAATAGAAGACATTTTTATTGTCATATTTTAAAGATATGTTTTATAATATTTAAATAAAAAAAATATGCTAATAAGTAAGACACTTACTTTGATGTATCACCCCATGACCCCATAAATATGTTTGATTAGGAATTATTTGTATTGATATAAAGATCACAATAAATAAGAGAATGATTTTTTTAAAAACATAAATATAAAGATTTTATAATCATCTAAATAATTTAAAAAATATTAAATTGAATGTATCTTATTTTATATATACACATATATAATGTTGATACCATTTATTTATATATATATCTCTTTATTTTTGGATAAATGACATTTATGACTTTTTTTTTTTTTTTTTTTAATAATAAATTCTTATCCTTTAAAAAAGGAAATAAGCAAAACCTCAACTCTTATTTATTGTCAAAGTAAAGCACTATTTTTTATAAATAAAACAATAACATATGGAGATGACAATTACTTTATAACCGTGACTTATACTTCTCTATTGATGAAATATCATAAAGGTTATTGATTCATCGTGAGTAATTGTTGTTCAAATTTTTGAAAATAAAATATCCACTAAAATTATAGATATAAAAGAACGTGTATTAATTCACTTGTTTGATATCCACCCCCAAAAAAATTTAGCTCTCTTTTATATATATGAATGACACGCAATACCATAATGATGCATCACTCGTTTTTACAGTATTTTTACATAAAAAGCTTTACCTCTTACAGGAATAAAAATGTATCCTCCTTATGCTAATCAAATTATGCTCGAAACGTATTCCTAACCTTTTAAAACATGAAATTGAATTTATCGATATCGATGCAAATATATCGACCTATAAACGTTTTTTCGATGTTTAAGAATGCATTTACATACCATATTATTTTTAAGCATAAAATCATATCTATGATGTTACTTTCATTTAAACATGGTCCATATAAAGCATAAATTAGTTTAAAAGTGAGTCACCTATAAAATTATTCTCTCCAAAATATTTTATTTGTTATTCCATAACGTTATTAATTTTAACTTTTAAAAGATCTAAGCCTATTGTGATGATATGATTTTTTTATTTTTATTTTTTTTAAAAATTGATACCAAGTTTATCAAGATCTTTGTTTATCAATTAAAAAAAGTAATGCAATCAACAATAAGTAATTAGGGAGAAACCATTATGGTCAAAATTTAAACCAATTATCAAATCATCATACAGATAACAATAAATCAAACCACCAAACAAAAATAAAATAATTATTAGATTATCTCCTTAAGTTTTTATCAAACCATCAATTTGAAGGGAAACAATCTAAAAGATTACTTGTCCTTCCTTTCTCACCGTTCTAATTTTTTATCTCTATCTATAGGCCTTGTTTAGAATCGACCATAACTATATGTTTATCTAGATTTTGAGATTATGAAATCACTACTTCAAACACATCTTTCTAAAAATATAATTGATAAGATTTATGCCCTATTTTTATTCCCCCCACTGGATTGTTCGATTAAAATTATGAACTTTTGTTGAATCCCCCATACTCATAAGGGCTAATATGTTTTGCATTCTTATTCTCCTTCATTTATGTTTAACCTAATTTTCTATATCCCAAGAAATATCATCTCCCACTAGCTCTGGATTTTGAATGCAACAACTGCTCGATTTTGGTTTCATTCCTTTCTACTTTTGTCCTTGCAAGTGACCTTGGGGACAAAAAACACAGGGATGCCCTGGAAGTCGATAGTTACAACATCTAAACATTGTATTTTCATAGTCAAGAACTTGATTATGTTGTGATGTTACACATTTTAGGATTATTGTTTAGGTAACCCTTTACTCAAATCAATCTCCACACATATGAATGTATAGGTACATAAGCCCAATGAAAGTGCCCAAAAAATCACCTATCACCTTGGACATAGGCCAAAAATGTAAAAGTAAATTTGGATGTCAAACCCACATTGGCATCTTCATGATAAAAAATGTGTTTGCATCAAAAGCCAGAAACCAATGAGTAATAAGCAATCTTGCATTCCCCCAAAACCATGGACCTTTTGTAAGTCATTTTATATAATCTTCATGTTCACTAAAATCAAAAATAGAAAAAAATCATTTTTATCAAAGAGCTATCTCACATTGTTTTCACCATGTTTCAAAACCCCATTAGTTTAATGCATCTATAGTAGGCCAAAATTTATTTAATCTACAAATTACGATGACATCTAAAAGTGCTTGCTGACATTCATAAACACCCTGATTTAAAATATCCACTAAAGGCACCTCATTTGCTTGATCTACAATATAAGCATGATGAGGACAATATACCTTTCTAGCATTTCTCTTGGAAGGAGCCTTATTGACTGTCTCCTTAAATGAGGTTTTAGAGAATTTGTAAAATTTCTTTGATTGACACAAGAATAAAAGGGGATGCTTGTTTAACCCCAACAACATTGGCATTACTAAAAGTTCTTTATAGCCCACCTACAAACTCCATCAGTTGATACAATATCACTGTTGCCATTCTTTCAACATCCATTATAATTCAATTTTATTTACCTCCTACTATTTTATCCCTAAGCTAAAAAGATGAAGGACCAAACCTACTCACCATTTTTCCTTTCTCCAACCTTCATTGGAGGATAAAATTTTGGGTACATACATTTTTATAATTGAAATTATAAAACCAAAGGTGAATAGTATTCCTATTTATACAATGTAGATATACCTCATTGAACATTGACATAATATTTTATTGAATTTCATACTTCTTATGAATAAATCATTGTATCTTAGTGTAGGAACGATGCTAAAGAGTGGTCATCCTAGGAAATTCACTATGAAACATCCCACTTCTAACACTCAGTTCCCTCACCATTAGACTATCATCACCCCATATAATGTTTAAATGATTCCAAATAAAATTAAAATATGATATTTAATTTTAAATTATCTCTTAATAGTTTAAAAATAACTTATGCTCTAGAGATCATTCTTATGTAGATCCTAACTAGGGATATTGAGATGAGAAATATACATGCCATTGAGCTTCCTTCAAAATACTTATTATTAGGCTAGAAATTTTTCTCATATAATAATAGTATTCAACAATTATATATTTAATAAATAAACCAATAATCTGAAATCTTGTCTACACTACCTAATAATTATTTATGTTTAATTATTTTGTATTCAAAATTAAACATAACTTGAGATAATAATAGGTTTACTCTTTAAATTTTGGAATAACAAGTTGAATTATGGATAAAAGGAGATAAAACATAAAAAATTATTGAAATAGTAAATTAATTTAATATTTGAACGAAGTTTTATTTCATTTGAGGATATATAACAAGTGGAATTGTGGAGAAGGGAGATTTTGAGTTGTTTTTAGGATTATCATCTCAAATTTAACATATTAATGTAAATTTAAAATATTCATACTTATCACTACCTAAATATATATCTCAGAGTATGAGATAATGGGGACAATACAAGTGATCTTAGTTAAATATCTAAACTATATTAAATACCTCAGTCAATTTATATGATCCTTATCAAGACCTACAATTGTGAAATTTAATTATCAAATTATGCATAATATTACTTGTAGGATGAAGACTCTTAATTAAATTATGTACAAATATATGAAAATATGTTATATATTAAAAATAATACAAATAATCTTAATAAAATATCTAAGCCATATTGAAAACCCAATCAATTTATACAATCCTAATCAAAACTTACAAATATCAAATTTAACTATTGAATCATACATAATATTATTTATAAGATGACATATTTTCATTAAATAATACACAAATATATGAAAATATGTATAAAATAAGACACTTCATTAAGTAATGTAAAAATATATGAAAAGATGTAAGAATTTAAAAAATGTTTTTGTTTGGAAAAAGCCACATGATATTCCTCCTATAATTATTCATATTGCTTTTTTTCTAAATATATTTTAATTATTTGAATTATATGTGTTGGATATTGGAACTAGGGAAAAAAATTAATTTAATTTACATATTAATGTTCACTCAAGGATAAAAATGGGAAAGGAGATTGAAGAAGATATTACTTAAATTCAATATATAAAAGGAGTACCGAATGCATCTCTATAAGATACAAAGAGAGAGAAATAAAATACAGTTATAATATTTTAATATTTGAAGGCAATAGAGTTTAAAATCAATAAAATATATGTTATCTTACAGAACTAGACCATGTTGTTTATATATGTTTTCACTTGTTATCCCTGAAGCCTACCATTTGGAATTAAAATATGATATTCATAGAATTATATGTATGTGAAAATTTCATTTTGAATGTTCGTTGTCAAGGTTTAATTACCATGAGATATAAAAAGGGTAAACATCTATGGTTCTTATACTAAATCAAGGTCTGCATGGATCTATAAGAATCTCTAAAAATATAATAGTATCCTCCATGAATATCATAGTATTTTCACTTTGAGGGTCTAGGAAACATAGTTGACATAAACAATCATCTTGTAAGAGACCAAGGTAAGATTCTAACTTGAGTTGATGAGAGAAAACATGAGCAAAAAGGATCTTTAAGTAGGATGGAAACAATTTCTTCATGTACCGAGGAACTCAAATTTGATCATCATTAAAAGTAAGAATAAATTTGAAAATAACAAAAAATATTTGGTTTCAAAGTCTCTTTCTGATTAATCTTGATGTAACTTCTAAATTAACTTTATTAATATTTTCACAAATAACTATATTAACTTTTTGTTTTTTAATTTAGGATAAAGGCCAAGTTTTTTTAAACTAGGGACCCATACCCTAGAAGTGAAATAAAAACTGAGCCCACACAACACTCAGCAATAAAGTGAAGGCTGAAAAAAATCCAAAGAACAATAAATTGGCTACAAATGCCAAAATTTACAACAATATCTACTTCCTAAAGTAAAATATAAAATAAACTAACTAGGCATCTCCCAAGCAATTTGCTTTATTAGATCTAAGAGACATTGTTATGGGATTCAAGTCTAATTTGCCTTTGCCTTGCTTTCTATTACTAATAGTTTTCCATTCTCCTCCCTCCACAGGATTTGCTAGTATGCGGATGGAGATTTCTAGATATTTTTCTTCATTTACTTTTTGCTCTGGTATAAACATGCCTTGTCTTACTAACAAAGTTTGATCTGCTAGATCTAGAGTTATCTCTTCACTTCCCTTTGATCTCTCTTGTAACAGTTCAGCGCCCCCACCTCTTCTTGGTCTTTTCCTCAAAACTAAGAGTCTCATTCATTTGATTTTGCTCATCTACTTCCAAAGGGATTTCTGAATCTGATCCCTCATATCACTTCCACTATCATTCACTACTAGTAATGTATTGTGTTTAATTTCAACATTTTTCCACCACAATACTCGTTTATTAAATTTGAAGCTAGGATAATCATTTACTAGATGCCATGTTTTGAAACATCTTCCACATCTAAAGAGGATCCCTTTGTAGTCTAACTATTGCATCCATTTTTTATCCCCCACTCTTAGTTTTCTTTGAGCAAGTAGATATTGAGAATAATCCACATAAACCAAAATTTGGTAAAAAGTGGTATGCCCCTTATCATCAATAATTTTATTAGTAGCCCAAAATTTTACCTAATGTATTTCCAATGGCTACAAATACTAGATCATCCTAAAATTGATAGTGAAGCTTTGGAAGCCTGATCCACATCAGTTTAACATTAAAACTTTCTATCTAGGCATTAGAATCAGGGTGCTATGTTTTAACCAATAAATTATGATTATCTAATGTCCAAACATTGTCTTTAAACACTACCTCTTTATCTACTAATGAATAAAAAATCAAAAGAAAAAAACCTCTAGGATAGAGATAGATCTGAATATTACCTTCAATCTTATCTTATCATTGGGATGATGTCCACTCATTCAATGATGGAAAAGTTTCCCACAATCCTTCAAATTTACAAATCAGGCCCTACATAGTTAATTATTCTTCCCTTTCAGCTATCACTTCAATATCTTATTTATCAAATAGAAGGACTGGGGTTTCCTTTTTTGGACTCATAGGAAGACTTATGTGTCATCCCAAAATATCAGAAAATGATTTTACCCCTGATTTATACTGTGTCTTAACCTCCCAAAGCATGGGATCCATCCTCCCTTATTTCAACTCTCTTGTTGACCATAGATCCACTTGATTTCAAAATAACAAAGTCTTCTATAGATTTTTTTGGGAGTGTCAACCATTCCTTAACCCTATGTAGCAATATGATGATATAGGAACACTTGTGACCACTCTCCCTCCACACATGTCAGTAATGCCTAGAATGTTATCAATGAATTGATCCCTTCCATTCTCTATTAATGTATTATGTAGCTTCAAAGCCTTAGTATCTCTTTAAAATATCTCCTACTCTAACCCTACCACTATATGGACACCATCACCATATATTTCCTCATAGTGATTAGGGTTTTATAGAGTCATATTGTGATGGTCCATTCTATTATTTTTTGTTTAATTAATTGAGGAACACCAATAAAAATCGTATGAGGAGGGAGTCTATCTTATTAATATGTAATTTATCTAGGAGAGACATAACACTTTTATACCAGTAATATTTGCATAAATTTTTAAAAATTTGCATAGAAGAGTTAAGTGCCTAATACATATACCTATTTTTAATAGAGAAAGAATTAATCGTGCATTGAAGCCTATGCAACCTAGTGACACTATTGAAAACTGAAGAGATAAAGAGAGAACATACCCCACACTCAAAAATAATAATTAGTTGAGGAATTATTATTTTCATTTGAATTTTATTTGATAAAATGGAGATGAAAAACTTATCCATATATTTGAAATCATTTTATCTCAAGTATCGAATGAAAATATCACATCCACATAATAATGCAAGAGTCACTAATGTATAGAAAAGTCAAATATTTGTTCAAATATGTGGAAATGGATTGAGTAGTTCAAGATAATATTGGAGTTCTACAATGGAGAGACAAAGAGTCATCCACCATTAATGGTGCTTCAAGCTTTTTCTAAGTGGTTGGGCTTGGTCACATTTGCTTCCTTTGTGCCTATTGTTATTTTTCTCTTTGGTGTGAATACTATCCTTTTATTTTATTAATCCTTTCGTTAACATTTAATGTTGTTTATTTCTATTTTTGATCTTGTTTTGTGTGCATGGGTTAGTATATTTATGGGCTATGGTGAATGATCTATTACCACACATACGTCCCTTCTTAGTCACCCATCCTATTGCCTTTGGAGATTTTAAAGGGACAAGTATTAACTGTATTGGTTTATAGAAACCCTAAAATTGTATGGATCTAATCATGTAGAGAAGGGGAAGTATAGTGATCTTAAGGATCTAAGTGATTTTATGCAGGGTGATAAGATATGTAATCATAAGAGCGATTATTCTGATCAATCTCAGGTTGATGTAGAATCATCTAGATTGCCAAAAAATTACTTTAGTGAAATTTTGTTATAGGAAGAATCAAATAAGCACTCAAAAGGATCTTAATTTATGGCTTGTAATGAAGAGCATGGAAAGAAGTAGTGCAGTGAAGGCCAAATTGGTAAATAACCTAGCCCTACTAAGACCTTGACTATTATTCCAAATGATTCCATAAAAAATTACCTACTTTAAGGTGAGATCAAGATTAAAAATGTAGGTATTTTTATGAATGTTTAAATAAAAACTCTCTCCCTTCTAGGATTTTTTTTGATAATTAGCTCAACCCTATTTGGGATAAAAGTCTGGGTCAATGTATTAGATCTTGCCAGATGATTCAAAAATGGGTGTTTATGATTTTTTTTAAAAATTGCAATATGTAAGATAGGGATGTTAGTAAACCCTTGTTAAATGTTGGCCATTAAATTTTTAAATTTGTTCCATGGAGCCCAAAAATGGACTACAATGAGCTCATTTTAAAAACTTCCTAGAGATGGGTTGATAATAAAGGAATATCGATACAACTGTGTAATTCTCTACCACACCCTTTGAAACCCATCAGAGAAATACTAAGAATTGAGGATACAAGATGGTCATTTTCCCATATAAATTTTAGGGCTTTAATATCTTTATATCCCTTGGAGTTCTTTTTGGATTCTCTCAATTTTAAAATTATGGGAAAGTCCCATACTTGTGTTCACAAAGGTTGGGTGATCTGAATGCTTACTTATTTTGTAAAAAAGATGGCCATCTTAGGAAAAATGTCCTATGTTGGTTATTAAGGGTAATTTACATAATAAACAAAAGGAAAAGGTTGACCTAAAAAATGATTTTATGTTTTTAGACTTAAAGGTTTTTGAAAACCCCCTATTCAATAGTGTACCATTGAAAGATAATGCCCACATTATTGAGGCTTCTGGAAATACTAGATCTAAGTTTGAAAATGAGCAGGGTTTGAATGACTCTTCCCCTACATATTAGATGTACGGCCCTTCATAGCCTTCTATTAATAGCTTGAATCCCTTGCCTACTGTAATCAATTATCTACTTGATGGTTTACATGATGCCATCCTTAAACAAAAACTTCTTCTAGACTCTCCTTATGAAGAAAATGTGGTTATCCTAGTTGAAAACCCTATCCTACACAATTCTATGTCTAACATCTTACCTCCATACAAGCTCAAAAATATTTCCAATGAAGTTACCATTATGGCCATCTCTCTAAAAAAATAAAAAGTTGATAAATCTATCGCAGAGATGGACATATCATCTAGTGGTCCCTTGACTCACAAGGACATCTCAAGTGATATAAATTAAACATCTAAAGTAGGAGGGAAAATACATAAAATAGATTTGGGATCCTCACTAATAAGGCATGATACGCCCAAAGATTAAAAAAAAATCTAGTAAAAGAGTCACTTAAAAACAACCATGACCATTCAATAAAAGGGGGAAGGAAAATAAAGTCCCATACTATTTCAAAATATTATACAACAGTGGGGGTAATCCCCATGGTCAATCTAAATGACTTCCCTCTCTTCCCTAGTTGTGTATATGGATTGTAAGTTGAAATGTGAGAAGGTTGGAATGTCCTGATAAAAAACCAATTGTGAGATAATTTAGACATTCAAGAAATACTTTATATTTTTTTTGCAAGAATTTAAGGCCGTTGGATCCTAGTTGTCATTAATTCTAAACGTTTTCTATCTTAATACTCCATAGTTCTCTACTAATAATCAAAGAAGTAAATTTGGGGCCTCTGTCTTTGTCAACTCTGATGTAAAATATTGCATTGTTGATCATAGTGCCTCCCCCTATAATAGAGTAGTTTAGGTCTTACTAGAAATCCAAAGATAGTCATATGGCCTATGTAACATCTATGCTCTTAATGATTATGGGGAGCAGTCTAATGTATGGAACTGACTAGATATGAATCCAAAACAAAATCCTTGGAATTTTGGTGGAGCCTTCAACATGGTGGAATAAAAAGAGGGTAAATTTTGGAGTGACCTCTAGGCCTGGAAAGGTAAGGATCTATTTTTCTAGTCGAAATTAAAAAAATGTACAAGATTGGAGATCCCCTCCAAAATGGTAAAATCCTAAGTAAAGGAATCTGATTTACCTAGTGTAATAATCAGAGAAATAATATAATATAATACTATAGACTTGATATATTTTATTTGAATAGAGATCATTCATTGTGACCCCTAGTAAGAATGGTAATGTGGTGATAGTTCTACCCTTTACTATATCTGACCATCATCCTATCAAAATGGATTTCTCATTGAATTGTGAGGAGAATAAAGACATCTTGTCCCTCAAAAGACTATATAAATATAATGTGTCCCACTTGGCATACTGTGTCTGTCTAGAGGATCTTCAGTCATATTGGAACATTGACAAATTTGACTGTAACTTCAAATCCAAAATTGATAAGCGGAATTATTGTATGAAAACATCCAAAAACTTTTTAAAAACTTATTGTCAATTCAAAGCTAAAAAGCATTAAATTTTTACAAGGGCCACTCAAGAGATGTTTATACATGATGAAATCTATTTTCAACTTGACTGAGCTAATGGGAAATTACTTTGAATAGATTAAACTCTTAAAGCATCAAGTTAGATAGTCATAGAAATATTTCTAAGGGGCTCCAATCCGATCTAGACTAACATAGCTAAAGCTTGGGGATAGAGGCTCTAGGTTTTTCTTCATATTTTTGAAATCCAAGAACACAAGAAGCAAGTTAATGACATCAAATTAAATAGTTAGATTATGTAGAATGCCACTAGCATAAAAGAAGATTTCTTTGAATTTTGTTCTAGTCTTTTCATTTCTAATGGCTCAAGTGACCTCATTGAATAAAATATGTCTATATGTGGTGCATCCATTATTAAAAAGATGACACAAGTTTGGGCTAGTTTGTTTGATGCCTGTATTTTGTTGGATAAAATCAAAACCACTATCGACTTGCTCAAAAAAGATAAATCACCTTAGATGGATGGATTTACTACTAAATAGTATAAATCCAATATGGGATAGATGGCCAAGGATTGTCAAGAGGTATTTAAAGAGGCCATTGATGTTGACACGCTAAGCCCAAACATCAACATAAGGGTAATCAAACTCAACCCTAAGAATGGTAACTTATCTTCAGCTAAAAATTTGAGACCAATTATCCTCCTCAATATTTCTTACAAGATTTTGGAAAAGATTATAGCAAGAATATTATCCTCTCTTAGACCCTCTATTGTCACAAAAAATCAAACTAGATTGTTGAAGGGAGATACATCTTATACAATCTAATTACTAGATTGGAAGTGACGTACTAGGCTAGAGATTCTAACCAAAATGTAGGGATGATTTTGAAAAGGCACATGACACAATTGAGTGGCCTCCTTTAAATGAAATAATGTATGTTCTTTTCAAATATGCTTTGGATGTCGCTGAAGTTAATGGGGAATTGACATAATCATTGGAACTTTGATGCTCTATTAGATAAGGATGCCTACTTGCTCTTTCACTCTTTGTTCTGGTGACTGAAGAATTACATTATCTCCTCAAATTATATAATATAGGGCCTCTAGTCAAAGGAATTTATATAGATAATAATTTTTCCCTTATTGATGTCATTTTTTTGATAACATAATACTTTTTGTTACTTTAGAACAAAACAACCTAGTTCAGGTGGTGGCTAGGCTAAATATATATTTCTTTGCTTCTGGATCAAAAGTGGCAATGCATAAATTACATATGATGAGATGGCATGATCGCCCTACTAATTGGATGTCAAATTATGGTTGTACTTATAAAGGACATGATGAATTGGTCGGATATCTGGGTATTCCCTTCGCTCTTACACCTTCCTTCAAACTCATGTGGGAATGATTTTTTACTAAAATTAACTAGAAAATTGTAAATTGACATGAACATTTGCTTTCCTAACCAGGAAGAATTCAAGTCTATCCTATTAGATCTATTATGCCTCTTGATAGATTTTTGAAAATTCTTAGATCAACATGCTCCATAGAATCATAAGAGATTTCCTATTGTTAGATGGGAAAGGGGGTAAGAAAAGGCATGTTGTTGAATGGCAATTTTACTCAAAGCCCAATCATATTGGGGACTTAGGTTTAAAATACATTTGGTTGCAAGTTATAATACTGGTAGTTAAGTGGATCATCAAATCATTCAAAGGAAATGAGCCTTTGAGGTTTTGGTTACAAATAATATTTTTAAAGGATTTCCCTAGCTAGAAAGGTTTGAATATTATTGATATTCTCATTAGACCCTTTCTTTTTAAAGTGGATGGAACACCTATATTTGCTTCCATTTGGTTAGCCTAGGATGTTTTTAAACCCTTAATCATTATAAAAGA
The DNA here is from genome assembly GCA_037957365.1 of Torreya grandis. Classification (NCBI taxonomy): domain Eukaryota; kingdom Viridiplantae; phylum Streptophyta; class Pinopsida; order Cupressales; family Taxaceae; genus Torreya; species Torreya grandis. The sequence continues at coordinate 468,311 of JARHVA010006639.1, forward strand.
AATTTTTAATTAGATGGAACTTCTTATCAGGGTATAGATCCTTATGGTGAAAATTGACTATTAACAAGATTCCACTTGCCCTCACTAGGGGTTGATCTACCTTTGAATGGTATAGTAAAGGGTTGATGGATTTTAAGGACCTCTATTCTCCTGTACGATGGGCTTCTTCATTAGATATTAAAGCTATTTTTTTCATTCCTACCACTCAACATAGAACTTTTACTTTACTCTAAAAATTAATGAAATTAAAGAATAATGTGGTTTTCATGGAAGATGATGGTGAGTTTTGGGATAGTGTGAAGTGGACTAAAATCACCCCCTATTTGAGTTCTCCACTCAAATTCTTTAAAAGAATCTTTCCTTCTCCAATGTCCCATACCTCACCCTTAACTATATTTGGGCTATGTATGATCCTTTGTCTACCTGGTCTTTTAGTTTTGATGTGATTTGGGCTTCTCCTTTGGATACTAAGAGATCTTGATTTCATTGGTTCTTAATGTATAATAAGTTCATTGTTAGTTCTATCTTGAGTAATTATAGACTTGCTAAGCCTTTTTTCTCATTTTGTACTGAAATTAAAACTATTGAGAGTGTTTTTTTCTACTACCCATATGCAACTAAGCTATGAAATTATTGTTTTGAGTGTTGGATTGATTTACTTATCCATTGATACCTTAGAAAGGGTTTAACCAAGCGACTCTTATTGATTTTTTTTTAACCAAGGGACTAGGCAAAATGTAAGTCTAAAAATAAAACACCCAAGGAGGTGTAAGAATATACTAGCATGATTTGTTGTGATTTATATATCAAATTAATTGTAGATGCTACTTTATTCATTACATTTAATATTATGTTTTTCCCCTTTGCAAGGTTTATTTTAAGGCCATTTATTATTACAAAAAAATTTGAACACATCATGCTAATTTTGAAGTCATGTAATTCAAAATGAAAACAAATAATATATTTGTAAATAATAAAATAGTAATATAATTCTTAATAAAACTACAACTACTCATACTTTGAAAGCTATACATTAGAGGTTAATAATAATAATAATAATAATAATAATAATAATAATAATAATAATAATAATAATAATAATAATAATAATAATAATAATAATAATAATAATAATAATAATAATAATAATAATAAACCAAACAAGTGATTGAATTCATATTTCTTATTTTTGACTAGCTATGTGTTAAGGTTATTTACTAAGTAGTTAGGTTTGGGCCATGTTCAGACTCACTTAAAAAGTAAGATTGTTTTGGGAGTTTATTTTTTTGTTGGAATTTTTTATTAATATTTACACAAAATTAAAAATATTCTATTCTAAAAACATTTGGTTCATGTAAGAATTTATTGTTGCACAAAACAAATTATCGTGATTATTTGATAAGAACTCCTTCTATAATCCATGAGGTAGATTTTACAAATTATTGAGGCAAGAATCATACTTATTGTTGTGTGTGTATAAAGGTGTTTTCTTGTGTTAATGGCATTTAGGAGAGATCTTGTAGTTGAAAATATTTTTAATAAATCTGATATGGTATCAGAGCTATATTCATGCAACCATTAATTAGGTCTAGTTATAGTATCTTATCAATCTCTTTGATTCATCTTTTATCACTCCTCATTCAATTCTTATGGGAGAGTGTTCGAGTGTTCATGTTCAAACTAGTTATGTGTCCAGGTTATTTTCTAACAAGCTAGGTTTGAGGTGCATTCACACTCACTTAATGAAGTAAGGTTTTTCTGGTAGGTTTTTAATTTATTGGATGTTATTAATACTTAAATTTATCTAGAAATAGTATATTCTAACAATATTTATTTCATGCAAAAAATAAATTATTGCATAAAACAAACTCTCATTCCTATTTAATAGGCAGTCCCTTTATAATATATGAGGTATATTGTACAAATTATTAATGCAATAATGAAGCCCATTAGTATGTGTGGTGTTTTTTGATGGAAATAGCACGAAAAAAAAATCATAAATATTTAAATAGTTATAATAACTATGATATATATGACCCATATTTATAGTACATAGTAATAGATGTACGGGTCTCACATTTTGAAATTCCTTTGGAAATTTAGGACCTTTTCTCTAACTACGTCTACTAGGATGTATAAAATGGTAGATTTATTAGCTTAATTGAGATGCTAATTCAATGTCTTACAAACTAAAATATTGATATTAGGTTTAGAGTTTTAATGAATCTCTTAATTAGTTAAATTTGTATTGCCCCACCTTGAGACCCATATTTTGTGATCATGGGAGCCACCCTCGAATTATTTTTTATGGACCTATCAATTTTGTTATATATTGAATTAAAAACTATATATATTGAGACATGGATTATTATGTGTTAACACACATGTGGATACATATATTTTTTACGTGATTATGACATCATAGTTGTGTATGAACACCTTATTGTCTTATGACATCTTATTTTTTTCTTTTGCATGATGATGTGGAGTTTAATTATAAATTTAAATGATTATGTCATGATGGACTATGATTTTATTTATTAATGTTATCTATTATTAAGATTATGGAATCACCTTGTTGTACCATATAGGTACTTTGATCAATCTAGTTTTTATGTAGGTGATATGACTAGTAGGACCATATAATGTTGTTAATATGAGTTGACATTGGATATGGATAGTTTTCATTAGAATTGTACTTGAGTAAACATGATACAATGGGAGATCCAAAACTATATATTAAACTCACATACAACATGATACACAACACTTTGATCCCTTGGAAAATTCATAATTTTTAATTAGATGCAAGTATGTGCATGTGTGTGTACATACATACATACATACATACATACATACATAAAATATGTAAGTATGCACACATACATGTATTTATGTATATATGAATAATTAAATGCAATTATATAGTGGTTTGACATTAATTCTTTAAATGATCTCATAGCCATGAAAAATATATTATTAAGAATGAAATATGAAAATACATATGTTTCATGATCATGAATATGTGAATGTGGTAAAATAGAGAAATTAGTCACATTAAGGGTAAATGATTATGGAATAAACCTCAATCCCAATGAAAAATATAGACTATATTTGTATAGGATGAAATTCCACAACTAATGGTTAAAAGAATAAAGGATAAGATTTGGAGATCTAAAAATATAACCATAATCCACAAATGCATGAGAAAATAAAGAATGTCCTTTGCTATTATTTTCCTTAGATTGGCATAAATGAAATATACCCACACATTATTGAGAGTGGCTAGATCATTGGGAATATGAGACAAAAAAATAGATAGCCATTCAAAAGGAGGTAGAAATCAATTTACAAGAGAAAAATAATTTTAAAATAAGAGTAGAATAGAGGAAATTAAATAGTATCAACATAACGATGAGTACAAGGTAACATTCCATTTTTTTAGTTATTTTCCTAATTAGTGTTTTCTTTGTTGATGTCCTAGCTACATATAACCTATGAATTATAATTGTGATCCTTCATTATGACTAAATTTTTATTTAATTCCCTTTTTGAAGTATGCATTTCAATTTATGATCCTTGGATCTCATTCTCATTATAGGAAACCTCCATTGTGAAATTGTGAATATTATAAAATAATGACTGGATAATTTTTAAATAATGTGATTCTTAATTTTCCCCAATTCTATTTATTTCATTTGGGTGGATTGAATAATACAAATAATAGATATCTAAATATAGTAGTTCCATCAAGTTCACCTGTATTATTAGTTTAATAGTATATAGTCCTTTAACAAGGCATGTGAGACGTGATTATATCCTAAATGGTGTCTTTGGTGGACTTTATATCTTGAGAGTGAAATATATCCACTATACACATAATATTTGTTATTATGTATCATATATGCATCGTAAGAATTGTCCTCTAAGTTTTGGAAACATTATCAGAAAAGTATACCTTTATTTCACCACTCTCTGGTCATATGATATGGTACCTATTGAGTTATATTCCTATTATTGGTTTTTAAGCATTATTTTTGTCATTGATGTCATAGTCAAGATAGATGTAAGTTAAGTCAAGATGAGAGTTGAGGCTATGGATGGTGAGATGATATGTTAAAGGAGAAAATTTTAAGGAGACCTCTTGTCCCACTATTGAGAGATAATTTTAAGGAAACTTGATAATTATTTTTCGGTTGATGGCATGTTAAAGTTAGGATCATGGTACAAGGTAAACTACTATTGTGTACTAGGTGTCTTGAGAAGCATAGTCCAGTCCTGATATAAGGGGTACACATAAATCATAGTAAATATTGGTGATTTATATTAATAAAGTAATAAGAGAGTGAAAAAAATTATGTAAACTTGATCAAGAGGAAAATAAGCCTTCAGATGAGTTTCAAGTTCAAGTCCCAAGGATTAGTCCTCATATGAAGACCTAGTGAGAATGCATAAGACTGATAATATGATAAGTTGATTAGTATGAGAATTGTATGATAAATGTTGATAGTGTATGAGAATTATATTATGGATGAGTATTTTATAGTATTAAAATATGTTTCAAGGTAGTTTCATGGTCTAATTATGAGTGGCAGTTCAAGACTGAGTGAGCAAAGAGACCTAGTGTGGCCTAATGAGGGATCAAGACCATTTCTTAAGGTGATATAGATCTTGATATAATTTCAATAGGTTTTAGGGGATTTATTATTCTAACCAATATTTAGGTCATATCCTAAATTAAAAATAATTTAAATTATTGATAGGCTTTTATGTGTGCATAAAATTGGGTGTTACAAACTCGACAAGGAATTTGTTATGCTCATTGGCATGTGAAAAAATTACATGAGAACATGATCAGATCATGGAAGTTGTGGAATTTACCTCAATTTTTTTTCTTGGCATTGGTTTTGGAGTTTAGGGATAATCCTTTATGAATGATCACTAGGAAGGGAAACCAGTCAACACCCTCCAAAACCCCTCATAATGACATGATAGTAAATATTTTGTCAATTATGGATCAAAATAGTTTTATTGACCTTTTTTTTTTTTGTATCATGTAAATGAATATTCCATGTTTATAAAAGTGCTTTTGGTTTGTCATGACATTGAGTATAGCCTATAAGAGAACCCTTGTTTCTCATAATATTGATGTAGCAAGAAGGTTTGACTAGGTCAAATCATGAAAATAGATGGAGAATGGTTTGTGATACTTTTTTTTTATATTCATGTACATTTTTATTCATGTTATAGAATATAAATATGATAAATTTTTTCATAGAAATTAAACTATCGCTAAATAGGCCTAACAAGCAAGATAATGATAAAACTAGGCAAGAATGAGAATGAGATTAGGGATTGGTTACAGAGGATTAGGTATGGATCCAAATAAATAGGGATATTTTTAAATATATATACCTGATATCCCCTTTTTTTATAACTATTTATGATTCTCATATACAATAAAACATTTTTCCTTAAAATGACCTATCTAACTTATTAAAGTCTATGTAGGGTGAAGATTTGAGATTGGTCTATAAGACATATATTGATATTGAATTTTGAAAAATATATATTAAAATATGTTATAATTATTATTAAGGATAATTTAAAATCATTTTAATACCAGAAAAAATTTCACATAGGTGTTCCAAAACTTGGTTTCCATGACTGTGTTTTTGATGTTACATGGAGGTTTTTGTGTGAGAGTGAGAATGATGTTTTTGAGTCATTTTAGAATGAGTTAAATGTTAAAATTATTATTAAGGTATTATATAGTAATTATATGATCATTTTAACACATTTTTATGAAATATAAAATTATATGAAGATATGAAAATTTAAACTCTTTTGACTAGGTTCTTAAGGCTTGTGTGCAGTTCTGAGTGAGTATATCAAGTTGATCAGTTAAAGGTATTTTTCCATGTTTTATGAATTATAATTAAAATTATGTTGAACATGAGGTCATGTATATTTTTTAAATTTTATTTATTATTATTATGTTTCAAATTTTATTATATGATTATTTTTTTCAAGATAGACTTTATGACAGTAAGAAGGCCTAATGTCAGGTAGACCTAATTGGGTGGTTCAAGCAATGAAATGAGTCAAATTATGTTGGGGACATAAGGTTATATTATAATTGGTATGTTTTATTATTATTTTTTATTTTTTAATCCATTTTTAGAGGCTCAAATTTTTCCAAAGAGGTCTAAATGAAACATGTGCTTAGAGAAGACCTAACTGCATTATGTCTCTATTAGGGATAATGGTGGTTTTGCCCTTAATGATAATGACTGATAGAAGTGGTCATTTTTTTACTTATTAAATGTTTTTATTGATATATTTAAATGTTTATCCAAGTATTTTTATGTTATTGGCCAACCAATATGGGTAAGAGCAAGAGTCAAGTATAAATACAAGGCCTAATAGGCCTAATTTGACAAGTTAGAGAATTGAGAATATAAGCGAATGATATAGAGTTTTTTATAATAGGTAAATTTATTGAAGATAATCATATATTTATTTTGAATATTATATGAATAACTAATTATGTCTCTATAGGTGTTGATCAAGGTCATTTCACCTAATTCTGCCAAGGAAAGGGCTTGTTGAGTGAGAAAGCTTAATAGGCCATTTGAGAGAGATAAAAGTGTGAGAAGATAAAAAGGAGTTCATATTTAGTTGATTAAGATAAAAATTTCCAAGTGTGATCATATTTTTGAGATATTTTAGTTCATTCTTATTTATTTATGGGGTTGGAGCCTCCCTGTAAATTGGTGCTTGTTAAAGGACTAGTTGAGTTGGTGATTGACTAGTGAAGGGTTGGTGTTCCTTGTAGGGTTGGAGCGTAACTAAAATTTTGATTCATTGGTTATAAAAATGTAATAAAATATATGCATAATTTTTTTTATTCCCTAAGTTTTTTTTCCACATATATATTATGCTTTAATGTTGTTTGCATTCATAGATGCTTATGTATGAATTGATTGTTGTATATAAGTATATGAATGCTTCATGAATGTTAAGTGAATTTGAAGGACTATTTTAAGGAAAATAATTCACCCCCATATTATTATATAAATTTATAACATTTTTTTATCATATCTATTCCTTTACAAGAGGTCTAATAACCTAAAGGAGATTCTAAGTAAGTGAAGATAGCTATCCAAGCACAAGGTGGTTTTTCTAAAAGTAATGCTTTATTGTTTAATGGATCTAATTATTATTTTTGGATTATTAGGATGAGGACATATATAATTTCTCAAGTTAATTATGTTTATAATTCAATATTTGATGGATATACTACACCTTGTATTCCTCCTATAAATGCAATAGGCAAGAAGGCTAGTGATAACAAGTTAAAAGAAATGGCTTGTATTATCTGTGGTCTATTAGAATTTTGTGTTTCAATTGTCATAAGGTTGGTCATAAATTACTATAAGCATGGATTCTCAAGACTAAAAGAGAAAGTTAAGAACCCTAGAATATAAAAAAGAAGACAAGAGAGTAAGTGGAAACCTATGGTAGATAAGGTTGATGAACAATTTGAAAGTCCATGTGGACTATTTTTCATGGTATGACATAGTAAAGACGCAAAGGAGTGCCAAGAATTCTCTCTGTTAGCTCAGATTATTGATGAAGAAGACAAGATCAATAAAATAAGCCACGATGTTTCTCAAATAAAGATTGAGAAGGTTAAGATAAAAGGATGGCTCAATCCTAAGAGGATCATGAAGGAATTTTGGTCTAATAATGACATGGAGATATGGGAATCTCTTGATTTTGTGATGTTCTAATTCTTTAGAGTAAAGTTGACTCCTTTAGGCTTCATGGAGTCACTCAGCTAGTAAGAAAGAAGCATGAAGGATGTTTGGTCACAGCAGGGAGTTTTGTGTTAATTTGGTGACTTTAAGATTAAAGGTTAATTAAAAATTCTTCTACAATTATGATCATAAGAGACATGTCCCAAAAAGTTTTGTATGATTTCTTGATAAAACCAAGTTATAGTGTTGAAAATCTCTAAAATTATCATAAAGACAAGGGAAACCAATCATGATCCAAGAGTAGCTATGAAAGCCTAATTTGTATTATGTTTTTTTGAAGAGAAAAAAGTTTGTTATTTCAGGTCCAAGGATCATATTGTTACAATAAATATGACCCTTTGTCATTAATTTCAAGGGGGGAGAAAGTTGTTTTTTAGGAGAAAGACCAAGTATCAAAGAAGTTCCAGATGGATAATATGAGAATGATATTACATATTAAAGTGTTTTCCATCAATTAAAAAGGGAAGAATTGTTGAGGTATGTTCATATTGTTGGTTTAAAATCTTTATTATTGTCATTGATGTCAAATTTAAGATATATGTTAGTTATTTCAAGATCAGAGTTGAGGCTATGCATAGTAAGATGAAATGTGTCAAAGAAGTCTCATGATATGAGAAAATTCAAAGGAAACCTCTTGTCCCTCTATTGAGATAGAATTTTGAGGATAATTGGTAATTTATTTGAGGTTGATGTCATGTAAAATTTAGGATCATGGTACAAGGTAAGATACTATTGTGTACTAGGTGTATTGAGAATCCTAGTCATTTCTTGAGAAAAGGTGTATGCATAAATCATAGTAAATATTGGTGATTTGTATCAGTATATAGGAATAAGAGAGTTAAAAAATATTTGTAAACATGATCAAGATGTAAATAACCATTTAGATGATTTTCAAGGTCAAGTCTTGAGGCTTAGTCATCATATGAAGACTTAATGAGAAGGTATATGACTAATAGTATGATCAATTGATCGGTATGAGACTTGTGTGATGAAATTTTATAGTGTATGAGCAGTATATGAGGTCATATGAAATGTTTATGATTATTTTAGAATAGTATGATAAGTTTCAATGTATTTTCATGGTCTAATAATGATTGGTAGTTCAAGATCGAGTGAGTAAAGAGACCTAGTGTGGCCTAATAAGGGGTCCAGATTATTTCCTAAGGTGAATAATCTATCTATATAATTTCCACATGTTTTTAGGGTTGTTTTAAGTATTTTAACCAAATTTTAAGTCATATCATAAAGTTAAAATCATGAAAATTGGTGATAAGGTTATCTTTTCTACACATAATTGGGTGATATAGACCTGAGAAGGAATTTATTATGCTCATTGGCATGTGAAACATTTTCATGAGATATTGATCATCTCATGGAATTTTTGTAAGATACCTAGGTTGTTTTTCTTGTCTTTTTTTGGGGATTTGAGGGGCAATCCTTTATGAACGATTTATAAGAAGGGAAACCCATCAAAACCCTCCTAGAACCCTCATAATGACCTGATACAAAATATCTTGTCAGTTATGGATCAAAATAGTATTTTTAACCAATATTGATATTTGTAACTTGTAAACTAATCTTCCAAGTTTATCCCTGTGTTTTTGGTTTATAATTATAGTGAGTAGAAGCTATAATAAAACCCTTGTTTCTCAAAAAAATTATGTTGCATGCATGGTTGACCAAGTAAGATCATGAAAATGGATGGAAGATGATGTGTGAGACTTTTTATTTATTATTATATAATTTTTAAGTATTTTTTAGACTATAAATAGACTAAAATCATCATGTAATTTGTCCTATCACTAAACAGGCCTAATGAGTAAGAAAATGAGAAAAATAGGTACAAATGAGAATTTGATTAGACATTGGTTGTAAAGGATTAGAGATAAGACAATGAGAAAACTAGGTACAAATGAGAATTCTATTACACATTGGTTGTAGAGGATTAGAGATGGATCCAAATGCATGGGATTATTTTTAAATACATATAACTCATATAAAATTTTATTATAAGTTTTTATGATTCTCATACATGATCAAAATGTTGTCCTCAATATGACCTAACACAATGAAATTTATGTAGGGTGAAGATGTGAGATTGGTCTGTAAGACCAATATTGATATTGAAATTTGAAAAATATCTATTGAAAAATATTATAAGTATTATAAATTATAATTAAAACTAATTTTAATATCACAAATTTTTTCACATAGGTGTTATAAGACATTTTTTCCATGATTGTGTTTTTGATGCTACATGCAGGTTTATTTATGTGAGTGAGAATGATGTTTCTGCATCATTTTACGTTGAGTTAAAGGATCAAATGATAATTAAGTTGTTTTATTATTCTCTTAAGATAATTTTAACATTTTTTTATTCATGATAAAATATTATTAATATATTAAAATTCAAAGGCTTTTGACTGGGTTCTTAAGGCCTATGTATAATTCCAAGTGAGCATATGAACTTGATTAGTTAGACGTCTTTTGCCCCATTTGATGAGTTATAATGAACATGATGCTTAACCTATGTTAATAGATATTATATGCATTTTATTTATTATCATGGTTATGTTTAAAATTTTATTATATGATTAAGTTTTGAAAAATAGACTTTCTGGTAGTAAGAAGGCCTAATGGTGAGTAGACCTAATTGGGTGGTTGAAGGAGTGAAATGAGACAAATGGTGTTTTGGAAATAAGGTTAGATTATAAGGGGTATATTTTATGAAATTTTGAATTTTTTATCATTTTTTTAGTCACAAAGTGTTCCAAGGAGGTATAAGTGAAGCATGTGCTTAGAGAAGGCCTAATTGCATTAGGTCTCTATTAGGCCTAATGGTGATTTTGGCCCATAAGGGTAATGACCGACCTGTGTGGTGGTTGTTTCACTTATGAAATTTATGTATTTATATATTTCAATGGTTATCCAATTATTTTTAGGTTCTTGTCCAATCAAGATGGGTAAGAGAAAGATTCAAGTATAAAGACAAGGCCTGATAGGCCTAAGTTGACAAGTTAGAGAATTGATCATATAAGAAAATGATATAGAGTTTTGGAAACTATGTAATGTGATTGAAGATACTTATATATGTGGGTTTAATATTCCATAAATACATAATGATGTTTCTATAGGTTTTGAGCAAGGGCATTTGACCTAATTTTGCCAAGGAAAGTGTTGATTGAGCAAGAAGGCATAATAGGCCATTTGAGAGAGATATAAGTGTGAGAAGATTAAAATAAGGAATTAATATCCAATTTATTGATAAAAAAATTTTCCAAGGTGATCATATTTTTAATGTATTTGAGTTGGTGTTGAGTTACCTAGGGGGTTGGAACCTCCTTGCAAGTTGGTGCTTGACTAGTGAGGGGTTGTTGATGTTTGTGCGATTGGTGACTCACTAAAATTTTGATTAATTGCTTATAGGAATATATTTAAATATATTAATTAGTGTTTTTTTATTTTCCAAGAGGTATTCCCACATATATCTTAAGCTCTAATGTTGTTTGCATTCATAAATTCTTATGTATGCATTGATTATTGTATGTAACTGTGTGAATGCTTCATGAATGCTAAGTGAAGTTGACGTATTATTTTAAGAAAATTGATTAGCCCCCCCTTCAGTATCAATACTTCCAATAGTGACTAGAGTGCATTTTTTATATATCCATATATTGGTGATGAATTTATCTAAGAATCATGTGAATTTTTTATATGGCAATGGTAAAACCACAAAAATTAAAGGGATTGGAAGACCCACATATTTAAGTTATATCATAACCATGTAACTTAAACATTCAATAAAAATTTATTGTCAGTTACATGCCATTAGAATAGTATTTGATGGTGATGGACCATCTTTGAGTAAATTATAAATATTTTAATAGTACACCAATGTGTTTCCCAAAGAGTTTCTAAGATTACAACCTAAGAGATAAATTGATTTTTCCATTGAGTTAGTGACTATAATGAAGCCTATTTAAAATTCTTCATACATAATCACAACCACTGGATTGTGTGAATTAAGAGTGTATATAAAGTATCTGATTGATAAGTTATTAGTGAGACCAATATGTCCCAATGGGGAGAAATAATCCTCTTTGTAAAGAATAAGGATAGGTTGTTGACACTATACATTGATTATAGGAACTTTAAAAAAGTGACCATTAAAAATAGATACATGTTGCCTATGATTGATGATTTTTATAATCAATTGAGAGGATCACAACTTTTATATATTGTAGATTTCTGGTCAAAGATTATATAATACTAGAATCAAATAGAGTGAGATATCAAAGACAAATTTTCACACTCAATATTGTCACTATGAGTGTATGGTGGTCACATTTAGGCTCACAAATACACCAACGATGTACATTAGTCTCATGAATAAAATCTTTTGCAAATACCTAGATAATTTTGTGCTAGTATTAATTGATGGAATATTTATACATTATCAGTATAAGGAAGAGAATTAGACATTTAAGAGAAGATTTATAATTTTTAATGGAAAAATTGCTCTATGGGAAATTGTCTAAGTGTAAATTCCTACATCTTGAAAAATTGAAATACTTAGGGAATATCATCTCTACGAAAGGAATTTATGTTTATTGTACTAATATTAGAGACAAACTGGAGTGTCTAACACCTAGAAATGTCTCTCAATTTTGTAATTTTATGGGACTTTTAAGGCATTACATGATATTCGATGAGAACTTCTAAAAAAAATAGACACTTGATCATATCCATATACATAAATTAAAATAATTTCTAATTATTCAATTAGTATGAATAACCATTTCATAACCTTAAGACATTGTTGACAATAACCACTATTCTAATAGTGTCAAACATGGGTAATATATCCTTGTTTGCATAAAAACATCTCTTTAAGGTCTCATTGGAGTCTTAATTCATGAAGGCCATGTTATTTCCTATGGGTTAAGGAATCCTAAAGAAAATTATCTTAATTATAGGAATAATTATTTATAACATGTTGTAGTGGTCAATGATTTGTAAATATGGAAGCACTACCTTATTAGCAAAAAATTTATATAAGAACACACCATTTGAACTTGATGCACATATTCACACAAACATATTTTAATGTTAGACAAAGTTATTGGACGAATTTTTTGCACTATTAGTATAATTCCATGCAACTCTTTATTTTGTAGGATTATTCAATTATTAAATCAATTATTGTTACTACTATGTGCCTAATTCACACATATTTATTAAAACATGACAGTTATATGTCATGCATTACATATTTTACATGAATTATTTTATTACATAAACATTACTATGATGACATGTTTTCCACATGTTGAAATGACTATAGATTATAAAAAATATATCCATAAAATGATGTAGTTAAATGTTTATTTTGATATGAGTGACCTACAAGAAGCATCTCTAACCTCAAAAGTGGGGAATATTAGGGAGTTTCTCTTAAGTAAATAATCTTTCATTGTAAAAAAAAATCATTTTTTAAGAATAAATTATAGGATTTAGAGAGATCACAATGGTTAAGATATTAGATAAGTGCAAAAATGAGAAAAATATTCACACATTTATAAAAATTATGGGTACCTATGCCATCCATATGCATGCACCTCACAAAGACATGACCTAAAAAGTATAGTTTTATATAGGCATTAGTGTATATGCCATGCAGGTGGATATATTTTACAAGAACATATATAAAATACTTTCACATGCATATACATTTGAGATATTGGTTCTCATATTTTATCAATAGATGCATATCATTGTATATAAGTTAGCATAGATTATCTGAAACCCTCTTATGAAATTTGGAAAATTGAGATGAACATATATACTCAGGACAAGCATGCAATGATGTCTAATTGCTAAATGATTTATCTTAAAATATTTCATATAATAGTCTATTAATATCAAACAACTTGAATTGAAATAAAAAATCCTTATTTATTAGTAATATGTACAATTGCATAAAATGAAATTTGATATAGATATGATCTCTTGTAATACATCCTATAATTTCAGATCATCCATAATAAATATGGAAAAACAAACAAGGTGATCATTAGAAAGGTAAACCTTAGATTATTGGAATTGATATGATATTGTTTTGTGATGTTTTTATACCCATGGTTTATTTTTTACATAAATTTTGAAATTATTATAGGTTTGATAAAACTATAATATAACTACTGAATATTTTGATGTGCTAAATAACATTAAAACTTGTCTAGAAAATCTCATGTAGTCTATAAATAGTGTTCGCAATAAGGTTATTTATTTATTGGGGAAAATGAGAATGCATTATCTGTAAAACCTTAACATTATACATATAACCCCGTGAATATATTGAATTATAAGTTTTCAAGATAGCCACAAGAAAAAAACATGGTATAGGATATGGAATCTATTAAAAATAAATAGCTAATGCGAAATACATTTCAAATAGTAATCCTAAATATGAATCTACACAACCTTATTCTTAATTAAACATGTAAAACTATTTTTTAAATTACAAGATTAAACATACTTAACACATTGGCTCAAAAATATCTCTCATCAATAGAAAACTATGTGAAAAATTATGAGTATAAACATAACATTATTGAAGTGAATTGGCCATAATGGAATGGTTCATACATATCTGCACCATTTCATACATATCTATAACCAAAATGATCATCTAAGGAATCATATCATATCTACTATAATTAACATCATTTTCTTATCTAGTAAATTGTATCTCATAGAAGACACAATTTGACGTTTTTATATGGATTTACATTCACAAGTCAAATGATTTAAGTAGAGGTTTTATCACATAGTAATCATATCTAGATCTTAATAGAGATTTGAAATAAATTATTTTCATTAACCATTTGATCATATACACGTCAAATTTAACCCTTTGCATATATTGAATTATATGTCATCTATGAACAACAAATAGCTCTCCAAAAAATCCAATAATTTGGCAAAGGGTATTCTAGTATAATATGTTTGATTTGAAATTTGTTTGGAGATTAATATATGTGAATGTCAATGTAAATTAGATGAAAATATTCTAATATTTATAGTATATTATACATGCACTAAACCATGGAAGGATTAAAACAAGTAAAACTATAATGCTAGCAAAAAAATATAGATAGAAAGAAGAAATGGTTATTATTTATTTAGAGTGATTGACAGCTACAACCTAGCCCTTTTCAAACTTTATGTCCAATTATACATAGAGAGTGGATTTTATTATTCCATAAGATGTGTTCCCTCCCTCTTCACCTCCTTGCTCAATATAATTCTTTTGTAATGATATTTTGATTCCATTTTCACTCTAACATTGACTCACATTTCTAATTTTCACCTACTTCAAATTTATTTATTGTTCAAAGATGCCATAGCTCTGTATTCTAGAATATATTCAATATTGTAGGTGATATTACATCATCTTTGTTCACAGGTAGAAGTATTTTATAATTAAAATGTTTTAATATAAATTAGTATAATGAAACATTTTTATTTTATATTGTATTATGAATTTAGATTCAAAATACCTCACTAAATTATATTGTGAACTTTGCCTTCTATAAGGTCTATATTAATAAGAATTTTTGCCTAAGAGGTGATTACTTTTTAAGAGATTTAAGAATCACCTTTTCAGGATGAAATTATAGATCTCTTTCCATCATTTACTAAATGGAATTTATTGGACCTAATCATGAAGATATCATTTCATATTTACAAGTAAGGGTTTCCAAATATAACTATTCAATTTTATTCATGGAAAAATACACCTAATATAATATTGAATTAAAATTTATAAAAATATTCTAACTATATGCCAAATAATTATCAAAAATTATTAATAAATAAATAAAGCATTGTTTTTATTGGCATCTGACACTATTGGACCGTCCTCTCACTTGTGGCTTAAATGGGCCAATAGAGCCCTTTGGACCTATTTTTTATTTTATAATGTGATTTAGGGATAAATTTGGGGGCCTCTTGTGGCTCGAATTGGGGATAACTAAAAAATACCATTAAGCCCAAAAGAAGTATAAAAAAAATTTCAATTTATTTAACACATTTAAAACATTCAATAACAAGTAAAAATTATTTTGTAATACAATAATATGAAATTTAAGTAGTGTTATGACAAACATTGGATGGTGTGTACCTTTTAGGTTAGTGATCATGTCTAGCTATACTTACATCAAGAAATATGGATAGTACCTTTTCATAAGCTTCATCCACTTTAGTATGGTTCTTATACTATCACCCATAAATTAGGAGATAACTATTTTGATCTCAATCTTATATATTATCTTGGCCTACATGCACTTATCATTTGAAAACTCTTATGCCATTGCTTTCATCGTCTATTGAATACCCAAGACACTGTAGAGACTCTTCATTAGGAAAATATTATATAAATTATAACATCCCAACATAATCATATTAATTCATTTACTCTTAGGTTAAATAGACATTCTAACAATAGATCCAATTTTTAGATCATCAAATCAAGTCAAGTACCATCCTAGGGAACATAATTTACATTAGTTTTGGGTGGAAATTTGTTTCCACATTGTTACTAAAAATAAAACCAATATGGACTATTATTTTCCAAGGAGGGAAAATGAATTAAAGATGATTTATGTCAATATATCTCATAACATTTTATAGTCATTTCATATCTTGGCTCATGTTAACAAAAAACAACATTTTCATCAGGTTTTTGATCTACATGCCAATCCACAAAATCTAACTCTGCTTTTACTCTATTGAATAACTCCTCCATTATTATAACTATGGACCTCAAATTTTCAGTAACTACAGCCACTAACATCATAATATTCATTGGTTATCAAGTAGTTTTTACTATTTTAGAAAAAAATCAACTAACACTTCAACTCCCTATATTATATATTAATATACACTTCCATTCTTTTTAAATTTAGTTACATATATAATAATGAAATTACTAAGTATATCCATACATTTTAAACCTTAGATATTTTATATATTTTAGTATATTAACACTTTGATATTAAAATTATACATTTTTTGTTATCATCTTCTTCACTTTCATTTTTATTTAACCTATTACACCTTAATATCATTTTTTATTCACAATCCACTTTCACTCATAACCCTATTAAAAAAATTTGAGTAAGTTTTTGACTATGTCTCAATATGAACCCTGGATCACTTCTAGATAAGAACATAAACACATTTTTCTCAAACACCATAAAAAAAGGACATGGAAATCAAGGCATCTACCTTATCAAACTGATTTCCTTAAGCTTTCCTACATTCAATGACATTATTTTTGTTAGGTAGAGGCAATGAAAGAAAATAAAATAACCAACATTCCTTTATCATAATAACAAACTAACAGAGAAAAAATATAAAAAAATTGATCCACATTATTTTCATCTTAGGAAATAGTGAAGATGGAAATGGAAAAGAGGCTTACTTGTATAATAAAAATACTTGTACATGATCTCTATGAAATAACAAACTTTATCTTATATATTATGAATTCATATGTAGACTAAATGTTTTCATATGACTTTGATAGTTTTTAATATCATAGTTATTTTATGTTCATAATGCATCACACAAACCTTTGCATCCTTTTGCACATATTAAAATCTAACAAAACTAATTAATAGCATTTAAAACAGAAACACAAATATCTTCTTGTGAATTAACATCAATGATATTTGTAGAAGAAACCATGCCTTTACCAACAATAATCGACACTACCATGTGGCCACACTAATGTATGATATTCATTGAAAGTAGGGAAAGAGGATGTATTCAACCACCAAAAATGAATTTGGGTCATCGATTGGGTACAAAATCAAACCCTAATATAATAGATATTTGTAATTAAGGGATTTTTTTTCTTTAACACAAGTATCCAATGAAATGAGATATAAATTAATATTTTGGCCTTGATAACATTTCAAACAATTATTTACATTCATTTATAACTATAAAATGAGTAACTAAACAAATAAAGGTAACACTTTGAGTGTAAGATTTTTCAATGGAAGCTTTATATTTCTAAAATAAGTTCTCAAAATTATTATTATAATAAACCTATATAATAAATTAATATATTATTTTATTTTATTTTAGACAATTGAAATGGAAATCATGAACCCTAATGGTGATAGATCTATGGTGATTTTTGGCTCAATGGTGGCACCCATTTTCATAGCCACTAAGGGATCTCAATACATGAAAGAACATGTGATATAGATATCTAATCATTAGAAAAAAAGGCATTCTAATGGGTTCGTTCACTGAGTTGGAGAATCATAAATACAGGACTCTTTCAAAGGATTCAGGGGAGAAGAGTGGTACTAACCCTATCATCACTACTAAGAATGGCCAGGAAAAGGAGGTCATCGATCATTTTTTCCCAATAGAGTTATATTTAAAATAGATCAAAGGCTTACGGATTGAAAGGCTAGATTTGAGGTAGCTCATCAAACCCTAGGACACATGAGACATTTGAAACTATGGAATACTCAAGGTTTGGTGGATCTAGATAAAACAATAGGTGGATAGAAATAGGAGAGCATTGATCCAATGTTATTAGAGGCAAAGGCACAATCTAAACTTGGAGACTAGAAAATAGCATGTGGAAGATCATTTGTTGAGGCTTTGGGATGACTCAAAATCTCTCCTATGATTCCAGCCAAGGATACCCCTATTATGCTATTTGATAAACAAGAGATTGAATTTATTACTCCAAGGGAAGAGTGGTTAACAATGAAAGGAATGATTTATAAGCTTGAAGGGTTATGGCTGACTCTGGTAGCTTTACATGTGTGGTTCTCAACCTAATGGAAATTTAGGGTAAAAAGTAAAATATAGATCCATCCCTGTTCTATATATTTTTTTATTCTAAGGTTTAATTTTTTAGAAGATAAAGACGTTATTTTAATGACATGGTTTGGGACTACGATAATCACACTCTATTGGTAAAACCTTGCCATCCAAATTTTAATACCTAGACTAATTTTTTTAATTTTAAACTGATTTAGATTAGGCTTCTAAATCTTCATTGCTAGTTTTGGGAGGATTTGGTTTTTGTAGCCATAAAAAATACATTAGGTAATTTTTAGACAATTGAAAAATTGACTGTTGTTAAGGGACATTCCACATATGCCCCTATTTTGATTTATGTAAATTTTTCTAAAGATTTACCTTCTCAAATAGAACTATAGGTGGGGGAAGAAAAATGGATGTAACTCCTTAAATTTGAAGGTATCCCTTTTAGCTATAAAAAAATGTTTCAAAATAGACCATCTTGTGAATGATTTCCAAATATTCAAATTCTAGAAGATGGTATTGTGGTGGAAAAATGTAAAAATTTAACATAATATGGTTCCATATATAGAGGATAGTGGAAGTGATATTGAGGAATGGGAATCAGAGATCATGGAAGAAGAGAAGCACAAACATCAAAATGAAACATTATGTTCTGAGGCCATGCCCAAGGAGGGGGGGTTGATGTGTCACATGAGAGAAAAAATGGAAATGTAGAGATTAGATTAGAGCCAATAGCCTAGTATCCATTAGAAAGACAAGAAGTGTTTGACTCTATGAAAACATAGATTCAAGTGGATTTTTTTTATACATCCATTCCCATATTACCAAATCATGAGGAGGAAGGAGAGTGGAAAATAATTAGCCATAAAAATAAAGGCAAAGGTAAATAGGGTTTGAGATATTTAAAAATGTCTCTCATATCTAAAAAATATAGTGTCATGGATGATTCCTAAATGGTCTCTTTATTGTTCTCTTCATTTCATTTGGGTGGTAGTTATTGTTGAAAATCTTAAAATTTGAGGCCATTTTTTTGTTGCTTATTTGTTGTTCTTTGGTTATTTTTCTTTAATATTTTGACGTCAAAAGAATTTTTATATTTTGCTATTATATTTTACTGTTATGACCTTGACTTTGTGTTTCTCTTCTAAGGTAAGGGTCCTTAGCTCAAAAATAAACCTACCCTTTATCCTTAATAAAATAAATAATAATTTAATATATTGTTTATTCATTCATATACAAAATTTTAGAGTAAAGTGAAGCATGTCTTACCAAAAGAATTTATTCAAGCTTCCATGTTCTGTAATAATGATATTAAAAATGATACCAAAATGCAATACATACTATCATGTTTTCCATTAAATTTTAGTTTTGTGATATAAATTTCATTTTTTTAACTTTGATATTCTTTCAAAAATTAAAATAAATTTATTTTAAATTTATAGAATTATTTGCTTTATAAAAACTTGTTTTAAAAAATAGTTATTGCGTTAGACATATAAAACAAACATCACATTAATTGTAATAATGATTAACACTTTGTAATGACCTAATTAAATTCATACAATGTAAAGTTAAATTAAAATATCAACAATTGAGCGCATACCCATCTTTGAATAACATAGAATTGCATAGATGATTTCATTTGAATGGATTGACACAACTTCTTCTTCTGCTTTATTTCTAAATACCCAAAATAAAATCACAATCTCTAAAAATATTTAAATCATTTAGAATGAGATCTAATAAATAAAACTATTTCAATTTTTTTTTTTTAAATTGCATAAATAAACATCACACTTTTACGTTCATTTCACTAGTTTCATACTAAGATCCATAAGCATTATAATTTTTGTTACACAAAAATCACTTTTTGTAGCATTATATTTGTCATTAACGAAATCGTGACCCTACATTAATGTAAGTAAATTTATGATGAAAAAATATATAAATTAAAAAAAAAAAAAAGATATTTATATCACCAAAAAAAATTAAGACAAAATATTCTCACTACAATAAAATACAAATAATAATTAGATCTCAATTCACTTGATAACTAATAAAATCCTAATATTTTGTCTATGCATGTCAAGCTATGAAAACAATACAATATTTCAAACCCACAAGCTATTTTTACATAAAATCTAACTTGACCCATAGATTATTTATATAGCTATATCTAGAAGAAGCCAATGATTCCAGTTCATTCCATTAATCAACATAGCAATATCAAAAAAATGAATATCAAACCTCTTTGTTATATTATTCAAAGGACATATCATATCTTAACATTTAATGATAAAACAAGGCTTTGGAAATAACAAAATCAATTCACTTATGGACATATTATAAATGTATGAGACAAGGAAACATATTATTTTAAAAAATGGTATATGTGCATTAATCATTTAAATTAACATAATATTTTACGTTTACAATCTATTTTTACATAAATCCTAAGATAAGTCATAAAGCATCCATAAAGCTTTGTTTATAACAAACTTATGATTCCATGAGTTCAAAAAACATGGTATTATAAAACAATTAAGACACATCCAATTATTTATGTTATTCAAAGTACAAATCTTTCCTTCTAATACTAAAATAAGGCTTTGGTAAGAAAGAAATCATGAAACTATATAACTGGAAAAACATTTATGAGAAGAAATGTATTAATAAAAAGATATATTGATTTCAATAATAAAACTGATGCAAACAAGATATTCTCTCCACATTCATGTAGAGAAATCTATTCATGCTTAACCCACCTAACAATGATCACATTTACAATCTTTGGTCTATCCATGTCCAACTATCAAAATAGAATAATTTTTAAAATCCATAATATATTTTTACATAGACCCCAACAAAAACATGAAACGATTCACAAATCTATATTTAAGAAAATCCAATGATTTCATATAGTCAAAAAATATAATACTACCTAAAAACAAATACATAATTAATTTTTTGTGTTATTTAGATTAAAATAATCTTGCTTTCTAATGACAAAATAAGGTTTTAGAAAAAATTAAATCGCAATCATGTAGACCTATATAAAGTGTAATGATAATTAAAAAAACTTATTAATTTTTGAAAAATAATATCAATGCTAAAAAAAAAACTGAGAAAAAAAGTGAGCAAGTAAAATGAATTGTCAAACATACTCTCATAAATGATAATTTCATATATTAATTAGATCTTTTCAAAATTACATTAATTAAAACATTATTTTAGGTTAGTAACATATCAAACAAACTTTTGTGTCTTTATATATGAAATTAAATCGAACACAAAAAATATTACTGGTATTAAACACAATAGATAAATATTCATATTCAATGAATTTTCTAGCATAGAAAAACATATTTACACTATGATTACAATTTATTAACTATTGACCCTTTTATAACTACCAACTACATATAATAAGTAAAGAGTTATGATGGTATTTAACACAACAAATAAATATTCATAGAAATAACTCTATAACATAACAAAATGTACTTGCATTATTAATTCAATTTATTAACTATTGAACTTTTTGTAACTATTGATTCATAACTAAAGAATTATATTTATCAACTTCAAGTACACTTAATTAGAAAATAATTTACTTAAAATAACATAGATAAAAACATTCGATTTTCATAAACTTGAAAATGATTCTTAATTATAAATGATCTAACACAAAATGAGTTTCATTTATCCAATCAAACCTAATTACACCTTTATTTGGTGTAATATTCTCGAACGACATTGTACAAACATGACCTAATTTTTTATTCTATTATGCCTAATTTTCCACTTTGATGTCATTTTGTATGAATATTCCCACTATCAACATGAAAACAAAAAATTAACTCATTTGGGATGCTTAATTACAAGTAATTCTCCCCATATCCACCGTTTTTTAAAAATAATAATAAAGATCAATTATGTGTGCTCTCACTCAATTCAACCTTCATTTTTAATAGTTGTTTTAATTGGGATCATTTCTTTTTATCAAATTTCATTTAATTAGGAATACAAACATTAAATAACAAGAAGATTTATGGAGTAGTTATACTTCACTTTTGTAAAGTAGGGAATTTTGAGCAGTACATGTATGCAGTTGTATCGTATTTAGTTTAATGGCTAATAATATTATACATTTTATTTAGAAGGCTTTAATCGATATTGGTTTAATAAGGGAGTGAAGATCTAGCTTTGATCGAGAGAATTTATCTCATCGCCATATTTTACAGGGATAACATGGTTTTCAAATGTAGATTATGGTTCCTAAATCGTTCATAATTATTAAAGAATTTTTGCATTGTAATGTTTAAACCTATAACACCCTAATATGATTTCATTTTTTTGAGTAATAACCCTCTTAATTCGATGAAAATCATGGGATTGGAAAATGTCTAAATCAATTGGGTGCACTCTTTAAAAACATGTAAACGCAACAAAATTGACTAAGAAGAAAAAGTTTATGTTTTATAAGCTATAATAGATTTGTGTCAAGTTTGATTTTGGAAAAAACCATAAATTAGTGTCTTACATCAGAAATTGTAATCTTCTCAGTTACTGATACGTCCAAGAAATGGATTATAATAATGTGGACAATTCAAATTTAAAATTTCCCACTGGATATTTCATCAAATAGTTCCCTAAAGCCTTTTTAGAAATACAAATTAAAAGAGCAATATAAGTAAACTGCCAGTAGAAAATTAGAATAACATCCACTCTAAGAACAAATGAATGGCTTTGGATTCTCAAGTTACTATCAAATATCTATTCCATGATGACCAAATAAATTAAAAAGTAAATCTATAGACTGAAGCAAACACAAGGATATGTCTCTTACAGAATAAGAGGCAATGCCAAACTCTGAAACTCTTGAAAAGTAAATTCTTGGCACTTTAGATCTGAAATAGTTGGAGATATGTATATCATAGAATCTATAGAGGAATTAACAGTGAAAAGGTAAAACCTGTTGCAATTAAAATTAAATATGTTGTAAAAATCGTTTTAGAAAAGAAGCTCTTAAACTACGTTTTGACTTACTTGATTGGCAAAGCCCACGCTAAATCCCAGCATGATACGTCCAACTGTGAGCATAGTGACAGTTACAACAGTCCCATTTATTGTTGCACCGATTAATAAAGTGAAACCCATTGTCATCATCGAAACTTTCCACCCAAAAGCCTTGGTAATAGACGAGGCTGAAACTGAAAACATTAATCCTACCATGAATTAATTGTTATTAATAGCATCAACGTGGTACAGATTTTAGGATCACCTGGCATCCCCTTACAAAATAACTGAAAATTAAGGGCTTTAATGAAGTCGTCAACAATATTCACTTTATCATTTTTAGATATATAGTTTACTTTGAACAAAAGCAATGAGTACATCTGAATTTTCCAATTTTCTTAAACTACACTGTATCAAACAAGTTACAGGGAAACAATCATCAATCATTGACACAAATGCCCGCAAGCTGCCATGAAATAGAAATGAATGTACAAAATTCTAAGGAAACAAGATTAATGTTGCAGGGACAGGGTGTTCTGAGCTGGCCTCTACATTCAGATCAAGCCTCTCCACCGGCCTATATTTATGAGCTGTAAAATCTGCTTTAACGGATACTCCTGAACTGCTTGCGTTATTATTTGTACAAAAAATTAAATTCCTTTACGCGGAAGGGCTATTTTCGCTGGCGAAGATAGAAAAATCCTCCCACTCGAATGAGGGAATCCATGGATATTGACGTTTGATAACATAGCCTACTATATTATCGGCTGCGGATCTCTCTCCTGCAGAAGACAAAGTCATTCGCGTCTGTTTAAAATACTTACCCACTGTTTGGATTCTGTCTACCAAATTGAAAAATTCTTCAACTTTATCTTCTTTGTCATCTGTTCGTGGACATTTACTCTCTTTTGCTCCATTACGATCGGGGTTCTCATTCTTTCCTAGACATTGAAATTTTCCCTTTGCATCCGTGGAATCCATGATCATAATTAACAGAACACTGAAAAGAAAGGGGTTGAAGGAAATTACATCTGGACCTTTTTCAACCCAAAACCCTATATAGAAAGCTGCATGTTATGCATATCATTAAAGTCCATACCCAAAAGTAATGATTATATAACGAGTTACGTAAGCATAATTAGAACCGCCAATCATTGAGTAAGGCGGGGTTCTTTTGAGGGGTCGTTGCTCCTATTTCTAATGGTCCAACCAAAAATAAAAATAAAAATGAAAGATGGTCAAATAAGAAAAATTGGAATCTTTTCTTAAAATTAAAGAGTAGTAAGTTTGTAGGAGAAAAGTTTGAGTAAGTGAGAAAAAAGAAACGTTATAAAATTTTTATATTTGCTATTATTTTATAATAAGATGTCTTACCAAATATAAATTTATGAATAGACAAATTTCATATAAAATTTTATTATAAATAAAAACAAAATTATTGTCACTTTAAAAATTATTTCAAAAAAATTACACCATGAGACTACACTTATTACATATTCTCATAAAATTATTCTTCTACCCAATAAGAAAATCTAAGAGACCTGTTCTATAGGACCACTTCTTAATAAAATTTACATCAAGTCTATAAAAGGATTGCTCAACATTAAGAAAGATGCAAGGGCTTGGGCTAGTGGTGAGAAACAAGTAGTTTGTAATCATTGAGCCAAGCTTTATTTCTATTAGGCCCATTTCACACTTTCAACAAGTAGCGATAGGGACATCCTTAGGTAGGGGTCACACTTATCAATGTGAACTAAGCACAACTCAAATATTATGGACTCTAGCCTACTCCCATGCCCCACTTGAAGTAGGAAGAACTTTTCTAATAAGCAATGAAGATATTCTTTGGAATTTTAATGGGATGACATCCTCTAAAAAATGGGGTTGCTCAATCAACAACTTCTAATCCAAATATTAGATTTAGTTTTTATCCACAAAACCAAGTTCCTTGAAGTAATGTGTCTTCATAAGTGTTCCAAATTATTCAAACTCTTTCGTTCCTTTTATAATTACGCTAAGAGTCAATTAGATGGTCTTTGTGTCCTTTGAAACAAATATTGATAGAACAAAATTTGTACTTGTTAGCAATATTCTAAATGTTCTAGAAGATTATAGAGGATGCATTATAAATACAATTAGAAAAATTAGAAGAACATCATGTGTATGAATGAGCAAGTATAATTGATCATTTCTCGCTAATTCTAAAGCAATAGACTCTTTTCATAACCTCTCATTCTCAATGATTATTTGGTGGTTAAAAAACACACAAAGTACAAGTCAATCTATAAATTGCTATATTTTACGGAAAAATAGATGTAGATACACTAAATAAATGGCTTAGCCTAATTTATTCATATTATGTGGTTAATCAATTCTCTAACAAACAAAATATTATATTTTCTCTTCTAAAATTTTATTTATTAATAAATAAATGGTAGAAGAACTATTGTACTTCACATGAAAATCATGAAGATGAATTTTTATTAGGAACATCTGATGGTTTCATAGAATATTTCCCTATTGGAAAATATCACTACAAGTGCATCAAGTTATCTCAGTTGTGCGAAGTAAAACAAAAAATTTGTAAAAAAATACATAGATACCTTTCATACTTTTGTCTCCAAACTCAGGATTCAAGATTCAAAACAAAACCTTGATTTGAAGTATGGGTCAGGATTGAGACCATATATCCAATTAGATATGAATTTGTTTATCTCTTAAATAAAAAAATATTACATATTTTACTGCAATTTTGAATCAAAGGCCAAGGCCAAAACTAAGATAGAAGGTTTTAAGTCACATACTAATCAAAAATTTAAATACTAGGTAATAGCTCTAAGCACATCCACAAGTGAATTAACAAACACCAAATGACTAGAATAAATAGTTCAAATTTAGTAAGGGGTGTTCACTCCATAACTCTTTTAAGAATAAAAATGAAAAGTGTCACATTAGGAAGCCATAATTCTTGTAGTAATTCAAATGAAAAGTGTCACATTAGGAAGCCATAACTATTGTAGGAATTTAAATGAAAAGTGACATATTAGGAAGACTCTACTCGAAAGGAATGAAGTAAAAAATAAAAAAACTACATCATTAGGAAAGTTGTTCAATACAATGGTGTGTATCGCAAATATCTCTACTACCTCTATGGAAACAAAAGAAGTGAAAATATTATTCAATTCCCAAATGTGGATCAATGTTCAAGTATTACAGTTCATCATTGACAATGTAAGTCATAATAACTCAATTTCTCCTAAATCATCTTATAGATTAAACTTATCATTAGTGCCTCATTCACAACCATAATGTATTTGATGACTTTTAATGTGGGTTTTGAGAAATGTGTCACTCAATAGTGTCAATTGGTGTACAATATCAATTATTTTAGGTATATAATATTTTTTAATATTGTTCCCATAAAGGTATGAAATATTTTACTTAGTCAACCATATATTTACTATCCACATACATTTTATGTGATCAATACCATAAATTTTGTCATAGATGTTCATGATGAGAGACAGCTCCTTTGGAGGTAGTTCATATATTTTAACTCATTAACACCAAATAATGTAAGAATTTAGTCATGTCTAGCAATAATTTTATTATTTTGATGGTGAGATATAAATGTAAGGACATATTTTTAGTGTTAATCCATACCATAATTACTCCAAAAATAGTACCAAACAACTCAAAGTTGAACTACAAGTTCAAAGAATATGACATTGTCTTTCAATCACCAAATGAATTTCTACACACTATGGAGTGAAGCATATTATTGATGTGATCTCTAGAATATCTCTACCTAATGTTTCTTTATACCATAAATCATTTATAAAGAATGATTAAATCAGTGAACAAATCCATGAACTTTTGGAAAAATAGGCATAACAAGCACAATGCATTACCTTGTTGCAACCCAATTGTTTTTGTTTTAAATAAGGTTGGAAAATGTAGTTTATGCATCATTTATAGAGCTCTAAACAAGATAAAAGTGAAGAACTTATATCCTCTTTGACTTAATAATGACTTTCTAGACCAAATCCACAATGTGAAATACTTCACAAAACCAATCATAAGTCTGGATATCACTAGATTCCTATTGAAGGTATAGATGTATGGAAGATAGCCTTGAAGGCCAAATAAGGTTTTCTTTAATGGTTAGTCATACCCTTCATCTTGACCAATAGAATATACAAATTCATGTGGATGATAATTGACATTCTTAGGCAATTAACCTCTTCATTTATTTTAGGCTACCTTAATGACATCCTCAACTTTATAAAAGCATGGAATGAACATATGTACCATATATAACAAGTGCTTTATTATTTTCAACAACATAAGTTGTATTCAAACATGTAGAATTATTCATTTAATATGGTGGAGATTTATTATCTGGGATGCATAATGGATGTATAAGGAGTACACATCGACCCAAAAAAGATTCAATTCATCCAAGGATTACCGCAACCAAGGAAGCTCCTAAAAATCCATAGTTTTTTGGGAATAAAATATTTCTACAAGATATTTCTATTAAGTTTTTATCATGTGACTTTGCCTTTGAACCATGTTAAAAAAGGTGCCACTAGGGAAACATTAATATGGGAATCCACACAACAAAAATAATTTGAGGACTTAAAATGTAGACTATGTTTGTGCCAATACTTACAATACCAAATTTCATCAACCTTTTAAGCTTTAGAGAAACGTCTCTAAAATTTCACTTGGAGAAGTACTCACTCAATGTGGTTACCTATTTTATTACTAAAATTTTTAAAGGAAATTAGATCTATACTTTTCTCAACCCAAAACCCCATATAGAAAGCAAGATATTATGCATATAATTAAAGTCAATGCCCAAAAGTCATGATTATATAACGAGTTACCTAAGCATAATTAGAACCACCAATCATTGAGTAAAGAGGGGTATTTTAAAGGGGATGTTTCTTCTAATTTTAATGAATGAGTGGTCCCATAAAAAAATTAAAGACGTGGAAAGAAGAAAATTTGGAATCTTTTCTTAAAATTGAACAGTATGTTTCTAGTGGAAAAGTTTGAACAAGTGAGAAAAAAGAGATGGTATATGATTTGTATATTTACTATTATTTTGTAACAAGATGTTTTACCAAATATAAATTTGTGAATATACAAATTTCATATAAAATTTTATTATAAATAAAAATAAAATTATTGTCTCTTCAAATATTACCTCCAAAAAATTACGCCATAGAACCACATTTATTACATATGCTCTTAAAATCATTCCTCTACCCACTAAGAAAATTGAAAAGCCTCCTTCTATAGGACCACTTCTTAATAAAACTCACATCAAGTCTATTGAAAGATTGATCAACATTAAGAAAGATACAAGGATTTGGGCTAATAGTGAGAAACAATTAATGTGTAACCACTAAACAATATTCTATTTTTATTAACCATATTTGATTAGGTATTATTTGTATTGATATAAAGATCATGATATATATGAAGGAATGATTATTTTTAATATAAATATTAATATTTTATAATCATCTAAATAATTTTAAAAATGTTAAATTAAACATATCTCATTTGATACATACATACATACATACATGCATGCATACATACATAATACATACATACATATATATTTATTTATTTACATACATACATAAAAACACATACATATATATACATATACATAAACACACACATCTATTTTAAATACATGTAATATTGATACCAATTATTTGTATATATATCTTCATATTTTGGTAAGTGATATCAATATGACATTTTTTTATAAAATAATAAATTACCATCCTTTAAAAAAAAAGAGAGTATAACCTCACCTCTTAATTATCATTTTTAAAAAATAAAACAATACCATATGAAGTTTATAATTACTTTATCACTCTGACTTATGTTTCTCTATTGATGAAATATCACAAAAATTACTGATTTGGTGTAATTCACTCTTCTTCAATTTTTTGAAAACAAAATATCCACTAAAATTATAGATATAAATGAACATGTGCATTTATCATCTTATTTAAAAAGTAATCTTCTATTTGTAACTTTTTTTAATTATTAAATAAATAAATAGAAAAATAAAAATTAGTTACATTTTATATATATAACACGGAATACCACAATCACACACCACTCATTTTGTATAGTATTTTTAAATAAAAATCTTGACCTCTTACAAGAATAGAAATGTATCCTCCTTATTCTAATCAAATTATTTTCGAAACGTATACCTACCCTTTTTAAATTTGAACTTGAATTTATCGATATCGATGCAAATATATTGACCTATGAGCTTTTTTCTACGTTTAAGAATGCATTCACATAACATATTAGTTTTAACCATAGAATCATATCTATGATATCACTTTAATTTATACATGGAATATATAAATCATAAATTATTTTAAAAGTAAGTCACCTATAAAATTATTCTCTTCAAATTATTGTATAGTTATTTCCTAATGTTATTAATTTTATCTTTTAAAAGATCTAGGTTTATTGTGATGACAAGATTTATTTTCTTTATTTTTTTTAATTTAACATAACTTTCAAAAAAAATCTAGGTTTATTGTGATGACAAGTTTGTTTTGTTTGTTTGTTTGTTTTCGATACCAAGTTTATTAAGTTCTTGTTTATCAATTAAAAAAGGTAATACATTGAGCGATAAAGTGGAAACCACTATGGTCAATATTTAAAACAATTACCAAACCATCATGTGACCAATAATAATTTAGAACACCAAACAAACACAAAATAATTACTAGATTATCCCCTTAAAATTTTATTAAATCATCATTTTGAAGGGAAATAATCTAAAAGATTAATTTTCCTTCCTTTCTTGCCTTTCTTTTGTTACCTTTATCCATAGGCCTTGTTTTGAATCAACCAAAACTATTTTTTCATCTAAATTTTGAGATTTTGAAATCACTATATCTAACACCTCTTTCTATGAATCTAATTGGTTAGATTTGTGCCCTCTTTTTATTCCCCCCACTAAATTGTTTAACTAAAACTTATGAACTTTTGTTAAATCCCCCATACTCAGTAGGTTTAGTATGTTTTATAATTTTATTCTCCTTCATTTATGGTTTTCCTAACTTTTTGTATATTGATAAATATCATCTAGTACTAGCTCTAGATCTGAAATGCTCCAACTTATCGATTTAGGTTTCATTCCATTTTTTCTTTTGTGCTTGCAAGTGACCTTAGGGATAAAAAACATGGGGATGCCTTGGAAGTTGATAGTTATGACATCTAAAAATTATATTTTCATAGTCAAAAACTTGATCATGTTGTGATTATCCACATTTTATGATTATTTTTTAGGTAACCCTTTACTAAAATTAATCTCCACACATATGTGTGCATAGGTACATAAGCCCACTAAAATTCTAAATGTATCATTTTTTTATGAAAATGCCCAAAGCATCCCCTATCACCTTGGACATAAGCCAAAAATACAAGGGTAAATTTGGAATTTGAACCCACACTGACATCTTAGTGATAAAAGGTGTGTTTGCATCAAAAGCCAAAAACCACGAAGTAATAAATAATCCTACATTCTCCCAAAACCATGGACCTTGTGAAAGACATTTTATATAATCTTCATGTTCACTGAAATGGAAAATAAAAAATACTTTTGAACAAAGAGATATCTCACATTATTTTTACCATGTTTCAAAAACCCATTAGTATAATGCACCTATAGTAGGCGAAAATTTGTTGACTCTAAAAATTAAAACAGATTCTAAAAGTGTTTGATTATATTCATAAACATCCTAATTTAAAATATCCACTAAGGGCAACTCATTTTATTGCTTTGTAATATAAGCATGATGAGGAAGATTTAACTTTCCAATATTTGTCTTGGAAGGAGCCTTATTGACTACCTCCTTAAATGAGCGTTTAGATAAGTTAACCATTTCCTTGATTGGTGTAGAAATAGAGGAGAATGCATATTTAACCCATAACAAAATTAACAATATTGAATGTTTCTTGAAGCCCACTTACATACTCCACTCATCGATCCACTTCTACCACCATCATTCCTTCAACATCCTTCCTAATTCAATCATATTTACTTCCTATGATTAAATCCTTATTTTGATAGGCCCAACCAATGGGTGGAGTTCCTAACCCCTCCTTATCCTCCTTCTCGTGATCCCTAAATGCATTACTGCCATTGGAAGCTCAAGTCCTAAGCTATGCAGATGAGGAACCAACCCTAATCATCATTTTTCTTTTCTCTAACCTTCATTTGGACCATAAAATTTTAGGTATAGACATATTTATAACCAAAATGTCTAGACCAAAGGTGAATAGTATTCCTAGCCATGGGATGTGGATTTGCCTCATCACATTGAACATAGATTTGAACCCACATGTCAACCCCCATTGTTTTGAATACCAATCTGGTATTCTATTGCATTAGATACTTTTCATGAATAACCCACCATAGCTTAGTGTGGGAATGTTATTAGAGACTAGTCATCTTAGGAAATGAACCATGAGACCTCCCACTTCTAATACTCAGCTCAATCATCACTAGAGTATCATCACTTCATATAATGATTTTATGATTCTTAATAAAATTAAAATGTGATATTTACTTTTAAATTATCTCTTAATAATTTTAAAATAACTTATTCTCTATATATCATGCTCATATATATCCTTACCAGGGATATTGAGATGACAAATATAGGTCCCAATGTTTCCTTCAAAATAACTATTATTATGCCAAATATTTTTTTCTCATATAATAAAGGTATTCAACTATTATATATTTACTAAATGAACTGATAGTCTGAAATCATATCTACACTACCTAATAATTATCTAGGTTTAATTACATTGTATTCAAAATTAAACAGAACTTGAGATAATAATAGGATTACTATTCAAAGTTTGGCATAAAAAGTGGAATTGTAGACAAAAGAGATAAAATATAAAAAACATATTGAAATAGTAAATTAATTCATAATTTGAACTAAGGTTGATTAAATTTGAAAATATAGTAATAAGTTACTTTTGGGTGCATGGCTCATTGTATACATATATTTATGTCTACTATAAATTTAATTATTTTAAAATATAATAAAAATTTAATAATGTTTAATTAAGTTTTTATTAAAACATGTAAGCAGATAGAAGGCTCTTAGATTTTTTGACATTTTGAAAAGATCTTTAAATTTTTTTCTAGAGTTATCATCTCAAATTTAACGTATTCATGTGATTTTTAAATTTTCATACTTATCACTACCTAAATATATATCTTGGGGTATGATACAATGAGTATAATACAAATGATCTTAATCAAATGTCTGAACTATATTGAAGACTATGATCAACTTACATAATCCTAATCAATATTTACAAATATGAAATGTGATTATCAAATTGTGCATAATATTACCTATAAGATGAAGACAATTAAATTATGTACAAATATATGAAGAGACATTATACAATGAAAACAATGCAAATAATCTTTAGTCAAATGTCTAGACCATATTGAAGACCCTAGTCAATTTATATAAACCTAATAAAAAATTACAAATACAAAATGTAACTATTAAATCATACATAATATTATTTATAGAATGACCAATCTTCATTAAATAATACATAAATATATGAAAAGATATATAGAAAAATATTCTTTATTAAATATTGTACAAATATATGAAAAAATGTAAGAATTTAATAAACATTTTTGTTTGGAAAAAGCCACATAATATTCCTCCTCTAATATTAATACTCTTTTTTCCAAATATATTTTAATTATTTGAATGTATACCTTACTTATATCTAACAAATGTTTTTCAAGATATTTTAACCATGAGATAATTCTCATACCTCGCTAATTAAATTACCACTGGCCATTTATAATCGATATGTTTAAATGTTAAAATGTTAATTTAAATCACAATAAACAACCACATCCACCAATCAAAATGTAAAATAAAAAAGTGAAAAAATGCCACTAAAATTACTAAAAGTGAGACATAACATTGATGTCACCCGTTACCCTTTTTTTCCATGATTAGTCGTAATCAAAGCCAAACTTTGAAGTTGATTGGAGAGGTCATAGACATGCCACCAAATGTCACACATATTCTGTTCAATAATTTTCAAATATTATTTTTAAGTTGGATGCTTATACAGTGGGTAAGGCCCTGAAGATTCATCTCACAAGGAGACAAAATAGCATATTTCATTCTAAATAGTTTGGTTTTGAATAGTGGTGGTTTGGAGGAAGTAGTGGTGTAGAGCGGTTTGGTAGTGCATGACATCATTTACATTGACCAATAATTAAGAGTTTCATCAACCATGTTGTTGTTGTTGTTTCATCAAATTGCCCATCATAAATGAAGTTTTTTTCCTCTTTATATATGCTTTGTAAGGGACAGCCACCATAAGAATAAATATTATGCAAAGTTAAGCCCCTAAACCTACCATCTTCCTCAAAAATTCCAAACATACTAGCAATATGATTATTATTGGTATTACTATTACTACTAACTCCTTTGATAGCCATGAAAGGAGAATGATCCTCTTTGTTACAAAATTAGTATTTATGAAGTAGCGAACCATAAGAAGGCACTAATTGAGCCATAGGTTCGGTCCTTAAAATGCTTCTCCCATGATTCAAACAAGCAACCTACTTAAAACCACACATATTTGTATTGGATAAACATGTAGACAACTATTTAGATTGATGATGGTGATGATGCATGAGAAAAGAATACACCCCAAGTAGCCTTCCATATCCATATGATGTTACATACACGATATGATTATTTGTAGATGCAGCTTCCACCACCATTATTATATCTTGTTGTACTCGCTTCTTCTACTCCTATAATCTTAGCCTTTGAAGCTACACCCCACCAAGCCCTCTCTATGACTACCTTTTTTGTACCACACTATTGATGTTCACCTTCTTCATTGCCTTCATGCAATCCTTGTTATCACCACATCCAGGGTTTGAACCTCCTAAAGTAGCATTTTCATCCAACTACATTAACATTGTTACCATATCAAGTTTTGTTGTTTTCTTTTCTTTAACTTAGACCAAGAGCAATGCCACCACCATTATTTTTATCTTAGTTATTTTAAATCAATCAGAACCATAATCCATTTTAGTCAACGATTTCAATGAACTAAGAAATCCCCTCTGCACTTTCAATAAACTACAAATATGCATTTATCTTCATGTCTAGACATGACATATATATAATGTATGTGTATTGTGGTCATGTTTCTTTCTAGGAATGTGATCCGCTTAATGTCTATTTCATATGTTTAATAGTTATATCATGAAAATAACTTTCTTTAATTCCATCACAATGTCATGAGTTTCATTATACATTGGCCAGTGCATATTTGATTTTATGTTAATGTCAATTGATGGGAAGGGTAGAGGGAGACCCATAATAGTTGATTAGTACAATTTATGATTGATTTTGGGGGCTCTATTTGGGAATTAAATGGCAGGGTTAAAATCTTCAAAAGGGGCGACAAATGATAACATTTACTATCACTTTAACAAGTCATGGATGGTCTCTTTCATCCTTTTAATTGGTTGTTGTGGGTTGTTTTGTTGGGATCTTCACAACCAATTTGGTCTTTGTTTATTGATCTAATCAATATTACATTATCCTTTAGTTAGAATACACTAGAATTTCTAGAGGATTTTGTTTTGGCTAAAAATATATATTTTTATTTACATTTTCTTATTTTGGAATTAAAATTTTGCTAATTTTTATGACTATTAATTATTGTTACATATATTTAAATAATTTGAATGCTTATTTTTTCTAGAATGTAAATACTTAATAAATTTCTCTTTTAAGTATTTTTTATTAGCTAACTAACAATGGCAAAGTTGGTACCGGGTCAAGAGAAAAAGCATCGATAAATATTTTGTGAACAACTCAACAATTGTAGAGTCATTACCATTCATACAATTCATATATTGTATATATATATATATATATATATATATATATATATATATATATATATACATACATACATACTAAATATAATCATAAAATAAAAATATACAATTCCTCTGGCTTTCTTTGCACCTTTAGGGCAATTGCTCGTTATTATAATGCAACCTTTCACTGTGAACCCTATAACTCACTAAAGTGTTGCATGCATAGACATATTTTCCAACTGTTGGTGCGTGCTCATGATGAGGGTTTTTTTCCTTTGAGCACGAACATAATCTCAAAAAAAATTTGGTTGCCATCCCTTTTATTTTAACATGACAATTTTTCATTTGTTAGTTGTCTTCTTAGCATTTCAAATATGATATATATTTTTTGAAAGTTATATAATTTTGTGTGTATTTACGGAGCAATACTTGTTGTTTGGAAACCTTGTACAAACATTTTTATGGGAGTAGTGAGCTCATTTAGAGTGCACTTTCCAATAGCATATAATAAATTCACTTGAATAAATATAAGTATCAAGCCTAGGATCTAATTGAATATTTTGATTCCCTAAGCATCAAATCTATTGGAAGAGAAAAAAACCATACAATAGATTCACTAGTAGTTTCAACTACTAATTTGGCACCACTATATGAGAAAAAAATGTAGAGATTATCTATGGATCTAGTGCCTTATCATTCTATTCTAAACAATATAGACCATTTTCAAGTGTTTGAGGATGATCAACAAATCATGAAGTTCTTGAACAATTTCAAAGCATTTGAGTCATAACTGATGGATGAAAAGAATGGTGAACCTATGCAAATTGAAAATTAAAGATAGAGTGGCAATCTACAGCTGAAATAAAATTACATCCCTTAAGGGATGGTTTCTTTAAGGTAAGCCTTTGATATCAATCCACAAGCTTAGAAGCAAAATTAGTTCAAAGAAACCAAGTTCAAATTCACTAAAGAAAACTTAGGGACTGATTGGCATGCCTAGGTTGTGAGTGGGGTTCACATCTACACTGAGAATGAAAAGTAGACACTCAAGACATTACTCATATAATACAAGGGTGTCATTGGATAGACTTATGATGACCTGAAGGTCTTTGACAAAAGTGTAATCACTCAAATGATCTCCCTCAAACTCGATCATAAGCCTTTGAGAGAAAGACAAATGCCAATGAACCTAATCTTGGATCCTCTTATCAAGACAAAAGTGCAAAATTTGTTGGATACCAAAATCCTATTTTGAATCAAGCATTCAACTTGGGTAGCCAACCTAGTACCAATCTAAAATAAAAATGGAAAGATCAAAGTCTTTGTTGATTTCAATAACCTAAATAAAGCATCAAAGAAAGATAATTACACTCTACATTCTTTGGATAAGGTGATTCATATGGTAAGTTGGTCAAAGATGATATTTTTTATAGATGGGTTTTTTGGTTACGATCAAGTTTTGGTTGAAGCATAAGATAGAAAGAACACTGCATTGACCACCAAGTGGGGAACTTTTACATATAAAAGGATGTCGTTCAACCTAATCATTACATGATCCACCTTCAAAAGAGAAATCAATTTTTATTTCCATGGGTTGGTTGGTAAATGTATCATAATCTACTTGGATGAGCTCATCATATTTTTAAAAAGCTGAGATCATCATATAGACAACTTACAGAGAGTCTTGGATAGATACAAAAAGTATGAAGTCTCTTAGATACCAAAGAAGAGTATCTTTAGAGTAAACTAAGGAAAGATGATATCCCATATTATCACTAAATATGGAATTTCTATTGATCTAGATAGAGTCTAGGGTATCTCCAAGTTGGCACCTCCCAACAACAAAAAAGAGCTAAGGTCATTCTTTGGAAAGATTAAATTTGTCAAAAATTTATTTGTAGTTTTGCCTTAATATTCAAACCATTCAACTCTAACCTATAGTAATATTTAAAAATAGATTGAATGACACAATCCTAAAAAGCCTTCAACGAAATAAAAAAAATTATTATTTAGGATCTAGTTCTGATAACTCCAGATTTCAATAAATATGTTTACCTTTATTCATTTGCTTCAGAATATATCGTAGTTGTTGTATTGACATAAACTATAGAAGGTAATTGGCATCACATTAGTTTTATGAGTACTGATCTAAAGGATGTTGAGCTGAAACATTTCATGATAGAAAAAAATATGCCTAGTTAAAGTTGTTAATAAATTTAAACATTACATTCTATGAAATAAAACATATGTCATTGTTCCTAACTTAGTTGTCAAGCTTATGTTTGGAAAAAATGAATTAGATCAAAGGATATATAAGTGGATAGTAAAGTAATAAGTGTTTGACCTAGAGATTAGACCTACAAAAATGGTAAGAGGCTAGGATATTGTGTAGTTGGTGACTCGAACTGACGTGTACATCAATATTAAATAAATCAATGAAACATACATAGTTAGAGGAAAATGGTAGTCTCAAATCATCCATTACCGACTCAAAGGCACATGACCTCCTAAATTAAATAGAGAGCAAAAATAATCCCTCATGCTTAAATCAGCCCACTACGTGATTAAAAAAGGAGTCTTATATAGAAGGAACTAAGAATGAATCTATCTCAGATGTGTTTTAAAATAATAAGCTTAGAACATCTTGGTCAAATTACACCTAAAGATAGGTAGTGGTCATACCTCGAGCAATACCAAAACTCATAAGAATTTTGAGGATAGGTTACTACTAGCCAACAATGTTCAATGATGCCCACAA
The DNA here is from genome assembly GCA_037957365.1 of Torreya grandis. Lineage (NCBI taxonomy): Eukaryota > Viridiplantae > Streptophyta > Pinopsida > Cupressales > Taxaceae > Torreya > Torreya grandis. The sequence goes on from JARHVA010006639.1 coordinate 506,739, forward strand.
CCATGTTATACCTTGCCATGAGTTCCAAATATTTTCTAAAATATAAGTAAATGTTACTATACCTCTACACCTAGTTATTGAAGAGCACCCCTTTACCTAGTGGAGTCTTGATTTTATTGGGGTAATAAACTAAAAATCTTCATTAAGACACAAGTTCATCCTTATATCTATATATTATTACACCATGTGGACACAATAAGTAAGAACAAAAAAATATAGGTAAATAGATGGAATCAAAGTTTTGGAAGAAATTAGTGACTAGGTTTTGTACTCTCCTCTCCTTAGTTTATGACAATGGTCCATATTTTTAATCTTCTAAATTGACATAATGGTCTATGTTATGTATATCACAGTTAAATTATCTTTAAATTACTCTCCTAAAGGGAATGGAGTAGTTAAATCCAATAATAAATATATTGTAGATGTCATTAAGAAATCGGTGTAAGACAAATGAAGATAATGACATCTCTTAATGAGGTATGCAGTATGGGATGATAGAACCATAAAAAACAATATCTCAAAGCTTCATATTTTCTTCAAGTGTATGGACAACAGCCAATCTTCCCTATCACTTTCATTATACAAAAATATACATTTATGCAAGAGTATATAGGTGAAGATGAAAGAATACAGTCTAGGATATTAAACATATTCCAAATGGAAGATACAAGAACTAAAATCATCCACAAATTTAGTAAACATCAATATGTTATGAACCAATTGTTTTAAAAAATATTTAAAATCAAGGCCTTCAATTTTTTAGACCTGCTTCTCTTATGGGATAAAGCACATGAAAAAATGGGACAATATGATACCATCACTCCCCTATGGATTTGATTGTATCAAATATCATAAATACTTGGTAAAAAATGTTTTTTGATTGAAATACCTTTATGATAATGACCTCACCTTTCTAGTTAATGAACAATTTTTTAATCATTAATTAATCATTACTCCAACTATAGATGCATTAAAGTGAACTTTAAGTGAAAATTTAGATTAGGATTTGACTAGATTTCACTAATTTCTAGGTCAATTTTTACTACTTTTTAGATTAGATTTCATGTTTTTAATAGATTAGTTGTTATGATTTTTAGATTAAATTATTAAAAGTGCAAAAATATTTCACCAATTTTATTATCTCTGAATATGAAGATATGCCAAAACAAGTGATGATATATAAGTTGACACCATCGGTCTTCAGGAAGATCTATTCTTGTAGTACAAAATTGTTTGGGATGGAGGTATATATTATGATTAAACTAAGTTTTACTTAGATTCAATAAGTTTATTATGTTTCAAGGACTTATTTTTATATATTCATGTAAATTTTAAAAAACCTTTCCATTTACAAAGATTCATCACACTATCACATGCTAAAACATAGAAATGAAATAATAAACATAGAAATCAATATATACTAATAGGGACATATTGAAAAATAGATTTTTTTATTCATACACCTAGCCAATGGTGGTTCACAACCCTTCTTCTATTTGTGTTTCAAAAAAATTACTATAAAGTGATAAAAGATGGGTGATTTAAGTAACCTCTTTTCAAGCTATGGACACATAGCTAGCAGTAGACCAAGGCTTTGAGTGGGATGAGAGGAATCTATGTTGGGGATATGGATGTTTGACTAGCAACAAATCCATACCTAGGCTTCCTTTACTTGTATGGTTGCACAATTATATTTCAAAATGAAACCTACAATATTTATTCATCTCTTTGTTAAACTTTTTTTAACCAAGGGAAATTGATCTCACTATGTCACACATAAAAATCCAAGGAATGGAAAGGTTAGTATGTAATATGAAGAATTAGGATTTTTTTCTTGAGTCTTGGTTTTATTATTCTTTCTTTGTCAAAATTAAGTTTTCTTATAATATATTGCTGAAATTCTAGATTCTAAAATACTCTAAGTTTATTTTCCTCTGAGAGTCATCATTTTTTGTGCCCCTAATAGACACATCAATTTTTTTTGAATTTAAAATAGGGACACATTATTTTAAAATATTTATTTGGGGAAGCCATGATTTACAAGAATTTAATTACGAATCAATAATTTAATTTTTCTTCATTCAAAGTCTATGGTTATTGTCATGGAGTGAAATTTTACAAGAATTTAAACTATGAAAATCAAAGCTTTAACTAGTATCTTAAATAATTTTATGCCTCAGATTTTTGTGATTATTTTTTAAAAATTGATGTTAGGTTTAGAAACTAATGATATTAATATGTACTCAACTTAGTTTTACATGTACTTTGTGTGATTGTAGGACCATTTATTAGGATTTATTAAGCATCTACGATAGGGCCCCACTCTTTTTACATGATATTGTAACACATGTCATTCACACATAACATACAACCTTGAGATTTTATAAAGTTTATAAGACTTTGAATGATCTTGAGCTATTGAAAGTCAATGGGTGAAATTTTAGCTTTAAATGGAAATTTAGGAAGTTGATAGAAATCTAAGTGTTTTGATAATGTAGAGGCTTCACATGTTCATCCAAAAAAAATAATCTGCCTAGATTCCATAGTTTAATGGTATAAAGTCTTTATAGTGTAATGGTTTTAAGATTCTATGGTTTCAAGCAATTCAACACTTAATGGATTTTCATCAAATAGAACCCCATAAGGATTAAATATATCTTTGGTCTAAAGTATATTGGCTCTGATATTCTACACTTTAAGTGAATGACACTTGTCACATTTGTGTTCCAAGTTGGGAGAGCAAAAGCATAATGAAAATTTTAATTATGAAGGTTCCATTACCTAAGACCTACTAGGACATACTCAGTTCAAATGAATAGGTATAGTGGCATTGACATCCCAAGTCTCTACATAACTGAGGTCCTTCCATGTGGATTAATCACATTGACCCATGACTACAAAACATATGAAACATAATGCGTGGATAAAGAGCCAAAAGGTTAATAACTAGAAAAGTATCATTTTCTAAAGGGGCATGACCAAGGTATAAAAAGAAAAGATTGATAACATGGTAAAATAACTAGTCAACATGTAATGGATAACTATCTCAAAAGTGATGAATAGATGTAAAGACTTAGTGAGGTGTTTCCATGTGGAAAATGAATCAAGATACGAAAGTTTAGAAATAAGTTAAATTGAAATAGGGATTAAAAATGTTTTTTTATGTGCATTTATGGCATACAAATGCATTCAATACTTAGGATTGGGAATAATATATGAAAAGGGGAATTCACTTTGTCATTACTTTCTCAATCAATCAATTTTATATTTGAACTCCCCAACATCCCAAAATCCTTAGTTTATTCAATGAATAGACATAGACTAAACCAATTGATTCAGAAAGGGAATTAAAGTAACTAAGGGAGGATGATATCCTATTATTCCAAATAGAATAAGTCTCAATCTCCCTCTCCTTACTCACTTACAAGAGGACCATAACACATGGATACTATATTTGAAAGGAGTGCATTAGACTTTAAGTTTCTACAATAATTCACAATCTAGGAAGAGGTGGAGTCTGTAAAGCCATATTTGATCGAAATCTAGATTTCACTAGATGATAACCAATACATCTAATTGTCTCCTACCTATCAAAGAACAAGGCCTCCACCAAGTAGAATCCAAACCATAGGAAATGCCATGCATTTATATTATCAGAGTTTTGCTTGTTAATGCAACTATTTATGGGGATATTTTACATTTTAGGAAATTTAAAAATGTTCTTACTTACATTTTGAGTAAGGAAATTAAGTGATACCTTAGACTTGTTTGTCTTGAAATTGCCTACAATCAAGTCTCAACCAATGTCTTATTTGAGTATAATACAATAGAGAGAATATTAAAGCAATGACTTGATAGAGGCTATAGGATGAATAAAAAATGGGCTATCTCATCCAATTACATTATCAAATTCAAACCTAGAATTGGGATAGATATGAACATATTGAATAGATTGTGTGGCTTGACTAGTATTTTATACATCCAAATTGAGTTGATTCATTGTTGGATATACTTTTGACATCCAAAAATTTGGTGGCACTTAGATAAATTATAAGTGCAAAGCTATAATCAGAATTACATGACCCTAATAAGAGGATAACTAAAAAAAAAAAATTACATGATGTCCTACCTATTGGATGCAATGATGTGCATGGTTTATAAGCCCTATTGTCAAGAATGGTTACCCTTAGACAAATATTTATAAAATAAGGTAGACAAAGACTATTTTATGGTTTTTCATAGATATAAGAATAAAATCAAGATGATATGTGAGGAGGTCTATCCCCAAATATTATAGGCCATGTAGAGCACTATAGTGCCCAGATTATTTGATAATATAAGAAAATGCCTAGGTAAAATCGGAAACTATTGGTATGACATAGATGTCAGTATCATTAGGGTATAAGTAAAAATGAGCACTCCCCTATTTTTTCCACACCATGTTCCAAACCACATTATGGAATAATAAATTGTATATAAATTTATAAAAACATTGATGAAGAATTAGGTCAAAGGAATTTGGCCCAATATTTCAAGACTATTTAAGCATTGGGAAATAACAATATGTGGTCAGGTCACATTTTATTCTAGATGGCAAGGCTAGGACTCAGTAACATGTATAAGTTACACCTTTTATGGGATGGGATCCTAGGAATAAGGTAAGGGGATATCTCCTACATCTCAAGGAGAAGAAGAAGGTACATGTTTCCTATGTCCATGAGGAATTTGATCATGATGTAATATTTATAAATGTAGCTGATGATACTAAAGTATGGATGAGAATTAGGAACAAGTCAATATCTATGGCTTGGTTTCAATATATTTAATATGATCTTAAAATAACTAAAGAGAATGCACAAGTTGAATGCAGCCATCATTGTCCTCCAGTTCAACCATGTGACACTCAGCCACACGATCAACCTCCATTCCCTTAAGAAGAGACTATAGATGAACAACCAGATCAATCTGGTACTCAAAGATAATTAGAACCTCAAATTAGATGGCATGATTTCCCTACTAATTGGATGTCAAATTATGGATGGACTTATAAAGGACATGATGAATTGGTCAGATATCTGGGTATTCCCTTCGCTCTTACACCTTCCTTCAAACTCATGTGGGAATGGATTTTTTGCTAAAATTAACAAGAAAATTGTAAATTGACATGAACATTTTCTTTCCTAACCAGGGAAGGATTCAATTCTATCCTATTAAATCTTGATAGATTTTTGAAAAGTCTCAGATCAACATTCTCCATAGAATCATAAGAGATTTCCTATTGTTAGATGGGAAAGGGGGTAAGAAAAGGCATGTTGTTGAATGTAAATTTTACTCAAAGCCCAATCATATTGGGGGCTTAGGTTTAAAATACATTTGGATGCAAGTTATAATACTAGTAGTTAAGTGGATCATCAAAGCATTCAAAGGAAATGAGCCTTTGAGGTTTTGGTTAGAAATAATATTTTTAAAGGATTTCCCTAGCTAGAAAGGTTTGAATATTATTGATATTCTCATTAGACCCTTTCTTGTTAAATTGGATGGATCACCTATATTTGATTCCATTTGGTTAGCCTAGGATGTTTTTAAACCCTTAATCATTATAAAAGACATTCTTAATTAGATGGAACTTCTTATCAAGGTATAGATACTTATGTTGGAAATTGACTATCAACAAGATTCCACTTGCCCTCATTATGGGTTGATCTACCTTTGAATGGTATAATAAAGGGTTGATGGATTTTAAGGACCTCTATTCTCCTATGGGATGGACTTCTTGGTTAGATATTAAAGCCAGTTTTTTAATTCCTACCACTCAACATAGAACTTTCACTTTACTCTAAAAATTAATGAAATGAAAGAATAATGTGGTTTTCATGGAAGATGATGGTGAGTTTTGTGATAGTGTGAAGTGGACTAAAATCACCTCCTATTTGAGTTCTCCACTCAAGTGCTTTACAAAAATCTTTCCTTCTCCAATGTCCCCTACCTCACCCTTAACTATATTTGGGCTATGTATGATCCTTTATCTACCTGGTCTTTTAGTTTTGATGTGATTTGGGCCTCTCCTTTAGATCCTAAGAGATCTTGATTTCATTGGTTCTTAATGTATAATAATTTGGTTGTTAGTTCTATCCTGAGTAATTATAGACTTGCTAAGCCTTTTTTCTCATTTTGTACTGAAATTGAAACTATTGAGAATGTTTTTTTCTCCTACCCATATGCAACTAAGCTATGAAATTATTGTTTTGAGTGTTGGATTGATTTACTTATCCATTGGTACCTTAGAAAGGTTTTAACCAAGGGACTCTTATTGATTGTTTTGATTGTGATTTAGATTTGGATTGTCCAATAGTGACTAAAAGAGGTTTTCACTATAGGACTATGATTGTATATTTTGATGATTCTTCAAATTGTAATTTTGATTTTGATTATTCAATAGTTATTTAAAGATTTTTTCACAATGAGATGATTATTTAAGATATTAAATTGATGGATTTTAGGATTAACTTTGATTGAGGAACACTTTTTCCTTAATATGTATATTGATTTTTCTTTATGCTATTTTGGTCGAATGTTAGTATGATGATTACTTATTCATGGAGGCCAAGACCTATCCTTTGATAGTTAATACTTATGAGGATTATTCTCGCTATTGGTATATAAGTAGGTATTACTGTATTTTTTGATATGTTCATATATGAGAAGGTTAGATTTGATAAATAATGTGGTACCAAACTTATAGGATGTTAGTGCATATTTGGTATTTATTATGGTCCTACTAATGCTTTTGAGGGAACTAAGGAGGTTAGCTATGTGAAAAGTGCTTTAGATTTTTTTTTTTAAAATAATTTAATCACTTGAGGTATATGTTGTGGGTTGATGGGAACTTAAGTTTGTGATAATAAGCTAATTGATTGGCCAATGGGTGGAAAGTTTTGTTGGTTGGAGTAGGATTGGCTAAAGTTGGGATCTTGGTAAAAAAAAATGGGCTCTTGGAAAAACATAGGCTCTTAGTAAAACATTATCTCTTAGTCGAAAAGTAGATCTTATATGAAGATATAATACTAGTAAAAATTGGATATTAGTTGTATATAATATTTTAAAAGTGGAGATCATCAAATATGGGTGGATAGTCTAAGGTAGGTTCATAAAAATTGGAGGTAGGCCATAGTGGTCAAAGATGGGTTGGTCAAAAATGTGTTTACAAAAAATATATTTGTCAAACATTGATGGTAGGTCATGACCTTAATTTAAAATTGGAATAACTTGATTATATTCATGAAAAACATCTTTTCATACCACCAAACTATGATTCTTAGACATGAATAAACTTGGATCCACTTCAATGTCCCCTTTGTCAATCAAATTTTGGATAGAACTCTTTAATCTCTATTATATATTAATAAAATTTTCTGACAATCTTATGATACATGGAGTATTCACCCTTTTTATACTAGGTAGGCATTGGTTGGATCTTATCAAAAAAAATTGTGTGTGGATACATGATCATGTTTATAACAAGGAGTTAAAGAAAGACCACATCCAAGGGTTCTTTGAGAGGACTAAATTATATTTATTTTGATGTGGATGGATTTTATTCTTGGTAAATTTTTAACGGTTGGTGTGGTGATGGTAAAACATAGTTGGTTTGTTGTATTTCCTATGGATCAAGGTTTAGTTTGGATGGGGATGATTAAAGGGCCACATTGGTAGGATATTTAGTTTTTTTTAAGATTTTGTATTGTGTAGGTTATTGTATTAATCAAGCAATGGTTATTTTGACGTAAGAAGGTGGACATAGATTTTTAGATCTTCCAACTCTTGGGCTAATTTTTATATTTCGTCAAGGATGTTTGGATTTTTAGATTTGGATGGTAGAGTTGATTTTGTTTCATATTTATCATGGGGGATCTTGGGATTATAAGTAGTGGAGGGTGGCTATGGTTGAGTTTGGAGAATAATGTGACTAGTGGTAGGTTAATGTTTACATGTAATAGTTTGGGGTTCCTTATTAATGAGTTTACTTAGGTTTTTGGGATAAAAGTTAAAAGGAAAATGAGCACCTGTCTATATGAACCGTAGAAGGAGATCTTCCTTATTTTAAAATAGGCATCTATTGAGATTAGTATTTAGTCACACAACTCAATATGGTTAAGATGTTTTAGATTCAAGATGGATTTAGGATTTAGGATTGGTCATGGCTTGGGATGTGTTAGGACTAAGAATTTTTGGGATTGAAGATGATTTGAATCAAGATTAATTTGGATTTAGGATAGGTTCGAAATATTGAAATCAAGATGGTTTGACTCAAGATAGAATTTTGATCCAAGATAGTTAGGATTCAAGGTGTATTGATAGATTATGATCCAAACTAAAACTAAAATTATTTTTAAATATAAGTAATTTATTTTTGACTCATTTTTTGGACAAAATTTGGGTACAATTGAAAGACAAGATTTTTCCTTGAAAAAAATGAAGTTGGTTTTGAAATTAATGAAAAAAAATTGGTTAATAACACACAAGAAAGATTTTAATTATTATTTTTTCACAAGGATATTAAAGAAAATATAAATAAATAAGTTTTTACTAGACATAAATCATGTAAGCCACATGAAAAGGATAAAATTAGATAAGGGTCTTGAATGACTTGTGGGTTGGCATGTATACTTACTTTCCCATTGAATATTGTTGGTCCAATATTTCAGATAATTAATTATTGAGGTTATTCCATAGCCATAGCCCACTAACCCTAGTTTTAAATGTACTATGAGAGTAACTTCCATAGTTAATATGCTCATTTTAGGTGCACCACAAGTCAAGAGACTGAATGGATTCTTAAGCCTTAAGTTTTCGTAAGCTTGACTAGGGATGTCCTCTATATACCGTTATGTATGATGAGGCCCAAGACCATATAAAAAGTTGATCAATGGTATGCACTCTTATCCCTATGTGCCTAGTCCATCCATAATATTTAAGTAGACTTTCACTAGAAAATTAAACTCTGAGGTAGTTATTGAAACCTTGAATATTAGAGGATGAAACATCCTCACATTAAGATGTGCTTAAAAAATACAACTACGTAGGCAATTAAAATAATTTATCCTCAATTTATATACCTCACCTGTATAAGAAGATGACCCACCATGTGGCATTGAAATCCAAGTTCAATAGAGACTATGCAAATAGAAAAAAATTAGAAGACTCAAAATATTTTTGATTTATAAGAATCACCACCAATGTAGTGCATAGAAAGAGCATAAATTAATCTTATTCTAGGGCTACACAAAGTTATAATAAGTTTTGTTGATTTGTAAGGATCATCACCAATATGATGTGAGTAAAGAGTATGCATAATTTAGTACAACACACACAATCAAGTTTTCAATAAAATGAAAGTAATTAATGAATTCACCAACTTAAGCAAAACCTTGAAATAAATAAAATAATTAAAAGTTAAAATAAAACCCTATTTACTCTAGCTTTCTCAAGTATTTGGATTATGGTCCTTAAAAAAAACATTAATAGTTTATGTTTAATGAATTTGGCAATCAAAAAACCTATACGTTTAACTTTAACAATTAATAAAGAAGAATAAAATATAAAACCAAACAATCTAGATCAAACATAATGTTAAAAAAATAAGTTTACTACACCTAAAATGAAAAAATTCATAAATTAGATAAAAGTATAAATATAAAAGCTAGAAAAATATAAAAAACAAATTTTTTACAAAGTTAATAATAAAATTGTTTAAATTCATAACAAATCCATTGAAGCTACAAATTCATAGAAGTTCATAAAAAATTCATCAAAGTTTATTCCAAATTTGTCAAAGTTACAAATCCACTAAAGTTCATAAAATGTTGAAATTCAAAACAAATCCATGTAACTTCTTAACATAACAAATCCATTGAATTTACAAATCTGCTGAAGTTCATAAGAAATTCAATGAAGTTCAAATCATATTTTTTGAAGTTAATAACCCATACATAAAACCCATAAACCTAGTAAAATTGCACCTAAAATAAAAAGAAACCCTCCTAGACCTAGATTAAGTTGTTATCCACTCTCACATAATTTGAAAATAATCAGAAAACTCTAATAAAAGCATATAAGATGACAAAATTTTATGAAAACTCCAAATTGGCATGCCAAAATGTGTTATCCATAAATTAGAAGTTAATACAAAGAAACCAAATAGAGATTGAGTTCCTATTCTAAAACTAATCTAAAATATCAGACAGAGTTTCAATAGAAGGACAAGACAAATAAACAATTTACCTTCCATCTTACCCAATAAAATTTAATGTCTTCTCCTAATATTAACTTCAAATTTCTCTTGATAGTATGTGTGTGGATGTTCGATTCATTCTTCACATGAAAAGTGAATCTCAGTAGCATAAGGATGTAATATTATTGATTCTAAATGGATGCAAATGGTAATTATGATAGCAATTTGATAGTTTGATTATGGATTTATGAAAATCAAGGATGACACTTCAATTTACAGGCTTTCCAATGAGAAGATGGATGGTTGATAAAAATCCATATTTATTAGATTATATTAATTTTGGATTGTCAGATATGAGTCCTTATCCAAGTGCAAAAGACTAATTCCTTATGTGTTTGATAAATAAGGGAGAAGTTAGTTAGTAGTTGAATGTTTATCATCAATGATTCATGGTATTTGGATGGATCACCATGTTGTTTGAAACGTTCCGTGATTACTCAATAATTAGTTGGGAAAGTTAAGTAAATGGTTAGATGACTCAATGTTTGGTTTGTTGGTGCAAACGTTTTCTCCAATGGGTATTGGCTACATAATCTAGTAAATGTTAATTAGGATTAATAAAGTTCATTAAGGGGAGAATAATTACACATACATGAGGATAATGGGACTAATTTATTTTCCACTTATATAAGGAACCTTCATATGTACTTTTTGGTTAATTATGTTAATGCTTCTTAATATAATTTATTTATTGTGAAGATGTTGCTTCTTCCTCTTTTAAGTTATTCTTTTCAAGTTTCACTACTCCATTCAGGTATTCTCCATGCATTCAATCCTATCCAATAGATCTAATTGTGGCCCACTACAAAATGGTATCATAGCCTCGGTGGTAACCGAATGCCATTTTTATTATTGTGAGACCATGTATTCAACTTGTTCACATGTTTTTTGTAATTTTGGTCTTCAAGGGTTTGGTGAGATTTCTCAAAAATATGTGTAGATCTTTACATTTGAAGTCTCCTAATGAAAAATAGATGGCACTATTTGAATCAAAAGTCATACAAACCCTAGGATTGGTTGTGAACACAACATGGTTTCATGACATTCAATTTTCACCATTTTTGGAGGGTTTGAGGGCACTTTTCAAAAATATGTATATTTTGTACCATTTGGTACTCTAATATATAAAGAATTTCTAGGTTTTTCTAGGTTCTATAAAATATGAAGTAGGTATTTTGCAAACTTGCATAAGGACATATATATTTTCCAAGATCTGGGTTTTCCTTGTAGGCATTTTTTCATTAATTTTTTAAGACTTAAAAAAGCATTCAACCTCTTTGGGCACTCCTCCACATGATGACATTATACCTGAAGTGCATGTTTATTTTCATGCATCTATGATCTCGAAGGTCTAATAGATTTACCTTGACTAACATGAACATGCATCCATAACCCTTTGCATGTTCATGCCCCATGCCTTCATGAGGCCCAATGCCCACTAACCTAGCCACCTCAAATGCAATGATGTGATGACTCATGATCTCAATGATGCCCAAGGCCCACTAAATCAATATAATTAAACATGGTAATGCATCTCTATGGAAATTTCATGTGTCATATTATTATGGGGCCCAAGGCCTAACGGCTTGAATGCCAATTTTATGTCAAAGTAGAAATATGGAATGCCATTGCTTGATCATGTGATTGTGGCTTCACAGGTCTACATGTCTAGAGGTCCACATCTTTACCAATACCAAATGCATTTCTATTACAAAACATAAAAATGGACACTAATGGATACCTCTTTCCAAAGATGTGTGTATGCCCATCAAATTTAAGCCATTAATTTGTGACACTATTTATTAGAAAAAAAGGGATGAAGTGTCACCCCCAAGTCACATCATAGTATAAAGTGACATCATCAAAGGAGACATCACTCATCATACCCTTTAACCCCCTGGTCATATGGTGTGGTGACATGAAAAGAGATTAAATTTGGATTCTTACTAGTTGAGCCTTAACTTTATCACCCAACTCCAAGTTTTGAACACTCAATATTTTTTTAAATTTTATAATGAGGATAACCTTTTTAATTGTACTTCAATAAAACATAACCTCCATCCCATTGTTCCTTTCGAGGTGCCATTTTTTTAAAAGTGTATATTTTTATAATCTCTTTGTATTGGTTTTATTCATGTTCCTTATCAATTTGAATCTCTACAGATTTAGGAGGTGGTAAATTTCAAGTCTGCAGCACACACAGATCATCATATACTTCATTATTGCATCATGTATCATAGTTTTGTTTCACTTCTTAGACCATTCAACTATCATAAGTGGAAAATTGAAAGTATAAATCCTCTTGAGGATCAAAGGATTACACCAAATTAGGTTAGGCACAAAAATAAAAACAACATGTGATGCAAAGATGGTGAAGTGGTAAAACCATAGTGACAAAGCCTATAGTCTATTATACCTGTCTATGTCCTTTGACTTGTTTTTTCATATTGAATCTAAAAAAACTCTAAATCAAGTGTGTACCTTATTGGATAGACTCTTTGGAAAGAAGGATGAAATGACAGGTCATGAGCTAGTGAATGAGCTCATCAGTTTGAGCCCAGGTGACTTTGATATGATACAAGACTTATTCATAAAGTTTAAATCACTTAGGTGACAATTGAAACTATGAAACATTTATAATAAAAGATGATTAATTGATTATTTCTATCCTTTCCAAATTGGAATCTAACTATTCTATATTCATTTTTACCTTTCATGCCACCAAGCGCGCCCTTGGAATTGCATGGACAATGTTGTCCTAGGATGACTTTATTTCTAACTTGACTCAGAAGTATGTTAAATTCTTTAAAATTGGTACATTGAAGTCCTCCAAATCTCATTCCCTATTTTTCAGTCATGATAAATAGAAGGCCTCTAGCAGCAAGGAGGAACAATAGAACAAAAAGTACACAGAGCAAAGAAAGGGTTAGAAATTTGATGTTAAGCCAAAAGCATAAAAAGATTCCTCCTTTTCAGACAAGAAATCTAAGAAAGAGATAATCACATGTGGATATTGAAATAAATCTAGGCATGATGAATCCACATGCATGAAAAAATAATTTGACCAACTGATAAAAAATCTCTAGAAGCACAATATCAGTGTCTCTAATTCTTCCACTCATAGTTCATCAGTAGAGGGATATTCTAAGGCCAAAGATAATAAGAATGAAAAATATAAGGTAAAATAACTTATTTTAGTTTCATACCATTATTCCACATGGGTTATTGATTTTGGTGCATCATACTACATGGATTCATCACAAGACATTTTCAAATCCTTGGAGCCTTGTTCTATGCCTTCCATCTTTTTGGGTGATGATACTTCCACAATACTTAGTGGGAGAAGATATATTGAAGTTAATCATGGGACATATCATGATGTTATATGTGTTCCCTCTTTATCCACTAATCTCTTATTTATTTATCATATCACTCACATCAGTTCAAACATGAGAGTTGAGTTCACACCTAATTTTGTGGTAATTTTAGGGAAGCTAATAGTGACTCCATTGGTGCATTTAGGAAAGTATATCACCAACCTAGGTTTTATAATTTATCATATTTGGATCCTAATTAACCCTCTACTACATTGCTCAATCATTCAAATAAGGTGAGTTAATTATGGCATGATTAATTTAGTTATCTCAACTATAACTACCTAGATCAACTCAATCATTAAGACATGATTTTAGGGTTACCATGAGTTAAGTTTTCTAACAGAGTTTTCTAGGGTTGCATTCTTGGTAATCATCCAAATCAGAGTATGACAAGGTAAAATCACCAAGATCTAAACATATATTAGACATTGTTCACAGTAACATTGCAAATCCATTTCTAAAACCTTCATTGAATAAGATAATGTATATGCTTAATTTCATCAATGAATATTCAAAGTATACTTGGGTGTATTTTATTAGATATAACTCAGAGGTCTTTTACCATTTTCAAGACATCAGAGTGCTTGTAGAGAAATAGTCAAGTAAATCATCAAGATTTTATGGAATGATAATGGTGGTATGTAAATAATAATTTTAAGTAATTTTGTACATCAAATGGAATTAAACTATAGTGTACAGTTCTATATAGTACTCATTAAAATGGTGTTTTAGATCACAAGAACATATCCTTGAAGTAAATGTCTAACTATATACTACGTTTCAAATCTCTTTTACCTCATTATTGAGCCAAGGCCATAAATTATGTTTGTTATATCAAAAACTAAGCTCCTCACAAAGCATTGAAGAGATTCACTCCTTTCAAATCTTGGAATGATTAAAAACCCATATTTGAGAAATTTTCATTATTTGGTTTTCATGTTATAGATCACATTATAAAGAATAAGTGTAAGGCATTGGAACCTCAGAGTCAATCTTGCATCTCCATTAGATATCCTGACCCTATTAAGGGATACAAGCTTCTCCATCTCACCATTCATGAGGTATTCATTGAGAAGAATGTTTATTTCATAGAGGGTCCCTTAGACTCTATACTTGACACCTCTCAACCTTCCTTAGATGCACTTGGATTTGATGATAGTTATGGTGATTTAGATCCCCCTTATCAACATCTTGATGATCTAAATTCTTCTTCTAATTTTTATTATGAGAGTAGTGATGAGGAATCCCCACCTCCTCTTAGATTATCTTCAAATGATGAGGAATCCCTTCTTAAATATCTTATCAATGGCCCTCTTTGGTCTAGATATAAATTGCAAAGTGTTGGCCAATGAGTTAGAGATCCATCAGATAACAAGAAAACTCATTCACAATTCTAAGATGCCCCACAAGCTTTTATTGTATCTTATTTTGATCCATAATCATTTCATGAAGCATAAAGTAACCCTAAATGGGATACTACTGTCGAAGAGGATTATATCTCCTTGTAGAGAAAAACATTTTGGTATTTAGTCCCACTTCCCAAGGGAATAAAACTTATTCAACATCGGTGGATTTATTGAACAAATTTTGTAGTAGATTAGTCCATAGACAAGTTCAAACTATGCTTTGTAGAAAAGGGATTTTATAAGGTGCATGTCATTGACTAGATCAAGACATTTGCTCCAATTGCCAAAATGAACTCAATCTAACTCACTCGCACCATTACATCATCACATCTTTATGATGTTATGAAGAGAGTCTTTCTTCAAGGTAACATCAAAGAATAAATACACATGGAGAAACTAGAAGGATTTATGGAAGATTCCTCCTTATTTTGAAAGCTTTTAAAATATATATATGGCCTCAAACTAGATCCTTGATCTTGGTATGCAAAGATGGACTCCTTTATTCTTTCATTTGGGCACACGAGATGCCATTTTGATTTGAATGTCTAAAAATTGTGACAAGATGATTCGTTGTTAATTTTGGTTCTTTACATGGATGACCTATTGATCACAGTGAGTTCTCCATACACCATCACAATAGTGAAAACTTATTTATCTGATAGTTTCTTAATGATTGACTTGGGTTTATTGTATTACTTCCTTGGGATTAAAATTTCTCAATCAGACTCTAGGATCATTATTACACAATCCAAATATGTTCTTGATTTACTTGCATGGTTTAACATGGTTGATTTTAATCCAACACTAAATCCTTTTCTATCTAGTGTGAAACTTGAGGCTACTTTCTAGTCTTCTTTTATTGATGTTACATCATATCGATAACCTATTGGTAGTCTCATCTACCTTATGTACACTAGACTTGATATTTATATATAATAGGAATGGTCTCTAAATTCATGTAAGAACCACATGAGATGTGCTAGAAATCAGCTAAGTGAGTCCTTCACTACATTAACGGCACTCATAGTTTTAGGATTCACTTTATAGTGGGAATAAACATCGACTTATTTGGGTATATAGATTTATATTGGGATGATGACATTCAAAATTATTATAATTCCAACTATAGTTTTTCCCTTAATTTAGGGCTGATTAGTTGATCTAAAAAAATTAGAATGATATTTATTTATCTTATACACAGGTAGAATACAGAGTTGTTAATATTATCACTGAGGTTATTTGGATTCATAAGTCTCTCACTAAATTTGGCATCCAATTTCAATGACCAATAGCCATCTTTTGTGATAAGAAAATCATAATCTAAATCTCTAGGAATCTAGTCCTCCATCAATAGGTTAAGCATATTGAGATTCACATGCATTTTGTTTAGTAGCTCATGCATGGTGAGATCATTGATCTCCACTATGTCTAGAAAATGAAATAAATTGTTGATATATTCACCAAACCTTTCACTAGGATTAAGTATCTTCATTTTCATGCTATTGTTGGGGTTCGAGTATTTCCATATTTTTCTTCCTATGGAATATCATCTCTATGTACTTGGGTAGTGTTGTTGTCCTAGATTACACCCTAGCCAAGCAAGGAGATTGTTCAAGTCCAGATACACAAATCTAGTCCACCATGGGACTGACCCTAGGCTGTGGGTCATCTAAACTTAGATCAGACCTCAAAAATAGGCTGACTTCCTTTTGAATCTATCACCTAAACAATACCTAATCTAACACTTGCTTGGAAAAGAGATAAAGAGATATAACAATATATGAAAGCTTATAAAATGAGGTGATGCACTAGTAATTAGAACACATATAATTTGTATAAGACACATTCAAGACCAAATAATATCAGTCCCACATAATTATTTCATAATAAGGCATTGATCAGTTATCAAACTAGCATGAGAGTGTAGATATACACTTTAAAGCAAAATAACAAACTCTAAATTACACTTATAACAACCTGCTAGAGATACCAAGCACTTTATTAAGGTGAGAAAACTCAGATATAGATAAATAACATACATTCACTTAACTACAATACATGAATTCATAGGACACACTTGAATTTAGCTTACAAAATGATGGAATTCAATCTTTATTGCATCAAAAGGTGTTACAGTATAAATTTTGGCATAGCCTGAGTAAGCCAAAGCATAAGAGTCTATTATCTAAAATTTTAGATATTTCTTGTCTAATACTTCTAGAGAGTTATACATGTAGTAGAAGTTGGAATGTATATAGCAAAAAAGGAAGAGAGATAGGGAATTGTGATGTATTAGCACAATTTTGAGGATGTTGACTCATGACCCTATCAATAAGGAGTGAATTATGTAAAATAATTGAATGCTTGTTATCCTTATATATTCATCTAGTGTCATTTTTATAGCTCCATGTCATTATATATCCAATCTGTTGATGATGACTATGTCTTGGAATTGATAGAATCATGCCACATCTATTGTAGATAGCCATCAATATTTCTTTATCACAAATATGACTCTAACGATAGGTGAGACACCTATCCACGGTCATGCTTACATCTGTATTTTCTTCAATATCAAATACAAGTACATTATAAGTGAAAACCATTCTAATTATTGGTTTTTACAGAGTCACAATACCCATGGAAACACGTAAACTACTTGACCTTGGCTCATAATCACTATTCCATATTTGATCTTTGTATTGGGATATAAGAGACATATTCTACATTTTAACCCTATGACAGATAATAATTTATTGTATATGAGGATCCTCCATCTAAAAACAATGAACATGTCAATGGAATGACACTAAAATAAGGTTACCAGTTTCAAAATTATCGACTAGAGGTCCTATTTAAACTTTAATGACAATAGAGCCTTATCCTTAATCATCTTACCTATATGACTGTATACTATTGATTTATATCTAATGGTGATATGGGTTCTTAATATTTTGCTCACTTGGGTCAAAAACTTGTTTGTAGACCTTTAATGAAAGCTCTTTGGATTTCCCCTTTGTTCATTGGGTATCAATTGCCAACTCAGACCATTTACATTATGCCAAACTATCTTTGATCTCACTGGTCCCACAAAATCCTACTTTTATATCTTGACTCTTTGACCTCCTATGCACCATAGATTTATTTGGTGTGAATGAATGGAGTCCACTGATTTATATCCTCTGACTCATTTTACATGTTGACTCAAGCTCACACCATTGGATCAAGATGCATGATTGATCATGGACCATTAGATTTTCCTAGACCCACTATTTGAACCTTGGTGGATTTTTCATGAGATCCAAATTTGATGTGTGTGTGCTCTTATTTGACATCTATGTGAATGTATTTGACATTCATGTAACCATCATTAAGATTTTTGAAACCCAACAGTTATTTATCATGTATTAAATTTAACATCTGAGTGCTTTTCATGTGTCATTTATACAACCATCATTGGCATCCATGTGATCATTGATCATTGAACTCTAGTAAATAAATATTGAGCTTTATTTTAATGTCTGCACGAACGTCCTTCTTTATAATTCAATCTTTGAAGCTTTATAACTTGAGGTAGAAATTTCATGTAGGAATGAAATTTTCAAGACATGATTTAGGCATAAAAAACACTATGGTGCTAAAATCCTTTGGATTATGAGCCTTTCTAGGTTATATATACTAAATTCTCAAGTAAGCTAATCCATTCATTTTTAGAAGATGTTCAATTGATGGTCTAGTTTTTTAATGTTGCATAGTCCATATTTTCCTTAATATTTCAAGGCTCTGATGATCTTCAAAGGATTTTGTAACCCGGTTCATACTCCTAAATGTTTGGAGACCATGAAACCTATTTGGACCCTTCATCTGAAATTGTAGACCTATACTTTAAAGATAAATTTGATCACACTTTAAGCTTGATCAAAGTGTTTCAAAAGCTTTGCAATCAACATGAGATTTCTATGCCAAAAAAATGTTCATCTGCTCAAACTATTTCTAGCCAAAAGATCCTTATGTGGGCCAAATTTGGTCAACATCTTTGGCAATTTGGCTAGGCAGCATGCTTGTTATGCTTGAGAAGTCATACCATATCTATGAATCTTGGACAATTTACATGATTACAATATATCCTCTTGACTTTACAAAGATAAAGAATTCCAAAAAAAGGGATGAAACAAACTTGAAAATGAGACTAACCTAAAAAAGCAAAGGCAACTAACCTACTAAATAACTATGCAAACAAAGCACTTATTTGGGATAAAAGAAAATAAACTAATGTGTTATAACAACACTTAGATAAAATTGATATCATCTAACTATGTACAAGGAACTTAGGTTTCTCAATAGCAACATTTTAGATGTATCTCGTTAACTAGGATAGGAAGATCTTCACCATCCATCTTTGCAAGCTAGAAGACATTATGAGATTTGTAGCTAGAGACCGTGTATGGACCACTCTAGAGAGAGTCAAATTATGTGTTCCTTCTTGGATTAACTCTATCCTCATCCCATTTGAGGACCAAATCTCATTTTTTTATTTTTTTGAAAAAGTTCCTTTGTCAAAATATCTCTTTACCATTTATTTATGGGCCTCCATAGCCAACACGGACTGATGTCATGTCTCTTCTAGCTCCATGAGCTCAGCATATCTGATTTCCATTGTCTCATTTTCCAAAAGATCAATTTGATGCATTAGTTCCAAAGAAAGGAATTCAAGAGAAATAGGCATTCTTTCTTCCTTACCATATACTAGCTTGTATCAGGAATTATTTATTGACCTTTTATAGGTGATACTATCAGACCATAGAGATTACTTTAATTTGAGATGTCATGACCTATAATTTCATTTAACATTCCTCCTAATGATCTTTAACAAATTATTTTTAATGGACTTAGAAGGCCATTGCTTGTGGGTAATACTTTGATGAGGTACTAAGAAAAACACTATGTTAAACTTCCCATTAGATAATATTATACCATAAAAAAGTTATAGTATTGTCACAGATAATGGTTGAAGGGACTCCAAATATGGTAAGCAAACCTTCATAAAAGTCTAAAACATTGGTTTCATTGGCTTCTTTCAATGCCACTACTTATGTCCTTCTAGTAAAATAATTTGTGGCTATGAGGATCCATTTGTGTCCTAAGATTTAAGTGGGGTTAATGAGACCAATGAAGTTCAATCCCCATTAGACAAAGGGTTGATTCACTAAAATTTGTTGTAGAGGCAAGGCTGCAAGCTTAAATTTCCTAATAAACATATCACCTTGTCTACTTCCTAGTCCATGCATGACAATCACCAAATATACTTAGCCATTAATACTCACCTCTCATGATACTATGGGTTATGATCCTTACTAATTAATTACCTCCACCATGCCCATCATGGAACTACTCAAGCATTATTTGTGTTTGACCTAACTATATGCACCTTAATAACATGCCATTGATATCCTTTTTGAACAACAAATTATAATCAAAATGAAAATGAATTGATTGCAATCTAAAGTATCTTCTCTTCTAAGGGGTTAGATGAGAAGGATAAACACCATCTTTTAAGTATCTTACCATATCCTAAAACCAACTAGAAGGTGAGGTGTGATCATTTGTAACTTCTTCATCATTTGACACCATAACTAGCACATTAGCTTCTTGCAAGTCTTGGGCTAGATGTTTACAAAGTCCTTTGCCTCATATCAGCTTTTTGACCTTGATCTCAACATTATTTTCCACAACTTTGGTTATCCAACCAGCTCTCTTATCATTTATATCCTTGTTCAAAATAAAATCCTTATCACTTGGATATGCAACCATCAAATATATCTTATTATTGGACAATAAGTACCTAAAAATTTTAAAATACCTTATGATTGAAAGTACATGCTTCTCAATAAAATATTACCTTGTTTCATATTCTTCTAAGCCTTTATTGAAGAAGGTTGTTTGCTACTCTAAAGTATCTTGATTCTACTGTGTGAGAATACCTAGAATTATGTCAATGTTAGCATAGGTATAAAACAATACATCCTTTGTGATGTTAGGGTTCATAAGTATAAGAGCGTTGACTATAACTATGTTGATTTATTCAAAACTTCTTACTCCTCTAGACTAGCTGAAACTTTTACCCATCTTTTACATGGTTGTGAGTGGCCTAGTTAAAGTAACAAAATTTTATAATATATCCTTCTTAAATTGATCTTGCCTAAAAATATTTGCAAGGTTTTCTTGTGTTTAAGCAAGGAAAGTAAAATAATTGAGTCTATTCTATCAGGATCTATGCTTGTATCTTGTTTAGAAATCACATGTCCAAGAAACCTACATTCATGAATAGAGAAGACATATTTTTTGGGATTCAAGGACACAACAAATTACCTACACCTTTCAAACACCTATCTAAGGTGAATCATATGCTTATCTACTCTCTTAGAGAACATTATTATGTCATCTAGATAAATAAGTATGAACTTTTTAAGGAGATCTTGAAATGACATGTTCATAACTTTCTAAAAATGTGCTTCAGCATTGGACAAACAAAAAGGCATCTTTCTATATGCAAATTTCCCCCACTTTGTGGTGGAGGGTTTTTTGAACTGGTCTTCTTCTTTTACATAAATTTGGTTATAACCACTATATCCATCCAACAAGGAGAACCCTTCTAAACTTGTAACTAACTATAAAATTTTCTTCATTGATAGCAATGGATAGTGGTCTTTAATAGAGGCTTTGTTCAAGTCATGGAAGTTAACACATAGTCTTATTTCACCATTCATTTTCCATACTAGAACAAGGTTTCCCACCCAAGTTGAGTGCTTGATTTGAAATTTTATAGTTGAATCAATGAGCTAATGTAGTTAAGCTCTCATCAAAGGATTAAGATTTGGATTAATAGGCCTCTGCCTTTGTCCTTCTAACCTAGTCTTATCCTCAAACTCAATGGTATGTTGATCCAGACTTGGATCAAATCCTTTAAGATCACTATAATACCATGTAAATACATCTACAAAACTTGAACATAACTCAATAAAAGTTTCCTTCTCTGAAGATGTATAAAATTTTCTCAAATTTAAGCTCTTACCAGTTGTAGTATCCAAATTTATATAGTGTTCTTCCTTGGTTTATAACTAAAACTTTTATTTTATCAATTTATCATTTTTGTTGAATATTTTTTCAAGGGTGACCAACCCTTTAGGCAACTTATTTGTCTTCAGTGGCATAATCTGGTCACCATACTGCTATGAGTGATTGTCTTAGTTCCTTGAGGATGATTTAGCTTCCTCTTGTAATAACTTGACAATATAAATATCATCTTCAAATACTTTCTAATTGTCATGGTTTTATAGTATAGAAGGTCTTACTATCACCTTGATGCGTGATTGAACTTTTTGCATTCTTTATGTCATTGACCCAATGGTAACCGACCTATCTGCATGTTTGTTCTTATTTCTTGATATGAAATGAATATTGAAAGTTTTAAATTCTTCACGTAAGTCCCATATTATATACTTATATTACCTAAGTAGTGGTTTATTGAATATATTAAATCCTCTTACTTGGTAAACTACCAGTTCACTATCACCAAAGACTTATAAGGTATTGACCTTCATCTTTCTTTCCTATTATAAAACATGAACTACCACTTCATATTTAGTAAAATTATTAAAATAACCAATATGAAAATTTAGTGAAGATAAGTACACTTGATTGGATAGAGAAATTACCATCATTCTATCCCTAGTGCAATGTTTGTTCCTAGATCCATTATAGTTACCACAGGGCATCACTAGGCTGATCATCCTTCATCAAATGGAATTGGTGTATCATTTTCATGAAGAAAATATAAACAAAGTCCTTATTCAATTTAATTTTAAGTATTATAATCATGTAAATTATAATCCCACTCATCAAGGAAAAGGTCTAGAGGTGACTCAGTTTCCACCTTACTATTTTTTAGTACCTTGTATGAGATAACATAATTAGTGTTCACCATGCTTGGCATATATGGATCCAAATGAAATATTAAAATAGGTTCATAACATATTATTACATTAGTATTATACCTAGTATTGAACATCAAATATGTCCAATAAGATGACAAATATCCTCCAATATTTGAAGTATAGTCCCTTAATAGACACATGGAAAAATAGGGAGGCAAGTCTACTACTACATCTTGATGAATGGTAACATTGGGGAAAGCATGTAATATCAAATTTAGATATTTTATTATATCTAATATATTAATTGGTGACCCATCCAATTATAATACTCCATTTGTATTCGGTTCATAGACAAGACCAAACTTGTCTACAATCTAATTAGGTATGACAGTGTTACTAGCTCCACTATTTACCATATAATTATAGACTAAGAAGTTACCAATAATAAAAGAGAGATAAAAGAGAGGTATTTTGTTTTATTTTATATTGGCTTTTTCCACATTTGTCATGTTATATACCTATATTGATCAGGTTGCTTGGTAGGTTGATCTAAATTAGCCAAGATAGTGCCTTTTTTCTCAACTGGTTCTTTAGATACCTTAAGAACTGAAAGCTATTGAATAAGAATGTATTTTTTCCCTAGAATTATAATGGAATCCCATATTCTAATTTTGACATTAAAATTTTTCATCTGATCTATTATGATTATTTGAGCTCTACTAACCTTTGGCTACATCTTTTGAACCATTAGTTATTCATGGACTAGAGGTATTTGAGGGATCTTCTTAGCCTTTTAATATTAGTTATTATATGCTATAGGGATAGTAGGTTAAGAATTGACACTCTTAGAAACAAAATTAGGAACACTAAAAGCATTTTTCATATCTTAAGATTCCTCAACTGCTCTTCTTCTAGCTCTAGTCGGAGCTGTAAATTGACCATTTATGTTGCTAGTTTCACCAACTTGATTGAATGCAATATGATCTTCCAATTGCTAATTTACATTTATGGCATCAATATGCCTTGGAAATTTTTGATCTTTTGCTTGGAATGTCATGTTCATGTCCTGATATTGACCACCTTGAAGAGAAAACTCTTTTTGTGCCAATTGTGGCATAGTAATATCCTATGATATTAAGGCTTGGTTTTGAGTATCATTTAAATTGAATGGTTGTCAACCTAAATGTTATGTCAAGTTGTTTTTAGGAACAATAAATTTTGAACTAGAAGATACATTAGGATCAAGGGCTACATATGGCTTAGTTTGGGTTATGTCTCCTTGGTTTTGGTAAGGTTTCCTATCGTCTTTGAAACATTGATAGGGATTCCTGTGATCTGTTGCTAATAGGAGGTCTAATTATGCTACTGATAAGGCTTACCTTGGTACTATTATATATTGAGTTGAATAATCTCATTTTTTATTTTTTCATCATACTTTTTATATCTCTGATCTCACTAGCTTGATTAGAAGGGGATACAACTTAGGATTTTGTAGATAGAATAGGGGATAAAAATGGGATTTGAGGAACTTAAGGAGGAGGATCATGTTAAAAGTATAGGAATATGGTCATTAATGGCCTTGGAGTAAGCTTACCATCTTGTATCAAGTTATTTTATGCTCATATTATGAGTACATAGGCATTTGGTAAAGTATTACCACCCATGGACTATATCATGACACTAATATAAGAATTGAGGGCCTTTAGATATTATAAAAATTCATACTCTAGGGATGGTCTAACCAATACAAGGATTTTGTTCTATGTCTTTTGGAATCTGAGGTTAAAATCATACATGAACTCATGGGGGTACCTTTGTATAGTATTCATTTGTTTAACCAATGGTAGGTGATCAGGTTTGTCTTTAAATTATATAAGGTTGCACCTAACTTATCCCAAGTAGCAATGGAAGCCAAATGAATATTCATATACCATTGCAATTCTTTTCTCTTGAAGGAAGTAGTAAGTAGTCGAATAGCCACATTATCTTAAAAAACATTATGAATAGAACATAGGTTGTCAACATCTTGGATATGCTCAATAGTAGTAGTTTTATCCCATTCTCTTGATAAAAAAGGGATACTTTTTAAGGAAAACATAGGGATGTCGTCATATTGGATCAAATTCAAGGGACTACCCCTATTGAATGGGAAAAATACTTAATTCTTGAAAACCATTTGGGCAAAATAAATTTGGCATATGGGGATAATGGCTTGAACTAAAATAATAAGATGACTAGGAGGTAAAAATTTCTTTGGAGGATAAGGTTTGGTCTTATTAAATCTTTATTTTTTATAAGAAGTAGAAGGTATCTCAATGAATTCAAAAGGAATACCTTTCATTGATGAATTATTGTAACCTTTGTCATGAAAACACTATCTAAAAGATGTTATGAGTTTTACAACTTGAAGGATATTCAAATTTTAATGATGGTAGATGTCTCCTCCTTTTGCAATTTCTTCTTCTCAAAATTCAAACTTCAATTATGTCAAGGAAATTCTATCCCATTGGGTGTGCCAGAATTATTGGTGTCCTAGATTGTACCCTAGCTGAGCAAGGGGATTATTCAGGTCCTCTTACTTAAATCTAGTCCAACATGGGACTAACCCTAGGCTATGGGTCACCTAAACTTAGATTAAACCTCTGAAGAAGGTTGGTTTCTTTCTGAATCCATCACCTAAACTAGACCTAATCGAACACTTACTTGGAAAAGAGATAGAGAGATATAATAATATAGGAAAGCATATAAAATCAATTGAAGCACTAGTAATTAGAACACTTATAATTTTCACAAGATTCACTATAAAACTAATTCAATACCAATTAATATAAATCCCACATAATTATTTCACAATATGGCATTGATAATTTATCAAACTAGCATGAGAGGTTAGATAAACACTTTCAAGATAAACAAAAAACTATAAATTACACTTATAATGATTTGTGAGAGATACCAAGAACTTCATAAAGGTGAAAAAACTCAAATATAGACAAGTTATATATATTCACTTAAATACAGTACTTGAATTCATAGGACACACTTCAATATAGCTTGTAAAATGATGGAATTTAGTCTTTATTGCATCAAAAGGTGTTACAATATAAATTTTAGCATAGCTTGAACAAGCCAAAACATAAGAGCCTATTCTCTAAAATCTCAAAGATTTCTTATCTAAAACATCTAGATAGTTATAAATGTGGTACAAGTTAGAACATAGTTAGAACTCCATGACATTATCTATCTGATCTTTTGATGAGGACTATGTCTTGAAATTGATAGAATCATTCTACATCTACTTTGGGTATCCATCGGTATTTGTTTATCAAAAATATGACTCTAATGACAGGTGAGACACCTCTCTATGGTCATGTTTATGTCTGTATTTTATACAATATCAAAAATAGGTCCATTATAGGTGAAAATCAATCCAATTTTTATTTTTTACATGGTCATAATATCCATGAAAACTTAAAAACTGCTTGACCTTACCTCACAATCACTATTCCATCTTTGATCTCTATATTAGGCTATAAGAGACCTATTATTCATCTAAACTGTATGAGAGCTGAGAATCTATTGTATATGAAGATCCTCTATTTAAAATCAATGAACATGTCAATGGAATGACCCTATAATAGGGTCAACAGGTTCCAAATTATCGACCAAAGGCCCTGTTTAAACTTTAATGGTGACAGAGCTTTGTCTTTAATCATCTTGCCTATATGACTATGTATGTTATTGACCAAGCTCTAATGGTGATATGGGTTATTAATACTTTGATTTCTTGGGTCAAAAAGTGGTTTATTGACCTTCAATGGAAGCTCTTTGGATTTATCCTTTATTCATTGGTTGTTAATTGCTAACTCATACCATTTACATTATGATAAACTCTCTTTGCTCTCATTAGTCCTATAGATCCCTGATATCAAATCTTGACTCTTTGACCTCTCATACATCATAGATTTATTTGGTATGAATGAATGTGGTCCATTAATTTTTATCTACTAACTCTTTTGACATGTTGACTTGAGCTTGCACCATTGGATAAAGATGCACGATTGAACATGGATTTCCATATTTTCTTGCACTCATTATTTAACCCCAATGAATATTTCATGAGACTTAACTTTGAAGTCTATGTGCACTTATTTGATGTCCATTTGAACTTATTTAACATTTGAATGACCATCATTAAATTTTTTGAACCCCAACAATTAATTGTCATATCTTAAATTTGACATCCGTGCACCCATCATTTGACGTTCACACAATCATCATTGATGTCCACATGACCATAAATTCTTGAACCATAGTAGATAAATGTTTAACTTTATTTTGACATCCATGTGAATGTCACATTCTGTAAGTCAATATTTAAATCTTTATAACTCAAGCTAGAAATATCTCATGAGCATGAAATTTTCAAGATATGATCTAGGCATGAGGAGCTATATGGTAATACAGTCCTTTGGCTCATGAGTATTTCTAGGGTGCATTTATTAAATTATTAACTGAGTTGGTCTATTCATTTCTCAAAGACATCCTAGTGATGGTTTGGTTTTTTAAACTTGCACAGTCCATCTATTTCTTACTATTTCAAGGCTTTGATGATTTTTTAAGTATGCTCCTAGATGCTCAAAAACCAAGAAACCTACTTGTACCCTTCATCTACAATTAGAGACCTATTATTTGAAGATCAATTAGATCACACTTCTTAAATTATTTCAATATCTTTTCAATCAACATGAGATTTTTGGACCACTCATTCCATTCAAAAAATCTATTCATCTGCTCAAACTATTTTTACGAAAAATATCCTTATGTGGGATAAATTTGGTCAATAGGTACCTCATCAATACTTCGTGCCATGATCTAATTCTTCTACCCACCTAATCTATGCTTAATTCGAGGTGTTTTTGTATACTTTTATCACACTAGGTTTTGTCTACATGGTTTATTCAAGCTTTGCTTAGGTTTAATAAAGGTCCTTAAGTGGAAAATAATCCCACATGCATGAAGATGTTGGTATTTTTCTATTTTTCAACTATTTAAATAACCTTCCTATATACGTTTTGGTTAATGATTCTAATGCTTCTTAATATAATTTATTTATTGTGAAAATATTGTTTCTTCCCCTTTTGAGTTGTTCTTTTCATGTTTCGCTACTTTATATAGGTTTTATCTATGTGTTCGATCCTATCTAATAGATCCAATTGTGGCCCATTCTAACATAAGTGACATAAATGTGGAATATTTTTAGTGACATAGAAATTCTATTTTTTATTAGTTTTGTTGAATTATGTGTACATTATTAATTAATTAATATGGATCAATTAACAATTTAAAAAAGGAGTGATTTGGTGTTAGTGGACCTTAGGATAGAACTCAAATTTATGGTGGTGGCTTAGTTAGTGTGTTGATATTAATCAAAGTAAAATATGATACTAAATGTGGTGAAATTTAGGTGTATACATATACTACCTAAATTTTTAGAGATAAAATCTTCTAATTCATCAATACAGAGCCCAAAGAGTGTAGATAAGAGTGGATAACCTTATTTCACACCTATAATACTATGGATGTTATTTATAGTTCTTGTTTAGGTATGAATTTTCCCAAACATTGTCTTAGATAAGCTCATTACCAAATAAATTACAAAATCTTTAAGCCTATAAACCATAATAGACCTTGGCACTATCAAATGCCTTATGAATGTCTACAAAACACTAACATATAGAATGTTTCTTAGCCTTTACTTCCTCTATAATAACAATAAGAGTGAGTATATGATCACTCGTTCTATAATTATTCTTTAATTATACCTAACCTTTTACATTAACATCATTTTATCTCTACCCACATCAAAATATAATAATTTAATAAAAAAGTAAAATTATATGG
This sequence comes from Torreya grandis, assembly GCA_037957365.1. Taxonomy (NCBI): domain Eukaryota; kingdom Viridiplantae; phylum Streptophyta; class Pinopsida; order Cupressales; family Taxaceae; genus Torreya; species Torreya grandis. Next base: position 535,651 of record JARHVA010006639.1, read on the forward strand.
TCTCATCACACACCTTTTCTAAATTATTTTTTGGTACAAAGAATTAATAGCCGGTACAACACCACCATTAGTATGGAGAAATGTTTGTTCCCAAATTTACTTCTTTTATTAATTTTCAACATTTTGCTTGAGTGGGAGTGATAATCTAAATAAGAAAAAAAATGTCTTTCTTATACAAGCCATGTTGATATTTTGTTTTTAATTAGGTGGTTAAATTTTATCATCCAAATAACTGGGATAGGGGAAAATATCAATGAATTTTGTTATTTTAATTAGGATAGATTATTTTCCAATAAATTTCAAACAAAATGATGTTTTGGTATGGCTTTAGGACCTACTAGGAAGAGGAATATTTAGATTTTATCAAGAATAAAACCTTAATTATAGTGTTTTGACCATGTGAACAATGTCAGTTGGGTGGAAGTAATAAATGTAGTGTTTAAAAATCAAAAAGTGCTGAGTTATGAATCAATGATTTGTTGGTCCTATGTAAAAAATGAAGGGATGATACTTACAAATTCATAAAGTGTAGAATCCCATTACTATTTGAAATATATTAACATTTCATTAACATATGGATTTAGTTTTTTATGCAAGTGTGTTATAACGACTTTCCTATAGAAATGAAAATGTTTGTTAGAACATGATGACTAATACATGATAATTTCAGCATGAAATTTGTTCATCAATTATGAATGTATATTAGACTATGGGGATCGACAATGTTAAATACATATAAATATTTATATAAAAGATTATTTTTTCTGAAAATAAATCTCAATAGTAAATAAATATAATGAGAAACTACATTATAAATCTCACTATTATATTAATAATATATTGTCATTGCAATATATATTGATGCAAATATAATATATATAATATTGTATGTTTAGTTTTAATTTTATACTATAGTAATAACATATAGTTTATATTAATATGTACTAATGTACTCTATTTTAATATATATTAATGTTAATTTAATAATATATTATAGTATTTGTTAATATACTATTAATATTATATAATTTTAATGATACGAAATATACATATATATTACTACTATATAAACAATAATATACATATATATTACAATTATATATTATATTATCTTAATATATTATTACTATAATATTATATTATACAATATATTGTTAATTATATAACAATAATATAATATTATAGAATTTAGTATTAATATATACTATAATATGGTATTATATTAATATATAGTGTAATATAATACAATTTTTATTATTGTTAGTAAATATGGGTTTTACCAATGGACCCTACCCTTTACATAAAACCATAAATGCATAGTCATCAAATACTACAATAATACATTCTAAAAATATTAAAATGCATCCCAACACAATAATAACATCATAAAAAAAAACAATAATAACTTAAATGACACTAAACCAAGATATAACTAAGACCCTTTGAAACTATTTATCTTTCACAATCTAAGGGTCATACTAAGTGGATCTAAATTGTTATTTCCTTTTCCTTTACTCTTGGTTCTTAACACCATTCATTCACTTCCTTGATCTAAATTAGGCTAGATAGGAATGGAGAGTTCAATAGCATCATGTAGTTTATGATTAAATAATGGAACCCTCGCTGACAAAAACTTCACCTTTTATCTTGGACTTTAATGTAGTATGATCCTTCAATCCCTCACTAGATTTACATGTAGTTTTATTTTCTAATAATATGACCGGTCAAATATTTAGTTTGTAGTAAGTTTTTTGGTTTTTTCTCCTTATTTACTTATCTTTTGAGATGAGGGATGAGAGTAGTGAATCAATTACATCATAAGATTAATTAAGTTATATTAATTTTATCAACTATAATAATTAGCATATCATTCATAAAATTTCAAATTAATCATGTTAGATGTAGTATAATATGAACTATATAATGGGAGATAATCATAGTTGACTATTAAGTATAATTATAAAAAGTAATGACACATATAGTTATGTATAAAATTTGACCCATTTTTAACTATAGATTATAATTGAGTAGTAATAAAATGAGGGGTAAGGTGGTATGTGAATCATAATTCAATTTATTGTACCCAATTTTTATAAATATAACCCAAGATATCACTTGAAAAAGTTTGAATTAGTGAATGAAACTAATTGTATAAGATACATAGTAAAATCTTTCTGTAAGAATTCAAATAAAAATAGATAATAGGGTGAAAGTGTTTTTTAATTTAATTTTCACCATTGCCTTTTTATATTTGACCTCTACATTTTTCAAGATGCCTAGTCAATGACCCGAATTGCCACTATGATTCATACACTTATAGGTTGTGATACAGACACAAGATACAAATGATCTACTATGTATCTAAATTTTAAAAATAATCATATATTTTTATGCTTTATGTTATATTTAGTGAAATTTACATTTTTTAAAAATTTAACAATTTTGGCAAATGGATAGGTGAAAATTCTTTGTGTATTTTGTTATTATAACATTATTTTCATGCCACTAATTTTCAATATTAACCCTTTATAGTAACAGGAATTAACATTAAGAGATTAGCCCAATTAAGCAAGTAGCAAGCTACTCCAAAAATAAAACCAATTAAATTGATTTATATTATACTGATGTTATGATGTGATATATTGAATCTAATCATATGCCAAATATGGAAATTATAGAATTGAATATTATAATAATAAAAATATGAAGGAGAAATTGTATTAATGTTATATGATTATGTGCAAGCAAATTTGAATAGTACAAGTACAAAAGTGGATTGTCTAAAGATTTGGATCTCTTTGTCAGATTCTGGATGATTACTTTCTATCAACTTGGACACTTGCATATCCGTATGGACACTAAAATTGATGCTAATGTCCTAATTATGCCACTTGTTTATAGTACAAAATAATGACTCTTTTTTAAAATTCCACATACACCTATTGGGTTATCTATCACTTTTCATATTCTCTATTTAGATTGCATGTACAAGTTATCAATATCAATGTTTTGATTAAAACCCCAAATCCTCTAATTATAGCACACCAACTTGTAAAATGGTGATTGTTAAACTCAAGTTAAGTTTAGCTAACCTCAAAGACCCCTATATTAGTGAGGACTACCTACATAGCCATATAATCCAAAGAGGCCTTAAATTGATCTAGTTATTCCCATTATGTGTGCTTTATGTCTCCAAGAATCAAAATGAACCACTAGGGTTTGGTAGAGGGGATTCTAAGGGCACTAAGAAAATAACTACTAATTTTAAGGACACATGAATCCAATATAAGTTGAAGGTATCTATCTAGTTTTATGGCTTACACTAGGTGAAATATTGACTTCAAAACTAGGCTAAGGATGGCATGATCAAGTGCACAAATGGCACATGTATCTCTAACTATTCTAACCATATAATTACAAGTAGATAAATGGGAAAACAATGCGCTTTAATTAAATGAGCTAGGATATTTGAATAATTACATACTACCAATCAAAGAAAACATATAAGAAACATGAAAACATGATGAATTAAGAATGATTTCATATTTAAAGATGCTTCCAAGGAGAGAAAATGCATAAAACATCAAAACCTATGTTAATAGATTTTTAAATTAAATAATCTAGCATATAATCACCAGCCCTAGAAAATAATTTACTCTACACTAACTATAATGTTTCATCTTGTAAGCAATGTGCCTTTAGATCCTACTCATACATAATTAAAATGTTATGCCAACCATGATTCTATGTTTGATATAGATATGGAGGAAGATTGAGTTTGAGTGTAGAGCCTTGTCTAATCCAATGCCGACAAGCAAGGAGATAAGGTGAAGTAGGAATAATAAAAAGGGTGTGGATTCCAATCCAAGTGCAGAAATTAGGTGCAATGCCAACTAAAGGGGGTAGGAGAAAGAAAAATTCAATTAAAAATAAGTAGGAGAAATAATTGTTTATCCAACATAGAAATCAAGTGTGTATATGAACCTTTGTCTATGGAAGACTATGAATCCATAATGGGATCTCAATGATTAAGTATGAATCAAGAGAGAGTCAATAATATAAAGAGAGGCCTTAAATATATAGGAAGAGAGGTTGGAATAAGTGTTTTCAAGTCAAATATAATAGCATGAGGCTCAAATATCACAAAAATTAATTTTTTTACCATTTTTCAATAAACATAAAAATACCTAATATAGAAGAGTTACAGCCAATATTTCAAATTTTTGGCCAAAATATGTGGGTTAGACCACATTTATTTTTCAAATTTAGTGACCTAGGCCATCCATCCTTTCAAAGGTCTATGAGGTGCATGAAAATGGTCTTGTAAGCTATGAGAGCTCTGATAAAGTATATGGAGGGTATAAAGTGGATACATAATAGAATGGGGATCTTTCCAAGTGTCTCAGTAGGATCAAATATGACTCATAGTGAAAGTAGCATGCACAATGACCAAATATTCAATCATTAGGAGGAACAAGGTTAGAGGAATCATGATTACATATGCTTGAGGTAAAATAAGTTAATTTTTAGCAAACTAAAGAGTGCTATGCAATGATTGAGATCCACACAAAAATAAAAAAGATATTGGAAAATGCAAAAAACAACATTACATATACCTACCTAATTAGGATAGTAGTGAAAGAATAGTTTATGACATGATCTAATGGGTGCCATTGTAAACTATATTCAATCCAAATTTAGCTCCAAATCCAACTCCTAAATAGAAGAGACAAAAATTGACATCAAACAAAAAATTCCAAGATGAAATGAGGGATGTAGGAGGTCTCAGAGTACTCAAAATGGGTGAGAAAATAGTGTATTACCTCAGAGAGAGAGAGGAACAAATCAAATTTAATGATGTTTTAGACCCTAAAGAACTGAGACATGGTTAAGAATGAGCTAGATAATAACCACACATAACATGTACGTAGAGGATGGGAATCGATCATGGATTCAATTATCAAACAATACTCAGTAGCATTGTTTATCTTGTTAGTAAGGTAGAAACTATTTGTATCAAGATCCTATCCCTATGGGTCATCAATAGTCTAAGCCATGATGATGCATCCTAGGTTACCTTAACTTCCATGATTATTATTAATCACCACTTAATGGTGCACCATGATGGGGGTCAAGTACAAAAGATACCATTGTGAAAGGACTATCTTAACACGGACTGGGATGTGCAAGTTGCACAAGGGAGACATAAAACACTACTAAATCAAAATCAAATGGAATTTACTAATTTAAACCAAAATTAAAGGCAAAAAGGGGTGATATGAGGCCAATGTAAGATTAATATTGGTTATACAAGACTAGAGGAAGTCCCATGTAACCACAACCACTAACCTATACCACCCACAAAAATGAAAGAGGAGTGGTAAGAGGTTCATGAAATATGAATACTAGTTAGAGAAGACTTTATAAAGTCTCAAACAAACACAACCACTAACCCACACACCTATAGAAATAATAATGAAGGAGAGATGGAGTCAATATAAGACCAACTTCAAGTAAGTAGTATCACTACTGATAGAAAGAATTAAAAGAATCTACTTATATCTAAAGGTGCACCCGAAGATGAGTGTATAGGATAAATAACCAAGGAGACCCAGAGGTCTAACAAAAAATGTCTCGAAAGATATAATCCATTTAATAGGGGCATGAGGAGGGTGTTATAAAAATATCATAAGCTTACTAGGACACCACAAGCTTGGGCCATAACCTTCCTCAAGGGGAGACCACTACTTAACCCTAACCAATTTTATTCCCCAAAGAAAGGTCATCGATTATCCTACCATTTGGATGGATATAAGGGACTTAAACAAGCATTAAAAGAGGCAAATTAAAAGGGAATTAGGGGAGGAATGAAATGAAGCATCCAAATCCTTAGGTTCATCAATCATAACCGAAAACATAAGAATTATTTATGTGGGGTCATTGTCGATAAAAGGGAATGGGGGAAGGAATGAAATTAAGCATCCAAATCCTTAAGTTCATCAATCATAGCCTAAAACATAAGAATTATTTAAGTGGGGTCATTGTCAATAAATGGGACCTATGAACCTAAACAAGGAATAGGGTGGAAATGCTTTTGATGTGTCATCATGATCTGCTTGTAATCCCTCATCTCATTGAATGAGTTACATTTCATGACATGGATGACATGGCATTCAAGATTAGAATCATCAACTCTAGATTACTCTATGAGGGAGGTATTAAGAGTGATAATTCTAAGATGGATAAGTTGTGAGGATTAAAGGGTCTCAGTAGTTAGGGATATGTCTTAAAAGAGACCACCTAAGAGTGAAGATCCACCTTATGACTCAAAATAAGGAGGAGGTGATAGAGAGTTTAAAACATGCACAAAAGTATTTAACATAGACCAATAGTCATCCATATCAAACTATTCATCCTTGAGAAAGTAATGTTCATATACAAGCACCTTGGTTGAACTAGTAGGGCCCCATGAAGAGATACACAAAGACTCAATAGAGGGATTTTTATGATAATATACATACTCCCAAGGATATAGGTTAGCCTATAAGTTATGAACCTTGCCTTCATGTATGAATTAGAACACAATAAATGTTGTTGATGTAACTACCTACATGGTTATAATATAAGGACAAAAAAGGATCATGTTATATGAGATATATAAGTCTAAAACACAAAAATTGATCCTGATAGTCTTGGGTCTAAGCTTGACCTAAATCTTCACGTTTCCCACTAGAAAAATTATGATGAGTCTCAGAGAGTTTCTTTTGAATAATACCCAACTCATTGAATGCCTACAAAGGCATGATGTTTAACATGACACCCTCATAAATGATGTATAAATTCTCAATTGAGGCCTCTATATAGAGTGGGAATCAATCCCTCTTTTATATAATGTAAGAATTTGTAAAAGATGTGGGTTCAATTGATAAGATAGATGGATTAGGGTGATTAGGGATGTCTAAGTTAAATAATAAATCAACATGAACTAATAGCAGTGTTTGATTGGAGGGACCAAGCTCATAAAAAATGAGGCCCCTTTGAACAAGGAAAAGTTGGAGAAGGTCCTAGATGGATATTCTTGTAAAGAGGGATTATAACTCCTCTATATCAGAGTAAAGATGTTGCCTATCTTGGGGAGGGATATTACACCAAAATTCAAACATGACTTTGGGATTCCATGCCCTTATGAGTGGGAACATGATACCATATATTCTAGTATCTTTGATGGGGCCTATCATCTGGCTTAAGAATGTGTTTAAAAACCACTCATACCTAGTAAAGGCTATGTCAATAGTAATAATGACCTTCATATTACTATGCTTAGCCTCTCTTTTTAGGTTAGCCAAGGAAGAGAAACTAGAAAAGGTAGAAGCAAGATAAGTAGAGATATGGTCCTTAGGATTGGATTTAATTTTCTTCTTATTTTCATTGTCGTGGTTAGGAAAAGGCTCTGTGAATGCAAACAACTTGTGGTTGTGTGTAAAAAGTGGAGATATATAAGGAGTGGATGAGGCCTTCACACCATATTTTGGCCAACACGTTCCTTGTTAGAATGCCTCTTAATCTTATGGAAGTTAATTAAATATATGGGGTCATATAGATACGATACCCAATTCCCTTATCCACTTTTTTTAGTGGCATTATTTTCATTTGATCTCTTATTTAGATCATTTACCCCACATACATCCTTCTTATCCTTAGGATAATTAGTGACACTATCTTTAGTCACATTACGGTTGTGATTGATTGAGGAGGACTACTTTTGAGTTGGCATGGGATGAATGCCCACATGAACTGTGAAGAACTCAATCTTCAAACACTTGTTAACAACTTCATCATAATAAGTGGGTTCATACTTGAGGACCTCAAGGTGAACCTTTTGCCTTAATGCTCATATGATCATGTCATATATTTGATCATCTAAGAATATTATCTAGCAAATATGGATGGTTGAACTCCACATGTGTGTGAAATCAAATTTAGACTCACCCTTGTCCTGAACCATGGAGGTGATTCATTGGATGTAAAGATTAAATAATTTATAAATATTGAATTATTAGAGGAATTCATCTAAAAGGAGATGGAATCTAGAAATATAATTTTATGGTAGATTCTAGAACCAAACTAGAGCTTCGACTTGTAGATAATGAGAAAAGAGATTTAACATCATGCATTCATCTTGTTCCCAATATACACATGTCATCATAATTATCATGATATGATCCATGTGACTAGCATGACGAGTCCCATTGAACTTAGATAATTCAAGGATTGAAGTAGGAAGGGGAATAACATGCATCCAATAGTTTCAAGGGTTATTACAGATATTCTCATAGGCATGGTTGATATTAGGTTGGAAATGAGATTCATGAGGAGGCTCATAGGGGTGATGATGTTTCCTAGACAATTAGGAATGATCATAGCCTTGATCACGTGGGAAATTATGTCATGATAGATCCCTAGGTGGGAGACACACATGATAAGGATATTCCCAAAAATGTAATGGTGATGACCATGAGATGGATATCATTCCACATGGGGATGATAAGCTAGCATGAGATACATGGGGGAGTGGTCATTATGACCTAAATCCCTAAGATATTAGTCATACATGGAAAGATGAGGGTACATAAGAGGGAACTAATGTTTTGGATAGGCAACACATGGATCTAAAGTTTTCAAATGGTGGTTAAAATTAGTACACTCATTTGAAACCTTAAAGGAAGGATTAGGAGGGGGATGGCTCCATGGGAGGTGGATCTTGAATCGTTTCAAAATGACCATTTATTTCAACATGGATAATAGGTGGTTCTCATAATATATTCTTTTTCTAGGAAATATTTGGATAACTCATATGAAAATTGGTTGAGGAACCCAAACCTGAAAGGATGTTGGCTCTATCTCTAAAGGAAGCATGTTACCTACTCTTGTGGGAAAAATGGTGTTTTTCATTAAATTTTGATAACTCTCAATTATTTTTCATAAATCATCAAGCCTAAATAATTAAAATATGTCATCTTCACCCCTCACAGATGAATACAAAGTGGCTTGAATTGAAATGGAAATATCCTCAAATAGGTAAAGCTTGGACTACCAAAAAAGTGTGTGAGCCCATTCATTATACATTTTACAATATTGTTCCCTATGGAACATTAGTAATGTTCATTTGGATAGGTTGGGGTCACATATTTGACCTTAGGGTTTCTATTCCATTCTATTGTAACTTCATCCTATTCAGGGGTGAACTCAGGGACAAGACCCTGAATATAATGATAATGGTATCCTATAGGTGGGAGGCTAGACATAGATGAAGTAAATTAAGAGAAATTAGTAACATAGAATGTTATATACCCAGAAAAGAGGAGGAAATAAATATAAATCAAGGCTAAACAACCAAATAAAGATATAAAATATAATTGAAAGCAAATCCTTGTAGCTATAAGTGGAAAAATGGCTATAAGACCTCAAAAAAAGCTAGAATTAATGTGAAAACTTATAAAAAGTCCCACCAGGTTTGTAAGAATGTAACTCTTTGAGTCTAAATGATCCACTAGGGTTTGGTTGATGGAGTACCAATGGTACTAAGTAAACACTTACTATGTTGAAGACATAGGAAGCCACTAAAATTCTAAGGTAACTATCTAGCTTTCTAACTTGCACTGGGCCAAAGACCAACTTGAAAATAAGGTTAGGGATAACATGATCAAGTGAACAAAGGACATAGGTATCTCTAACTAGATTAACCATATAATTGAAATTATTTAAAGGGGAAAAATACATTTTAAGTAAATAAACTATGTTATTTTAATGTTTAAACACTACCAAGCAAGTAAAATGTTTAATAAGCATGCATATCTAAAGAATGAATAATGATTTCAAAGTGAAAGATCATTTTAATGAGAGAAAATGCATGAAATTTAAAAAACCTATGATAATACATGTTTAACTAAAGACAATATAGCATATAACCACTAACCTTAGAAAATAAATGACTCTACACTAACTAAAAGGTTGCACCTTGCAGTGAATGTTCCCTCACATCATGCTCCAACATAATGCACATGTTCTACCAATTGTGAGTCTAAGTTTGATCCATATTTTGAGGAATACCTAGCTAAAATTTAGGACGTTTTGTAATCCATTATACACCATCAAGGAAATAAGGCGAATAAATAAAAAGCAAAGGGTGTGGAAGCCAATCCAAGTTCCCATATTATGTGCAATGCTAACAGAAGGAAATCAGAGCAAACAAAAACAAACAAAGAATAATTAGAAGTAGAAATGGTTTATCTAACTCATTAATCACATTTTTATGTGAACCTATTTCTAAGGAGGAGTATAAATCAAAAATGGGATATCAATGATCAAGATTGAATTAAGTGAGAGTGAAGAAGATTAATATACCCCTTGAGTATAAAGGAATATGGGTTGGAATGAACGTTTGTAAGTCAAATAGGGCAGCCCAAGGATTAGATATCTCAAAAAGTGGTTTTTTTTATTGATTTGTGTTGTCCCCAAAAAATATCACTAATTTTTCAAAATGACATATGAACTATTTTGGCCCTACACAGACCAAATTGTCTCTTCCCTTTTCAAATTTTTTTCTAAGCTTTCAAATTCCTCAATTTTTCAAGCTTTTTCAGTAAAGGGACTAGCAAGTTTAATAGGTTGAAAGGCTTTTGTAGGCGAGCTCAATCAAAAGAACCAGTTTCCAATACTTTGTCCTTTTCAAGATCGGTTTAATGCCTTGGTTCAACCAGAATGTCCATTTACAAGCTTCTAAGCAAGGATTAAACCATTGAACCATTGAACCTTGAACCATTTTTGGTTCAATGAGTTCAATGTGTTCAAGGTTCAACATCATCAACAAGATTTAAGTGCATTTGTCAAAGGTTCAAAGTTTAACTACTTCCAGGTTCAACGGCTTCAAAACACTTATCAAAGAGAATAAGGCTTGAACCATTGAACCATTGAACCACTTTGGTTCAAAGGCTCAATAGGTTCAATGGTTCAATAGGTTCAACAACCAAATGGTTCAATGTGTTTGGTTCGAAAAGATCTAAAGGACTTATCCAAATAAAAAGAATGAACCGATTGAACCATTGAACCTTGAACCGCGTCAAGGTTCATTGAGTTCATAGGTTCAAAGGTAGCTTCAATCAAGAAAAGAAGTAGCAAACAGGTGGTTCAATGAATGGTTCAACTAAGAAGTGTGCAAAAGAAAAGGATGAGCAGAAGCTGCCATGTGTCATCTTCTAAGACACATTATACTTTGTTTCTAAAAAGTGGTAGATATTGCCACATGTCCCTTTTAAAGCTTGTCAAAAGCCTCCAAGTGTCAATATCCACAGTCCCTTCATTTCATTTCACTGTATTGAGCAAGGACCATGGTGGGTCCCAAGTGAATGACTAAAACAAATGGAATGCAACAAGTATCATCATCTGTGAGAACCCAAATGAGCCCCAAACATTTTTATGGTGTTATAAAAGCCTGAGAGTAGAAAGCACCAAGTTTCAATGGCAGAAGGTTTCAATATGATGCAGTGGAAGATGCCACATGTCCCTAGTAAGATTCGATGGAAGTTGACAAGTGTCATCATCCACGTGAATCAAAAATGAGTTCTAAATGTTTTTGTAAGTGTTTCTAGAGGTTTAGTGGAAGCCGTCACGTGTCATCTCTCGTGGGACTCTCAAAATTAAGATCTCCTATAAATTAGTTGGATGCTTCCACGTGTCCTCACCTATTCTATTGGAAGGTGCCATGTGTCACTTGTTAAAAGCAGCAGAAGGCACCACGTATCAAAGATAGAGCACTCTCGATACAGAGACATAGAGCCAAGGAAAGATTTACTTCAGACAAATTGTCTAAAGGAATTCTTTCAAAAATTTTGTTTGAAGGAAATAAGGAGACAATAGCCTAACCAAAGAAATTAAATCCTAAAGTCCACCTAGATGATCCTGAAGGGTAGGTACCCTCATAGAGGGTAGTTGGTACTCATGAAATGGACCTTTTTCAAGACCTTGATGGGTAAGTCCCCTTTGGTAAGGATCAAGCCTCAAAGTGCAGTGGAAGCTACCAAGTGTCACATGCCGAGACACAATCTCTAACAAGTTTCAAAGTGATAGAACTCACCACATGTCCGATCCCAACTCAGTGGAGCATGACAAGTGTCTACATTCACGCTTCTAACCTCTAACAAATTTCAAAGCTTATTCCAATAAGCTTATTTCAAAGTTGTGGATGCTGCCATGTGTCCATGCCTATGTCACAGTGGAAAGTAGCCATAGCAAGTGAGAAAGACACAAAAGAGTTGCTAAGGAGAATGATAGGCCTACAAACGCCAAATTTAGGATGACTGACTAGTTGTTAAGCTTCAAAAGATGAAAGACTTGTAGATATCAAATTAGCTGTCTATTCATCTTTATAGGCTTAAAACGTGGACTCGAATGCATTCAAAGACCCTAAGGCTAGGGACAAAGGAAGAAGAGACAAAGAGGGAAATCGCAGTGGGAATTATTCCCAATAGGTGGAGCAGTTTGCCAAGTAGGTATTTGGGGCCTGCAAGCATTGAAAGTGAAGCCTATTTGTCCCCTTTGGTGTAAAGGCAACATGGATAGTTACACAGGTAGTAGATGATGGAGTGAATGATTCAAGATTAGGAGAAGACACTAGAGATTAATCAACATGCCACAGTTAAGGTAACAACCCTGCTCCAGCATGGCCCTCCCTGATAGACTCAAAAATGCATTCAAGGCATTAATGCACAGTATGAGTCGCTCCATGAGACAAAGTGCCAAGCCTCCCTTGGCCTCTATATAATGTAATCTCTTGTATCATTTGAAGGAGATATTCCCTTTATTAGAAGCAAAACTCTGCCCAAATTGAAATTCATCACTGAGATATTGAGCTCAGATTGTTTATCATATTTCTTTGTTTGAATCAGAAAGCAAGTTACTTTCAGACTTTGTGATGTTATAGCTTGTATCATTCTAGGAGATTGTTCTTATGTCTATTTCCTGAAAGTATTATTGTTTATGAAATTTAACAAGCAGAGCTAGTGGAATTGATAAGGAAGGTGTCCTAAAGCCAATTACTTTCAGACTTTGTGCTCTTATAGTTGTCTTTATTGTGTGTTTGTTTTTTGTCTCTATGTAAAGGACCTTGGGATGAATTTGTGCCCCCATTGTTCTTCATACCTCACTCTTGGGTAGTCAAGGTGGAGACTTTGTGCTACATCTTAAATTGTTGGTTACTCTATACTCTATTACCAATCACTTGTTACCAGAAAGATTCATGTTGTTTGCAAGAACAAGCACTTCTAAAAGAAGAGAAGTGTCTTCCATCATTTCACTAGGATTTCTACTATCCGAGAAGGGATCTGGCTATTGGTTGAATGTTACTTCTGAAAGAAGTGAAGTACCTTCACCAATCACCCAAGATGTCTCCTTTGATTTGTGAGCATCATCTCTGAAAAAAGAGAGATGGATGGTTTATTCTACCCCTGAGTGTTATTTTCTGCTTATATATAGTATATAACACCTTTATACCTATAGGGAACCTCCCCTTGATGAGAGGAGAGATTTATCCCCTCTAAATTTGGTAAACCTACAACTTTAGATGACCAATCTACCTATGCTGTGGTTGAAGAGACCTATTTTGCTCACCAATTAGTTGGTTGACAAAATATTCACCCAACAGTTTTTGGTGACTCCGCTAGGGAAGGACAAGCAGTTTGAAGCCTCAAGATTCAAATCAAAGTAAGACCAGTCTTTTTCCATTTTTGATTCACAATCTGGCAACTCCACGTTATACCAGAAGCTAGAGAGCTCAAGGTGTTGTTGACCCTATCTTTGAGTTGGCATAGCAAGGAAATTTTGACTTACTTTCTCCCCAACCTCAAGTTCAATGATCCAAGAGTGTCCCTCCTACCAGTACCAAAACACCAACACAAGGTAGAGCTAATTTTCTTGTTATTAGTAGAGCCTTGTCTATCCAAATTCCATCTAGATTTGTTATCCCTACTTTCAATACTCCAATCATGGTAGTTTGAGGCCCCTAGGGTAACTCTTTTGTCCCACTAAATTTGAATCCACCCCTGCATGAACTTTCACATAGCTCAAGAAAGAATTTCCCTAAATTTTTTGGGGATGGAAAAGTTCGTCCTAATGAACACATTCCAACCTTTAGCATATCCTATGGTGTGATAGGCATGGAATTTGAGGAATTGGCAGTTAGGCTTTTCATGGAAACACTACAAGGTGCTACTGTAGACTGGTTCTACCATCTACAAGCTAGATCAGTGACTGACTGGGACACACTTAAAGCCAATTTTAAAGTCAGGTTCAAGCCTGAAGAAGATGCACATGCTTTACTGGCCCAGCTTACATAGATGAAGAAGGAACCTCATGAACCCATGAGGGAATTCATAGCAAAGTTTGACAAGCTGAGGAATCAAATTCCTATCATTACTCAGCTCACACTTGAAAACCTCAAATGCTTCTTCATCAACTCACAGCTACCTAAAGTGAGTTTTCTATTGAGAAGTGCTGGCCACATAAACCTTGAGGCTACTCAAAACTTGGCTAGTGAGGTAGAAGATGCCCTTATCTTGGTATGAAAGATAAGGAGAGATCCAAATAGAGGAAAACCCTCTTCATCTTCTAAATACTCACCCACAGCCACCACTGATCAAATGGTTCAAAACATGGAAAATGAATTGCTAGCCTTGAAAAGGCAAATGGCACAAGGTATATCTTTTACTCCTTCATACAGAGATGTACCAATGAGGACATTCCCTAATCAGGTGTACCAAGGTAATACTGCTAGGAATCAAGGGCAGCCAAATCGTCTTCCTCCCCCACAGAGGAACCTTACCCTTGAAGCACCTCCAACCAACTCAGCAGTTGGATATCTAGAAACTGAACATGATTTCTCTTTTCAACTTGAGTTTGATCAAGAAAATGACATTGATCTCTTCACGGAGGGTCAAGAAGAGTCAGCTGGTGACTCCCACATTAGTTTTTTGAATTATCAGGATGAACCCGAAGGTGAAGGTAATATAACTAAGGGGTCATATGTTATATTCACCTAGTCCAAGAATCAACTAGCTCAACAAGCTGATAAGGAGAAAGTAGAGCAACAACATCAACCAATAGTTTCAATTGTTAAGTGGGGGTCTACTCTTCCTTTCCAACCAAAGGACTTGGTGATTGCAAGAAAGGTAAGTACCTCAAATACCCCTATGCCTTCTACTTCAATTTTTTAGTCTAGTCCTTCCCCTTCCAAAAATTAAAAGAATGAATTTCCATCCTCCACTCTTGGCTCATTCTAGACATTTGACATAATTGACCACATAAAGAAAACCAAAGTTCAAATGTCTGAATTTGAGTTCCTGCAGTCCAATCCTGAGTAATTAGACAAGTTGGTTCAATGTGTCAAGAACTAAACCATCCCTACAAGACAAGAGGTTAAAAAAATAACTCGTGATCCCCCAAGGAACATGTCTATCCCAAAAAATCTTGTCAGTACTCCTCCTATTGCCCCTAGGAAAATAGAGCCTTTCTATGTTTCCCTATTGATAAATGGTCACCAGCTCAACAATTGCATCATTGATTTTAGGGCTTCAGACAATGTCATGCCTGCTAAAGTGGCAAAATCCCTAGGTCTCACACTGACCAAGACATTTGGGAGATGTTTTTCCATGGAGAACAAATAAGTGCCACTACTGGGGCAAATTAAAGACACCCAATTCACATTTGTTGCCTTTCCAGACAAGTGAATCAAGATGATTGTCCTAGTGGCTGACATTCCAGCATCATATGGCATTCTTCTTGGATGAAATTTCTACAAGGATGTTCGAGGAGAGTTGAGCATGAATCTATCTGAGGCAATGATATTTGTGAAAGGTGTAATGCAGAAGTTGCATCTTGAGAAAGAAGCAAAATGTGTTGTCTCTCAGACATCAAGGTCTAAAGCTCAAATTCTATTTGAATCTTTAGGTACAGGCAATTATTTTCTATCTACTGAAGACATTCATGTTTTGGCAAATGAAAACCCTATAGGTGATGATCTAGAAATTGGTTCAGATGGAACAACACCAAGTATGCCTAATAGTGCCAATCATTGGCAGGTGTTGAATGCGAACAATCCAATCACGTGTTGGACTGAACCAGAAGAGCAACCATTTATGGTAATGGACCATGCTATTGCACATCAAAATTAGGAAAAGGAACTCTTTGCCCAGAGAGAAAATATTTGTGGTCTTTAGATTAAAAGTCAAGTCTTGTTGTGGGGTAAGAGAAGAAAACCAAAGGGAAGACATAGAAAATTGGTTTCCTAGTGGAGAGTTCCATTCACCCATCACTGATTCTGGGGATAAAATGGCTTCTTACTAGTTTATCAAGATAGGGCACCATTTTCATTACCTCTCAAGGGGTAGCATTTGAAGTACTTCAACTCTTGAAATATCAGATGAGTTCCATGTACATATTTATATTTGTATAGTCTTTTGTTTCTATTTTGTTCTTTTCATTTTCATTTTTTGGAGCCTTTATTTTTGGGTAGCATGACTCCATAGCCCAATGGCATACTTCAATGCACTGGAGATTCTAGTTTCTACTCCCCTCAGCTATGTTCCAAGTTTTCATCTGAAGGAAGTTCCCCAACTGGAACCAGCTATTGTCCCTAAAAAATGTCACTCATTTTTTGGAACAATATATGAACTATTTTGGCCCTGCACAAACCAAATTGTCTCTTCCCTTTTTGAAATTTATTCTAAGCTTTCAAATTCCTCATTTTTTCAAGCTTTTTTAGTAAAGTGACTAGTAGGTTCAATAGGTTGAAAGGCTTTTATAGGCGAGTTCAATCAAAAGAACTAGTTTCCAATACTTTGTCCTTTTTAGGATCGGTTCAATGCCTTGGTTCAACTAAAATGTCCATCGTCAAGCTTATAAGAAAGGATTGAACCATTGAACCGTTGAACCTTGAACCATTTTTGGTTTAATAGGTTTAATGGGTTCAGGTTCAATGTCATCAGCAAGAGTTAAGTGCATTTTTCAAAGGTTCAAAGTTTAACCATTTCCAGGTTCAATGGATTCAAAACACTTATCAAAGAGAAGAAGGCTTGAACCATTGAACCACTTTAGTTCAAAGGTTCAATGGGTTCAATGGTTCAATAGGTTTAACAACCAAATGGTTTAATGCATTTGGTTCAAAAATATCAAAAGGACTTAGCCAAATAAAAAGAATGAACTAATTGAACCGTTGAACCTTGAACCGCTTCAAGGTTCAACAAGTTCATAGGTTCAAAGGTTCAAAGGTGGTCTCAGTCAAGAAAAGAAGTAGAAAACATGTGGTTCAATAGATGGTTCATCTAAGGAGCACGCAAAAGAAAAGGATGAGCAGAAGCTACCAAGTGTCATCTACTAAGACACATTATACTTTGTTTCTAAAAAGTGGTAGATATTGCCACGTGTCCCTTTTAAAGCTTGTCAGAAGCTTCCAAGTGTCAATATCCACAGTCCCTTCCTTTCATTTCACTGTATTGAGCAAGGACCATGGTGGGTCCCAGGTGAATGACTAAAAAAAATTGAATGCAACAAGTGTCATCATTCATGAGAACCCAAATGAACCCCAAACATTTTTATGGTGTTACAAAAGCCTGAGAGTGGAAAGCACCAAGTGTCAATAGTAGAAGGTTTTAATATGATGCAACAAAAGACACCACATGTCACTGGTAAGAATTGATAAAATTTGACAAGTATCATTGTCTGCATGAATCAAAAATGAGTCCCAAATGTTTCTATAAGTATTTCTAGAGGTTTAGCAGAAGTCGCCATGTGTCATCTCCTATGGGACTCTCAAAAGTTTCTAAGAGCTCCTATAAATTAGGTGGATGCTTCCATGTGTCCTTGCCTATTCCATCAGAAGGTGCCATGTGTCACTTGTTAAAATTAGTGGAAGGTGCCATGTGTCAAAGATGGAGCACTCTCGATACAGAGACATAGAGCCAAGGAAAGATTTCCTTCAGACAAATTGACCAAAGGAATTCCTTCATACATTTTGTTCAAAGAAAATAAGGAGACAATAGCCTAACTAAATAAATTAAAGCCTGAAGGCCACCCAGATGATCCCAAAGGGTAGTTGGCACTCATAAAATGGACCTTTTTCAAGACCCTGATGGGAAAGTCCCCTTCGAGAAGGATCAAGCCTCAAAGTTCAGTGGAAGCTGACAAGTGTCACATGCCAAGACACTATCTCTAACAAGTTTTAAAGTGGTGCAACTTGCCACATGTCCCATCCCAACTCAGTGGAGTGTGATAAGTGTCTACATTCATGCTTCCAGCCTCAACAAATTTCAAAGCTTATTCTAATAAGCTTATTTCAAAGCTGCAGATGCTGCCATGTGTCCTCACCTATGTTATAGTGGAAAGTAGCCATAGCAAGCAAGAAAGACACAAATGAGTTTCTAAGGAGAATGACAGGCCTACAAACATCAAATTTAGGATGATTGACTAATTGTTAACCTTCAAATGATGAAAGACCTGCAGATGTCAAATTAGCTACAATGAAGTGTCTGTTGATCTTTTTAGGCTTAAAACATGAACCTGAATGTATTCAAAGACCCTAAGGTCGGGGATAAAGGAAGAAGAGACAAAGAGGGAAATCTCAGTGGGATTTATTCCCAGTAGGTGGAGCAGTTCCCCAGGTAGGTATTTGGGGCCTGTAAGCATTGAAAGTGTTACCTATTTGTCCCCTTTAGTGTAAAGGCAACATGGATAGTTGCGTAGGTTATGGATGATGGAGTGAGTGATTTAGGCTTGGGAGAAGACACTAGAGATGAATCAGCATGCCACAGTTAAGTTAACCACCCTGCTCTAGCATGGCCCTCCTTGACAGAATCAAAAATGTATCCAAGGCATTAATGCACAGTATGGGTCGCTCCATGGGACAATGTGCCAAGCCTCGCTTGGCCTCTATATAATGTAATCTCTTGTATCATTTTAAGGAGATCTTCCCTTTACCAGAAGCAAAACTTTGCCCAAATTGAAAGGCATCACTGATACTTTGAGCTCAGATTGTTTATCATATTTCTTTGTTTGAATCAAAAAGTAAGTTACTTTTAGACTTTATGCTATTATAGCTTGTATCATTCTAGGAGATTGTTCTTATGTCTATTTCATGAATGTATTCTTGTTTATGAAATTTAACAAGTAGAGCTAGTGGAAGTGATAAAGAAGGTGTCCTGAAGCCAACTACTTTCAGACTTTGTGTTTTCATAGTTGTCTTTATTGTGTGTTTGTTTTATGTCTCTGTGTAAAGGACCCTGGGATGACTTTATGCCCCCATTATTCTTCATACCTCACCCTTGGGCAATTAAGGTGGAGAATTTTTGCTACATCTTAGATTGCTAGTTACTCTATACTTTGTTACCAGTCACTTGTTACTAGAAAGATTCCTATTGTTTGCAAGAACAAGCACTTGTCAAAGAAGAGAAGTGCCTTCTATCATTTCACCAAGATTTCTACTATCCAGGAAGGGATCTGGCTCTTAATTGAATGTTACTTCTAAAATAAGATAAGTACCTTCACCAATCACCCAGGATTTCTCCTTTGATCTATGAGCATCATCTCTGAAAAAACAGAGATGGATGGTTTATTCTACCCCTGAGTGTTATTTTTTGCTTATATATAGTATATAGCACCTTTATACCTATAGGGAACCTCCCCTTGATGAGAGGAGATATTTGTCCCTCTGGATGTGGTAAACCTACAACTTTAGATGACCAATCTCCCTATGTTGTGGTTGAAGAGACCTATTTTGCTCACCAGTTAGCTGGTCGAGAAAATATTCACCCAACACTTTACAATGGAAAAAATAAAAAAATCCTAATTTTGGAAGAGTTTCAGCCCATTTTATGGATTTTAGGGTAAAATGTGAGGCCTATGTTGTAACATTTTTTCAAAATAAACAACCTCGGCCATCCATCATCTCTAAGGGTTTTTGGGGTGCACATAAAGGGTCCTACATGGTGTGGGAGTATAGATAGAGTGTATGGAAGGTTAGATCGGTGTAAAATGTAATTTATATCTTTGTAAGTGTCTAATATGACCAAAAATGACACATAGTGATCATAGTATGCATGAATAGAAGATATGCAATTATCAAGAGGAATAAGGTCAAAGGAATCATGATTATAAGCTTGTGTGTGAACAAATGTGTAATATGTTATATGCAAGTGCATGTAGTGATCCATTTGTAATTTTTAAAATAATTATCATGGGTTTTTATTTTGATTATTAAGACCTATTATAAGAATTATCCAATGACTAATTTATGAAAAAGGAAAATAGGGCAGAATTCCTTAGTTGTATAATTAATTTTTAGTAGTGTGGTATAAGATTGAGACATGTTTTCTAGAGGAATAATTGATGGAAATTAACTTGTATATATACCACACCTTATAAAAAATTTATGGAAGGGTTAAAGGAAAAAAATAGGTTGACCCATACATATCCAAAGATTTGTAAATTTGAGTGTATGTAAGGCATGAACACATAGGTTGGAGCAGGGACCCTAGACTTGATGCTAGTGTCCAATTCTTAACATAAGTTTCCAAAAAGATACAATTTTTTTCAAGTTTTGTTACTAAAAATGAGGGATATATATATCAATTTTAAGAATATTATGGGCTATAAGTGATCTATGTAATCATAATATCATATTCAGACCATAAAATAATCATTTATGAAAAATGACAAGCCAAACGCCATCCTTTTGGATGCAAAGCAACTTAAGAACTAAAGATAGAGACATGGCTGATATTTCCCAAGTGTAAAAGAATAGTTTAACATATAAATCTAGATTTGAATATATAAATATGTCCCTTTAATTTATTAATTCACAAGGATGAAATTAATAGGTTTAAATTAAATAAATGTGTACAGTGATGTATATAACATGCCTTGATTTGACTTGAGCCTATTCAAATTTGTTATATGTGTATGACTAGTAACCAAAAGCATATTACATGTAATTATTTCATATAATTTGAAAATGAATAATTCAAATGACTTTAAATAAAATAAATAAAGGAAAGAGTATGCATGTGTGTCAATGTAGCCATGTTTCCCCTTGATAGTTTTCTTTGATGATGATATTTCCTAGTTGAAGCATTAGAGAGAGGTTCATAATTGAACCTTGGGAATGTGAAGAGGGGAATTGGATGGTGATCATGCCCCAAATCCAATATGATGGTGAGTTATTAAACATCTATTGAGAGCCTAAGTCAAATTATGTAACCATATCAACCCTGCATAAATAAAATTATTTCAAATTCTATTAAGAGCATTGAATCTTGACAATAATCAGATGAGTTAACTATTGTAATAGATAAATTTTAAAATGGTGCATCTTGGTAAGGTTAGTGCATGAATAGTGTATCTATAATTTGGTCCATTTTCATGGGATATGCACCTCAGACATGTCTCAAGTTGAACTATCTATGAAAATGTAATTTTTACTATGTAAAGTGTGTATAATATGTGTCATAAATATGAAAAACATTATCCCAAGTATGTTCCAAATCTATACTATTATGTCACAAGTGTATAATAAAATCATCTAAATTATAGAATATTTTTCCAATTTTACCAATTGTATGTATGTGGTGTCATGTATCTATGACATCAACCCACTTATATAACCACCATTTTCAGGTGGTGTGAAGGAAAATTGATAGTCATGTTATCTCAAAATGATAAGACAATTACGTTGTATCTATTTCAATAACATATTAAAGTAAATATAGTGGTATCATGTCAAAATATCTATGTCAATTAAGCTCTTAATAGACATACATAAAAATCCATAAGATGCATGATCAAATGTTACATACTCAAGGGGAGGACATATTCAAAATCCCACACACCAAAGAAACAAGAAAAACTTGGAGCATTGTGGCCAACAAAAAAATAACATGTTTAAAGGTTCTTCAGGAAAGATGAGGATGCAAAATAGAAGCATGCTCAAGTAAGCTATATGAAAAGGTGAAGTAAGTGAAATATAAGAAACTAGCATAATCATGACATACTCATCCCTTCATACATATGTTAGCAAAATGTAATATACAATAACATAATAAATAAATTAATTTAATATAGTAGCATGATTATATCCATGTGTAAATATTAGTATAAAATTTCAATTATGATAATATAAAATGGTCATAAAATAATAAAACCTTTGTCAATCAAGATGACCGAACATAGTGTGTTACATAGGAAGAGGAAAGGTCCAACATTTTCATGCTTATGTATCATGGATCTAATGTATGAATTTATAAAACTCAAGTAACTACGAAACATATGTGTATAGAAATGATATGATATCTACTAACATAAAGTAAACAACATATGAAAATGCTAGTAAACATGCAGAATGCTAAATATTTTTGGATCTTTTGTTTTATTTGAATGTTTTTTTGTTTTCATGATTATTTGAGTTTTGTGGTTTTTTTTAGAAGGGAATAAACTAATAAGGCCTCATCATTAAATAGTGTATAACCACCTAATGCCCTTAATAATTAACTATTGTTGATAGTGAATCATTTCCACTATTAGATGTTCTCTTATAGTTATCACCCTGGAGCCATTTGTATTGATTTATCCTCATATCCATCATGTTGGATGTGAACCTCCTTATCCTCAAAAGGAATGGTGATGAAAATGTTTTTAGTATCCACTTTCACATTCATATTGTCCAACCAATGCTTCCCAAAATGGAATGTCAAATATGGCTCTTGATCCAATACCCATATAACTATAGGGACCACTTTTTATACACATGTAATGTGTAAGATAATTAATCCAATAGATTATGGAAAGAGTGGACAATGTTTTGACTCCTGTGTACTATGTCCTAACTATCATAAATAGGGAACACTAAAAACTATGTTCTAATTATTTATATCAAACATGAGATGCTCATAATAATCCCTAATAATACTTTCAATTATGGTTAGATCATATTCACATGGGAATTTCCGAGTATGCCCTCATGTAATTTTACTTTTAAATTTTTTAAGGTCAAAGATCTTGGTCATTTTTATTTCATAATCTATATATGCCCTTTAGTTTTGTATTTCATAAATTTCTTTTGTAATGCCTCATAATGGTCTCTATCATGACCTATGATTCTATGATAATTTTAATATTTTGATCCTTATGTATGAACTAACCTACCCCCTACCCCGTGTCTAGTAGGTGGTAAAGATATCATCTTGTTCTAAAGTAACATAATGGATTCTATGTTGAGCATTTTGTTTTATTGTGATCTATAAAATTTGTTGTGGTAACTTATATGAGGATTTCACATTATTCACATGATGTGTTTTCATTTTTACCTTGTAATTTTGACTTAAAGATTTTAACCAAGAGGGATGGATTAAATAACAATAATTCACATGCTCATTTTCTATTTTTATCTTGCCTTTATCTAAATATATTATTGAATCCTCTAGTGATCAATTTAGCTTATATATAAGAGGACTTGTAGGTGTGAATATATTATGGGATAGATTCTAAATTGGATCAAAAGTTATATTGTGTAATTATTCATCTATAATATCATGAGTAAGATCATCATCACTATCATAGTAGTCAAAAAACATGTCCTCTTGCTACTTAGAATTTACCAATAAAGAAAGCTCAAATGTTTGATTTTTTGGTTGTTGTAGTATCCTTTTCCTTATTTTCATTATACATGTGTATTTTGAATGTTATTTCATTAATAAAAACTTAAGCTAAATGGTTTATCTTACTTTATTCACATCTATCATAAATAAATAAATTATTGATTGAAATAACTTACTTAGGTTGTACCATTTGAGGAACCCATTATGTGTCATAATGTAACATTCTTAATGTTTTCAATGGTTAATAATATATAGGCATTGTCCATTATGTCCCATCATATATGAATTTTACACATCAATTTAATGTAGATGGTATAACTTCCATAATGTGCATGTAAGGTCAACCTAAATGTAAGTTATAATTCAATGATTAATACATTACATGGGATGTATATTATATTATTTTTGTCTCTAATGTCACACCTAATGTGATTTGTCCAATTGGTGGGTTTCATGAATTATCAAATTCTTTGATATTTTAAATTTCCAATTTTTGAAGGCAATCACTAACAATACCCATTATTTTTGAGAATTCTATATCACAAATGTTTAGATATGATTATTCATTCATTAGTGTTCTATTGGTTCCCTTATTATGAATTTTGGCTTCTATGAATATTGAAAAATCTTGATCAATAATATCCTTTTAGGGTAAATTTATGTAGCTAAAAGTTATGAGATTTACATTAATTTTGAAATCTTGCATAATATCCATAAAATAAGTTGGATCTATGTCCCTTAGTACTTGATTTTCATGCAAGGATTCATATAATATATATTTATAGATAGTTGATTGTTTAAAAATCTCAAATATTGATATATTAGAATGGGTATTAATTAATTTTTCAATCATGTCATACCCTTTATATTTTATTAACTTCTTAGGTTTAGGATGAACATGTTGTACATTAACATGTGACTAAATAGGTTAGGAAACCTTTCCTTTTCATTTGGTGTTAACATGGAATTTGGAATCAAATATAATAAATGGGTGAATAATGGGAGAAGGATCATAATTTTCACTTGAATAGGATATAGGTGGGATAAAAGTTTGATGACATGCACGTTGGTGCCTAGTGAAGCTTGACAAAAGCTAAATGACGTTGTAATAAGAATTATAAAGAGAGATTAGATTTTTATCTTGTGTCAAATCACTCTCCCTTTTTGTACCAAGTTTTTGACTCCATTTGAATATATCATTGATTAACTTAAAAATATATGAAAAAGGCAAGAAATTAATATCATAATGTATTGTGCAAGAAAATAATCACTATATTTATCCATATTAAACATGATGAATTTATTTACGAATTGAAAAAAAATCTAATTTTTAATAATTTCAAAAATCAAAATATTAGATAATCTTAGGAAAATCTAGGATTGCATGAAAATACTCAAAGATTGTGTCCAAAAAAAGTTTGACCCTTTTTTTATATAAAGAATAACACTAAGAGTGTAGCCTAATCAGACAAGGAGTAAGCTACTCTAAAAACTAGGGTAATTAAATGAATTAGATTTTACTATTATTATGATAAGATATACTAAATATAGGCATATGCCTAATATTAAAAGTACAACATTCAATATTCTTATAATGGTAACATGAAGGAGAAATTGTACTTAGATTATACAATTATGTGCAGGCATATCTAAGTAGTAAAGGTACATAAGTGGACTATCTTAATATTTAGGTCCCATCATCATATTCTATATATTTCTTTTTTATCAACATAGACACGTGTTATTCCTTCTGCACACTAGCATTGAAGCTAGTGCCCTGATTATGCCACTAGTGTTGAGTATGGAATATCAACTATTTAATAAAATTTCTACATGTAGCTATTATGGTTGACTTTCACCTTACAAATTATCTAATTTATTGTGAAAACAAGTTCTTGATATCATTTTTTGTAATCAAAACACTATATCATCTAATTAGGGCATGTTCCCTTGAAAAATGGTGGTTAGTGGGCTCAAGTGAAGTCGTGCTAACCTCAAATATCCCTCTATCAATGAGTTTTTATAAAAAATCCATATACTCTGAAGAGGGCATCAAACCGATGTAGTTATCCCCTTATGTGGGATTATGTGTGAATAAATGTGTAATATGATATATGTAATTACATGTAGTTATATATCTTGTAACTCAACAAATACATCTCATGGTATGTTATTTTTATGCTTAAAACTTGTAATAATATCACTCTTACTACTAATTTTAAAATAGGAAATAATAGGGAAAAATATCTTAGTTGTGTAATAGATTTTTAGTGGTGTAGTATAAGCTTAAGAAGTGATTGCTACATGAATAATAAGTGGACTTTAACATATATTTACACCACACCTTTTGATTTTTTTATAATAGACAAGTTAAAGGAAAAAAATAGGCCCACTCGTACATATCGAATGATTTCAAAATTAGAGTGTCTATAAGGTAATGACACATATGTTGGATTAGGTAAATTAACATTGATGCTATCGTCCAATTCATAATGCAAGTGTCTATGAAGATGTAAAGTTTTTAAAGTTATTCAACTATCAGTGAGGGATATATTACATGTTTTAAATTATCATGGGTTACAGGTGATCTGGGTAAATAGAATATCAAATTTAGAGTATAATATAAGCATTTAGGCATAGTGATATGGTGAACATGAGGCTTTCATCTACTAGGAAAGTCAATAATTGAAGTGTAGAACCATCACTAATATTTCCATGTGTACAAAACTAATTTAACATATATATCAAGATTTGAGTATCTATAGATATGGCTTCCATATGAGTAATTTTATAGCGTTAGGATTAGATAACAAATTGGTAGATATTGGAGGAGGCTTATTTATCACATGTTTTTTGATTGGATAAAATTATGCATAAATGCATTTTTATTGAATTAATATAGCAGTATAATCATGATACATGTACTTTATCTTTATTGATGAGAAATAAATGTCACACTAGAGGATATGAGATTTATCTTATAACTTTCCATTTTTGGTGAGAGACCCTTAGTGATGGATGTGTAGGGATTAGTATATATGCAACAAGAACATAGATTCATGATAGGTAGACTAGAGGGTGTTAATCAGGGTGGTACTAATTTATTAGAGCAGAATTTATGATCTACATGATGGTGGAAATTTATATGTTGTATATTTCCCTCATTTATATTAGTAGATGTGGAACTATATCTATATCCTATTATATATACTATTTAGTTTATTCCATTTAAGAGAGTTACATGAGATATTCTTCTAGGCATATCATGTTGGCCCATTTATATTATGATTTATATAGATTTTCCTTGGAAGTACACATAGGTGCTCTTGAAGCTACTACATTGTTACATGTATTGGTGTATAATCACATCTCTATGGTTCATCCATTTATTATTCTACATTAGGATTGAACTCATTATGATATATTTAAATCTTGATAGGTAATCTATGATGGATGGGGTTGAGTACCATGGAGTAAATAATGGTTTTGAGTACCATGGAATACACTATACCTTGTAGTAAAATCAAGTGATAAAGATGTTGAGTTTATTACATATGTTATGAATGTTATATCAAAGCATGATTATTTGTATGATTATGTGTATATATGTAAGTTGAAGTTCATTTAGATTTTATTACTAGTTTATTTTCATAATGCGGTGTCATAGGTGATGAATATTGGTCTAAAATGGTAGATTTGGTCATCCATACTTTGACATGAAACATTCTCTATGACATAATTGGTAAAGACTTTGTTTAGAGAGTTGGTCAGGTTAATGGATAATATGCATATTGGTTTCATTTGTGTGTTATTATAGTTGTACTGTATACTATAGTATTTGGAAATAATGATTACTTACATGTGGATTTTCATATATAGCCTACACCTCATTGTGATTGTAATCTATCCAAGGATTTCTTTGAATGATTTTGTATTTTTTAGTATGAGTGAACACATGTCATGGTTTGTATTGGGATACTTGAGAGGTAGATAATACAATATATATATATCACAGTCACAATCACACAGAATGGGTACACTAGATGGGTTGCCTACTTTGAAGGATGCAAAGTCAATGAGTAGTGATATATTAGATGATGGGGATGTCCCCATCACTGGTATGTATGTATGTATGTATGTATGTATGTATGTATGTATGTATGTATCTATGTATGTATGTATGTATGTTTGTATTTATGTATGTATGCATGCATTCATCCATGCATGTATCTATGTATATGATTTCATTGTGTTATTTACATGCATATTTTACATGTTTAGACAATATCAAAATTATGAGTTTCATAATTTCATTATTCTTTATCTTAAAATAATGAATGTTTGATACATAATGTGTTGATAGTAATCATTGAACATCAGCATTCATTACTTATTAGTATCACATATGTGTTATTGTCAGTCAAACCTTATTTCTAACACTATACCAAAAAATAAAATAATTGTAATGCAGTTGATAGATTTGATGTTGAAAAATTCAAAATGGCTCTTATTCTTATTATTGTATCACCATGTTGAATTGTGATTTTTTTTGTAGATATTTGATGTGCTTTTTTCTTCCATATCTGTTTAAGATAAGATGCATATATGTACTTGTAGCATATAATATTGGAACATAGATAACTATGCATGTTTTAATATCACCTCTATCAAGAGCATGAATGACCAATGGTTCTTGAATAGGAATATCATGGGATAACTTGGTTGTTTTATAATTTGAACTAGAAGAAAAACTTATTTTACTATTTTGTTTCTCAAAAGACTAATAGATCATTCATTATTTATTTTTAATATCATATGATGTCTCAATATTCTTAGATTAAATACATGAAGAAGTGTGAGAAGAAGACCTTGTTGTATTTTTCTCAAATTTAATAACTCCTCTATTAGCAAGTTGCATGATATTTTATCACAAATCATAAAAATAATGTTCATGATACCCATTAATACCATGGTAAGTAAAAAATGGTTAATCCTTTATCTTCTCAAATACATGCAGTGGATGATATTAGCTATGAAAAAGAGTGGTCAATTATTTATCAAATAATGTATGTAAAATATCATGTAGTTGATCTCTAATTCGATCAAACTAAAGTGTTTGTCTCTTAGTATAAGAAGATACTTTACTATAGGAATTATTTTTTATTCCAATTCTTTTCATGTATTTAAAACCATTACTTTTTCCCCTTGTTATGAACTATTAGATTATAATAAGGTATAAATGATTATTTTTACACCTATTTTTTTAAATATTTCCCTTTGTAATCATCTTTAACAAAAAAACATTCATTCTATAGAAGATGCATTTAATTATGAATTATTTCTTATTATATCATATGTATCTACACATATCCATATATAAGCTATTGAAATAAGTGTAAGGATTATGAAATTTTATTTATTTAAGTAGAGAAATAATACTCTTACTAAATATAAATTATATTTACAGATATAAGCATCCATATGTCAAAGAGTGTAATGTATTCTTAAATAATATAGCATAATCTTGAAAGGACTCATCATCACCTTCATTTATGTCTTGTAAATATTCCAATGTAAATATAGGAATTTGATGATGATGATGATGATGATGATGATGATGATGATGATGATGATGATGATGATGATGATGATGATGATGATGATGATAATAATAATAATAATAATAATAATAATAACTTCAACATAGCTAAAGAACCATTAGGAGGACTATATAACTAATCACAATAATATAATGTTAAAATTTTGTGGAAATCATTTAATAATATTTGTCTACCTTTAGCCCAGTGATAAAAAATGTAAATGTTATTTTAAATGGTTTTCAAGGTCTCCATAACCATTAAATTAAAGAATCAAGGGCATGAAAAACACACTTGGATAAGGATATTAAAATACATTATGTGTAAGAAGTAGCTATTGAATTACATTATCTTTGATGTTAGCATGCAATGATAGTAATTGAGAATTAAAATTTGACAATTGATTTTTAAGATCTCCTACAACATTAAACATCGATACAATATGGCTAGTAGGAAGAGTTGTGGTTTATAAAGGTGCATCTATGAGTTGTAATTTACCATCTAATTGAAACATAGGTATAATAGAATCATAACTACAATCATTGCATTCTAAGACAACATTATTGTGTGTTTTAGGAATATTTCAAATATGATCAACCATACCACATGATTTTTGTAAAAAATAAAGTATATCATTTTAAATATCATTAAGATTTGCATGTATAATTTGACTCCTGCAAGACTTTTTGAAGGAAGATAAATAAATAATATGCTCATGTGCATCAGTTTATGTATCTATAGAGAGAAGGAATAACATTTCAAAATAAATAAAAGAAACATCACACTCAATTTTTAAAACATTTGCATCAACTAAGGAAAATAAATGAAAATCACATTTAAGTTTTGTATCATTTACATTATTCAATATGGAATAATTATATTCAAATTTTCTAATATTGGCATCATCTAGTAATGAAAAATTACATTCTACTTTTTAAACTTTTGAATCATCTATAGAAAGAAAAAGATAATCACTTTCAACATTTCTAACATTGGCAACCTCTAGTGAATCTAAAGTATAATCAAACTCAACTTTTGAATCATTTTTATGAGAAATAGAGATTAAAGAAGAATCACATTCATATTTTAAACAAAATCATCATTTAAATAAATTAAAGGAGAGCATTCAAATTTTGAAACATTTGCATTGCTTATATCATTAGAAACATATGTGTGTAAGATTAGTTTTATGAATACTTTAATTCATAAATTGGTTTTTATAATTATGTGTGTTTGTTATACAACCTTGAATGTGATGAAGTGCAGTAAGAAAATTAAAAGATAAATGAGGTTTGTTTTCAAATAAATCATTTTATATTGTAATTCATGCAACATAAGAGTAGTAGAAGGATGTTTATTATCCTTATGTTCCTTTTCTTCTAAAAAAATATTTAATAGAGGGTTTTAAAGAATGTTTAGGGACTTAGGCTCTTATATTTTTGAAGTAGTATAATATTACTCACTATATGCTTTTTCAAAATCAGAATTATAATCATTAACTTCACCAAAATATTATTCATATGCATCATTAATATTATCACTCATACAATAATCATCATTAGTCCATTTATTAGAATAATCACAGGGTATAAAATTTATAGAAAATAGAAATTCTAAGGGATGATGTCTATTAAATTTCCAAATAAAGGTATTAAACTTAAACCCTAAGATTTCAAGAAATAAAAGAATAAATATTATTCCAAAAACACACTGACATGTGCAAACCCTAAGGGAGAATATTAAAATCAACAAAATAAATAATTAACAATGAAAATAGATCCATTTCATATTTTTGGAATATAAGAGAGGTTTATAATTAAAATCTTTTAAAAAAAAATCCTAAGAAATAATTTGAAAATATATACACCATTCGTTCCCTAAGCCAAATTTACTCAAAAGAGTAAATTGTAAATTCCATTAAATCCATTAACTAATATTTTGGCAAATAAAAATAAGTGTTTTTATCCCCCTCTCTCTCTCTCTCTCTCTCTCTCTCTCTCTCTCTCTCTCTCTCTATATATATATATATATATATATATATATATATATATATATATATATATATATATATATATATATATATATATATATATATATACACCTAAAATCATTTCAATAATATACTTTTTTAAATAGGATATTATCTGAACAAGAGAGTATCATCCACATGTCTAGGAAAGTAAAACCTTATAGTAAAATAAGGGTGAAACCCTAGGGCAAAGATTTTTTTAAAATATGCACAAAGGATAGGGGAAATCAAAGATCATATCTAAAACCCTAATATAATTTTTTTGAAATACTATAAAGAAGGTTGGAGCCCAAAGGGAAATATATGGTTTGTTAATGTCTAAACAATAAATGGGTTCACTAATGTTTTATCTAAAATTAAATTAATATGTGACTATCCCTTTTATTAAATAAAATTATTATAATATAATTTTAACTATGAATCATTAGAAAAAACATGTAATAATCTCTTAAAATGATATACTCAACAAGCAAGTTCAAAAAAATTAAATGCAATGTGATAAGTAGATACTTAGCTCATTTATTGAACTTCACTAATATGTGCAGACTAATTGGTTGATTCAAAGCTATGTCTAATGACTATAGATTATTTATTTCTAAATCCATAGACTATTTCAGGTTTGGGTTAGTATCAACATAATCAATTTAGGAATGTTATTCAATCCTAACCTTATGAAAAATAGACTTTTGATCACTATTCTACAAATTATAAACTGGATCAAGAACAATGAAATGAACATGATAGGAATGGAAAATGATACTAACCCATTTTATTAATCTTGACCTTTAATATTGAGGTTGTAAAAAATTTCTAAATTTTTTGGTTAATTTAATAATCTCTTCTTTCACTTTCTCAAACACTTTTTTACATGAGTTAACACCTAAAATATCAAAACCTAGTATCATGCACAAACACTTATAATATCAAATTGGGAAAGGGGGAAATTAGGTGAAAAGAATTGACTTGGACTGACCTTGGTCATTCCCCATTTAAATAAAAAGCACTTAAATACATTACCAATGATCTGAAGAGGTCTCAAACTCGAATTTAGTTATCCCACCTATCTATGTCTATGAAATAGTGATATCTAAATCTAGATGATCTTGCTCCTAGATTACCATTGGTATGAGCATGAAAATGTAACAATAATTCAGAGATAGATCTAATAATTTAGTATAATCAATGTAAGACTTTGTATAGATATTTAAATGTGAGATTTATTATCCTATATGCCTTATAACATATATGTTTGTGCATGAATCTCTTATGATTTGAATTAAAAAATTAGTGTCATGCACAATAGAACCAAAATAATTTATAGGGGACTCAAAATCAAGGTCCAAAAATAAGAAACGTGTCTTAATATAAATTACAACATTAAAGTTCAAAACCATCAAGAAGGGGTCATTATATAAGATTTTTCATATATTACTACTCAAACTCAAAATAACCTCAAAGCATCAAAAGAGTTTAGAGATCTCAAATTAAAATGGGGAGACTCAAAATATATGTGCCATAAGGTTTCTAATTCTCAGCGAAGATCCATATCGATAACATGATTAAAAATCATTATAAAATAAGTGTTGTGCCAAATTTGGGTGTCTATATCTACGCACACACACCCTCCACCCCACCCTTAAATATATAAGTTTAATGAAACTAAAAATACTAGATGAAAGGAAAAAGGATAATTCAAACCTCATGTAGATGATTATTGTGTAGGTTTTCCATGTACCATGATGGTCCAAATTACTCCTTAAAAATAAGATTTATGTAACTAGATGTGATTATTTTTTGAGTAAAATAAAGATATAGCCATAAATTAAATATTACAAATATTATTCAAGGACTAGCTACACTTGTATGTGTGCCATAGATAAGTTCATTATATTAGTTGTGATGTCTAGAAAAAATTTATCTTTTGGTTGAAAACTTCGAGAATTGGGGGTGATCCAAAAAAAATTAGTTTTGTGTATAAAATAAATACCACCCATTGATTGATGAAAACATCTTAATTTATATTAGTTTTTATTTATAACTTGAAGACAAAAAGGGGTTGAAATCCAAAATGGATTTTCATGTTGTAATGTTAGAAAACGTAAAATCTAAGACATGCACTACATACTTTAACTAAACTGACCACTACATATGGCTTTAGATTTAAATTTCACTTTGTTCCATCATGCATAGTCAAAAGAGAATGGATGTCAACCATGCCCCTAAAATATTCATAGATAAAAAATAGTATATAATATTGAAAATATGGTGTGAAATTGTGTTATTCCCATTGAATTTTGGAAATAGAATAATGTGCATGTCTTTGTATCATGCCCCTATCTTGATAATTATAGAATTTTTAGCTATATTCAAGTGCCAATTTGTAGATTAGGTTTGAAACATACGCATGAAAGTGTATCCGGCACATAATATTATATGAATTTATACTTTATTCATGTAATGTGTATTGATCTGTATAGCATATACCCCCATAATCTATGACAATAATTGAATTTTTAAACCATTTTAATAGTTTTTTGAATCTATGATGTGTGTAATTTTGGAATATGTAATATAAGTACACATTTATGGCATATTCCCCCAATATTGTACCAATATCTAAACCTTTAAATTCTCATTGTGAAATGATGAATGGTCGAATATCAAGTTTTTTGGTATGTTGGTTATTTTTACCCCATGTATTTCCCCCTTTCAAGATGAGGGATGAGAATAGTGAATTAATTGGATAAAAATATATAGATAATTAGATAATTTTTATTAGTTATAATAATTTCCATACTGCGTATAAAATTTCAAAGTAATATTGATGTAAATCATGTTAGTCATAGTATAAAATGAACTATAGAATGTGAAATAATCATAGTCAATTGTTAATTATAATTGATAAAGGAAACATTGCATATATTTTTAAGTATTAAAATATAAACATTTTTAAAAGTGTAATTCGTGGTTGATTATAAAATGTGTTGGGATATAAGGTTTTATGTGGATCATAATCTAATGTATGATACTGATTTTCAGTAAATAGAACTTGAGATATTACTTGCAGAAGTTTGAATTAGTGAATAAAATTAATTGCATAAGATGCATACTAATTTGATATTGTAAAAATTCATCTCAAAATTGATAAGAGGGTGAAAAATATTTTTTTATTTTCATTTTCCCCATTGCATTGTTATATTTTAGCTTTGATTTTTTCAGGATTCGTAGTCGACAACCTATGTTTCCACTATGATTTGTGTGCTGATAGACTACAATATAGACACATGTTACAGATGATTTAGTATGTATCCAAATTTATAAATTTTTACAATAATTTCTATGATCTCTAATCAATTATAGAGAAATTTTACTTTTTTGAAGATTTAAATAATTTTACATATCGAGAGGTTGAAATCCTTTTGTATTCCTTTTTTATAGTGTGATTTGCATGCCCATGAGTTTAGATATGGCCACCACAAGATTACTTTGGTAGATTTTTTATTAGACGATGTAGACTAACATATATTATATGAGGATAGTTTATCATGTTATTTGATTGAGATTTTTATAATATGTGTTTGATGACTGCATTGGTAGGGTAGTAGAATCAAAATACATATACTTTTTGGCTACTGATGGGTGAGATGGGCATCACACTAGAGGATGCACAACATATCTTATACATCTTCCCATATTTTTGAGATACTCGTGGTGATATATTTTAAGGGATTTATATATATGAAGTACGAGCATATATTCATGATAGGTAGACTAGAAGGTGTGTGATCAACGTGGTATTATTTTATTACGAAAGATTGTGTGATCTAGTGTTATAAAATTTTGTAAATTTATATATTCTATATTAGAATCAATTTTAGTGATATATGATCAATTTTAATATATTTCTATCATATGTAAAATATAGTTCATTAAATTGAGGAGAGACATATAATATACTCATTGGTATGTAGCATGCTAACTAATTTATATCATAATTTATACATATCTACATTGGAACTACACACACATGGGCTTAGAATTTCTATGTTATTGTACATA
Source organism: Torreya grandis (assembly GCA_037957365.1). Lineage (NCBI taxonomy): Eukaryota > Viridiplantae > Streptophyta > Pinopsida > Cupressales > Taxaceae > Torreya > Torreya grandis. The sequence continues at coordinate 571,029 of JARHVA010006639.1, forward strand.
TAGGCATATTATAAAATAAATATGGTTCATCCATTTGGGATCCCATGTTAGGATTGGGATCATCTTGGTATCTTTACATCTTGATGGGTCATACCATAATTAAGGGATTTGAGTATTGTGGAGTAAAAAATGGTTTTGGATAGCCTAACACTTGCATGATTTAATGGTGACCATATATGTGATATGGGGTATGGTTTGAGAATTTCTTACAGATACGAGGCATTGAAGTTACTATGTGGATACAAGATCAATTTCATGTTGTCTATGAGAGGTTTTAGTATGGACAAGTGACTTGATAGTTTGTGTTGATTCAATATGTGCCTCCAATGACTTATCTATGGACATAGAGTACTAAAATTTCTATTAGAATGGGTTAGACGCTAAAGCCTATAGGTATATATTTGTCTCCTTGTATAAAGACAAAGAAATATCCTATAGTTCTATTAGCAGAGGGTGATTATGAAAGATATACATCAAACTATACATAGTGGTGGGTTAATGCTTGATGGAATGCATTATTTCTAGATACAAAAGATCTAATCAATGTTCTCATAGCATAGGGTGGAGGGGATGGATGAGTATCACCACCTTCACCACAATCATTGCTATAGCCGAAAACATAACCATGTAATAGAAATATCAAGTTTACTACATTTTTAAATTTGATATTGCATAGTGTGAGTATTGGTATGCTTATGTGTATACTCATTAGTTGATATTCATTCATATTCTGTTACTAATTATTCTCATAATGGTATATGTATACATATATACTTTGACATGAAATTTTCCCTATGACGTAGTGGTTATCATCTTGGTTGAGAGACTTGTTCATATTGTTGGAGAGCATACATATTTTTTAATCCATGCAAGATTAAATCTATGGTGTTTATTGTGCTTTTTCTATGAGTATGATGACTTATAGGTGACATGCACTGAGGTATGATTCTAATATGCCTATTGATTTGCTTAGTTGATTTTATTCTTTACAGTCCGAGAATACACATGCTATGGCTCAAAATGGGATACTTGAAAGGTGGATTGTATGATACATGTCATACTCATTATCACATAGAGTGATTAGATGAGGTGGGGCCTATATTTTGTAGGCTAGGGATTCAATCAATAATGATAGCATAGATTATGGGATGCCCCCATCATTGATTTATATTTATATTAAAATTATGATTTTTGATATGTGTGTGTATGTATGTATGATATCATTATGTATATGTTAGTTTTATTTACATGTGTTTTTTTATATGCTTTCAATTTATGATTATCATAATTTGATTGTTATTAATTGTAAAATTATGAATGCATGATACATAATATGTTGATATTAATTATTGTATGTTAGCATTCATTACTTTTTAGGACCATCTATGTGCTATTATCACTCAAAATTGATTTTTTTTTTTAAATATTTAAAAAAATAAAATCATTCTAATCTGGCTGACATATATGCTATTGGACAATTTTAAATGTCTTTTCTTGTTAATTTTGTATCACCCCATTTATTTGTGATCTTTGTTATTCCAAAAATGCTTGATTCAATTTTTAATTCTATATTTTTTCAGAAAAGATATATACGTACTTATAATATATAATCTTTGAGCATTGTAACTCGATCTCTTTTATTATCACCCCTGTAAAGTGGTAAATGATTAATAGTTATTTAATAGGAATATCTTGGAGTAAGTTGGTTGTTGTAGAATGTTTATTCGAATAAATACTTCTTCTAGTGGTTTGTTTCTATAAAGAATGATAGACCATTCATTCCTTGTTAGTAATGTCTCAATTATTAGAATAACTATTATAAGAAGTGGGAGAAGAATATTATGTTGTCTTGTTCTCAAATGTAATAACTCCTCCTTCAGCAAGTTGTGTTTTATTTTATCATAAAGAATAATAATCATCATCACAATGCCCATTAATATCATGGCAAGTGAAAAATGGTTGACCCTTTATCTTTTCAAATCTATGTGATGGATGATAGTAGTTTTTAGGAAAGGGATCAACTAATTATCAAATAATGTATATAAAAAATCATGAGTTCAATCTCTAATGTGAATGAATTGAAATGGTTATCTCTTAGTATAAGTAGATAATTTTCCTTTTGGATCTATTTTGTATGTTGATTCTTTTCTTGTATGTAAAACCTTTACTATTTATTCCTTGCTATAAATTATTGGTTTAGAATAAGGCATGGACTATTTTTTATGGTCCTCTTTCCTCAATTATTTCCCTTAGTAATAATCCCTAGTAAAAAAAATCCTTGGATAAAAGATGCATTTAATTTTGCATTATTGTTTACTAAATTGCATGTATCTATAAGAAAATTATATTTCCTAGACTAATGGTATATATGTCAAAGATCATAGGTAAATTTTAAATCATAAAACATAATATCATCACCTTTATTTACACCTTTTAAATGTTCCAATGCCAATTTACACATTTTATGCTTATGATAATATGATAATAATATGTATTGTATCTTCTTAAAATTAGGTGAAGAACCATTAGGAATACTATAGAACCAATAACAAGCATATCATGTTAAACTTATATGGAAAACATTCAACAATATGCATACATCTTCATCCCAATTACCAAAATAATTCACATATTTTATTAAATTATTTGCAAGGTTTCCATGACTATTAAATAAAGAAAGCATAGGCATCACAAACTCTTCTAGATAAAGATACTCAATTACATTTCATGTAAAAGTTTGATCTTTAATGATATTATATTTGATATTAGTATGGCATGATGATAATTAAAAATTAATATTCAACACTTACCTTTGAATGTTTCTTATAACATTCATCATAGATACAATATGGCTAATAGGAATAGTTATGATTTACATAGTTTCACTCATTGGTTGTAATTTACCATATACTTTAAACATAGGTATTTTGGAATCCTTAATACTATCATTGTATTCTAAGATTTCCACATTATTATGTGATTTAGGAATATTGAGAATAGGATCATTCATATCACATGATGTTTATAAAGAAGAAATTATATCATTTTGAATATCATGAAGATTTGCATGTATAATTTTACTATTGTATGACTTTTTAGAGGATGATAAATAAATATTATTCTCATGTGCATCTATTTGTTTTTATAAAGAGAGAAAAGAAATAAACCTTGTTATTTTTATATAAGTAAATGGGGAACCACATTAAATTTTTGAATCATTTAAATCCTCTAAGCAAAGAAAAAGAGAAGCACATTCAAATTTTGTAACATTTGCAACATCTAGTGTAGAATAAATACATTCAACATTTTTAACATTGGCATAATCTAGTAAAAAATAAGTACATTATACTTTTGTAACTTTTTCATCATCTAAAGAAAGAATAAGATAAACACATTCAACTATGGTAATATTTGCATCCTCTAGTCAAAGTAAAGGAGAATCAGATTCCACTGTTGAATCATTTGTGTGAGAAAGATAGAATAAATATGAATCACACTCAATTTTAGAATAAGTTACATCATATAGAGAAATTAAAGAATAATATTCAAATTTCAAAACATTTTCATTATCTATATCATGAGAAACATTTTTATTCATAAATTGGATTTTATAATTATGCATGTTGGTTTTATAACCTTGAATGTGTTAAAGTGTGGTAGAATAATTTAAATTAAAATGAGGTGTATTTTCAAAAACAAAACTTATTTATATTGTAATTCATGCAACATGGGAGTAGTATAAGGATATTTATTAGCATTATGTTACTCTTATTATAAAAAATGGTTAAGAGAAGGTTATAAATAAGGTTAATGGGAGCTAAGATCTTCTATTTCAGAAATGATATAGTATTCGTCACTATATGATTTTTATAAAATAATAACTATAATAATTTCCTTCTCCATAATATTACTCATACACATCAGTAGCATTATTGATTATACAATAATGATCATTAGTCCATTCATTAGATTAATGATAGGGTATAAAAAGTCAAAAAAATAGAAATTCTAAGGGATGAGGGCTATCATGGTTTCTAATATAGGTTTCATTTTTAATCCATGAGATTTAAAGAAGGAAAGGAATAAATATTTTTCCAAAAAGACACTCCCACATGCAAACCCTAAGGGAGAAGATTAAAATTTTCACAATAAAGAATAAACAATTACAATAGATCTTATACGTATTTTTGAAATCTAAGATATGTTTTTAAAAAGATCCATAAAATATATAAAACTAATAAATTAATTTGAAAATAAGTACACCATTCATGTCATAAGCCAAATTTACTAAATATTATAAATTGTCAATTTCAAAAAATCCATACAATTCTTTGGCAAACAAAAATAAGTGTTTTATCCACTCAATATATAGAAAAGCCTTGAAGTTATAGAAACTATTTATGTATTATATAACACCTCAATATTGTACACTTGTAAAAGTTTAACCTTAGTTATTCCTCTTAGTTCTAGACCTTTTTTGCTTTTGCAGGTCTCACATCTACTCTCTATTGTGCCCATTGTCTTATCTCTTAGTTTGAATAATTGTATGTTGATGACCCAAGGATTATATCTTGTCCAAAATTATTAAAACCTACTTATCTTATACTTCTAAAAGTTTTGAGATTATACCTATTTTCTTGATCCTTGGACATTTGAATCCCAAATAGACACCTATGTCAAAATGTATCCTAATGGTCGATATAAGTGATTTAATGTGATATATTCTCCAAAAGTATTGGTATAAATATAACATCAACTCTAATTTATTACTCACCTAGCATAGACCAAGGCAACCTATCAAAAATATTCAATAAAGAAAGGATTTCCTATTTTCTCCTATTTTCATATCCTTCATAGGAATAACACATTCACTAGTCTAAAATATTGAATGAGAAATCTAAGTTACAATCTAGATCACTATTATACATGCTTTCCACATATTTCATGATTCACACATAAGCCAAAAAAAAGGGGATAACTACATAAGTATGAGGCCCAGTTAGGAGTATTGGCTATGTATGAATCACTCATTGACCCATTTTCTCATAGCCACTATGAGGAGGAAGAAATAAGGGTTTGGTATTTTATAAGGAGAAATAATCCATGACCTATATCTAAATGCACCAAAGTGAAAGTGAAGAAAAACCCAAAATCATCCAAATGGTCACATCTTATTTTAGTAGGTATTCTATACAAGACACTAATGTCTAACATAGACACTAGCATTGACATAACCATCCCAAGCTGTCATAAGTGTCTATAGATACAAAGGTGCTTAATATAGAGTTCTATGATTGTTTTAGAATACTCTTCTAGTCTACTTCCTGTCTATTCCAAATCTATATTTTTATTAGCATCATAACTATCTAAGTACTTTTTTCATTATCATTTTAATATCTAGCATAGTTATACATTCCATTTTGAGTATATCTCATCACAATATATTTAGTATATGATCTATCTAAGTTTCACAGAAAATTGGCCTATTATATAAATAGTTTATCATCTTAGTGTCCTAGGCTATCTCTATCCACTTTAAACCTATATTACCTCAGCTATATTTTTAAGGTCATTTTTTTATGAACCTAATCTTTGATATCAAAACTATAGGTAGTTTAGGTTTGTGTATTTATTATTTTTATATTTCTTTTATTTTATTATAAATTATAAATTTTTCATTTTTAAAATTAATGGAAAACATTAATCTATAAAACTAATTTAAAATGAAAGATAAAGAAGCATTGATCACTCATATCAATAATAACAAGATATTGATGGATGCATATTTGTATGTTACAAGAGATGAAATAAGTAAGCATGATAAAGCTAAAACTTCTTCACCTAGTGATGATAAGCCCTTATAAGATACTACAATTGATTCCATACCCATCAATTTAACTACATCTAGTGAAGGCATAGATTATGTCTTCCAACATTTGTTTTCTAAAAACATGATTGCTACATCTACCATGGAATTACTAATTAATTTAACTCAAATAAATTTTTTAATACCTATTAATAATAAAACCATGTTAACTTCCCCATTGGTGACTACACAACTTGCTAATTTGTTTCCTAAAAATACATCTAGAGGACAAGGTTACAAATAATGAATAAAACACTTTAAAGTCTCCTCATGCTATTGATTTCCAATGTGTTACATAACCCTCTTGTAATTTTGGTTTATTAACACCCTTTTCCAACTAGTTTTTTTGCACCTATGTTCCCATTTTATGATGTAAAAGGTGATCTTGAGTAGTATCCTCAATATTTTTATGCAACATGCCTTGATTATGCCTCTAATGATAAAATTATGACCAAATTATTTCAAGGGAGCCTCAAAGATTATGTCTTGATATGGTTTTATGGTTTACCTCTACAATAAATGAAATCATTCAAACCCATTGCATTTCAATTTTTGGCATACTTCTCTATTAACATCACCATAAAGGTATCCTATGCCCAAATTACAAAAATCAAACCAGGAACAAATGAACCCATTAATGAATATGTCTTGAGATACAAGACAATGCTGGCTAAAATAACAAATCCTATGGTAGATAAATAACTTCAAGACATATTCAAGAGAAATTTTCTTGCTCCTTTACATGAGTCCATCATTTTCAAAAAAAATCCTTTGATGACTTATTCTATGTTGTTTGGGACAATGAAATGAAACTTATCTCATGGAATAAACTAAAATTTTAGAAAACATAATGAATACATCCACATCTAATGCCAAGCTTACAATCAAACCAAGTTATAAGGTAAAACCTCATGAGCCTAACAAGGAAACAACCAACATGGTTAATTTGGTTTCACAATAGCCTAATTGACTTGTCTTATCTAATCAATCATGGAGATAATTTACACATTTACATGAGTCTCCCACTTCATTACTCTTGCAGATAGTATAGTGTCATATTATATCTCTCCCTCATCCTATAGAGGTTTTTATGAGTCAACGTCTACCCAAAGGATATGATGAAAATGCTTATTGTGATTATCACTAGGGACCAAGGCATTCTATGAATATATGTTTTATCTTGAAGCATAAGATCTAAGATCTTATCAATGATCAAAATATTACATTTGATGATCCTCTAAAGGAATTGGGTTCTTAACCTGATGATCACTAAAAACATAAAATATTTAATAATCATTTACAAGACCATTCTAAGAAATAACTAGAAGTGCAAATGGAACACAATGCACATCCCCTTCCATCACATTATGGGAACCCATTAGATGGGATTATTGGAATTTATACACATAATATACTTCTTATGATTTAGAGACATTTTATTACCTTCAATGACAATGAGGTTAAGGGTGATGATTCAAATATTCATTATATATTAATTTGAACATACCTTGATAAACACCCTGTACGTGGTGTTATGATTAGTAATGGTGCAATCACAAAAAATTATGACATGACATTACTTATGCACTTGGGTTATACTCATCATGATTTATACCCTTCTTTCAAATCAATTATAGCATTTGATGAGACATCATAGTAGGTTTTTGGTGAGATTGACTTACCTTTATAGGTGGGTCTCACACATGTGGTTACTACCCTTTTAGTTATACATTCCACAATTGTCTTTAATATGTTATTGTGATGACATTGGATGCATACTCATAGAGTACTACCTTATACATTACATGGATTTTTCAAATATATTCATTTCAATCGGGTAATTATATTTTATATAATTCAATATGAGCATCCTCTTGAACATGAGAAATTTATACCCAAATAGTTAATTATCAAGCCTATTGTTGAGATCAACATGCCCCATTTTCCAAAATGGGGACCCGTTGAAAATTTGGATCATTTTCCCTAAGATATACCTTACCCTTAAAATTACATGAATAAACCCCCCTTGTATGACATGAAAAATTTATAAATCATGTTAAACATATCATTGATGTCTAATTTTATAAGTTTTCTAGTGATATGATTTATTTAGAATTAATCTTATTAGATGTAACATTCAAATATTCAAGGTATGATCCATAGAACTTGACCAAGGTTAATTAATTAAGGTTTTTGAATCATGGTTTAACTTTAACTATGATGAAATTCATGTTAAAGACTATGGGATACTTTAATCTCAAGTTTTAGACTAAGATCGAAGTCAGATTTCATGCTCAAGGTTTATGAATTTAGATTTGTATTGTTATATCTTGATTTGATAACTTGCACACCTTTTATTTGGTAGGAGCTTGATTTCATCTCAACCACAATTGACATGCAGTAGTGTCACATACATTAGTTACTTAGTTTCATAAAGTTCTAAAATTTCTATCATATCTTTTAGCCTTTAGAAAACTAAGCAACCCTACATCCCAATGTAAATTTTCCACATTTCACTTAGATGCAACATTCCAAGCTCATGAAGAAGTTACAAAATCTATGAACACATGACCCAATGAGAGTCCACCACTTGTCACCCAGTCATGGTATTTCAAGCTCATAAAGAAGTTATAATGTTTGTGACCCTATAACCTAGTCATAACATGCCACATGACACCCATTCATGTCCTTATAATGATTCAATAATTTTATAAAAGCCTCATGATAATTTAATCTTATTACATCGTGCCACTTGTCATTCAGTCATGCCCCCACATAATTAATATGTAATATTTCAATTTAAAAGTACTTTGATTACACGATAAGGTGATATTTGGTAGATGGAATCATAATCTTGGGTATATAGATGTGATCTGAAGGGTACATAATAATTTTTATCCATTAAAATTTTCATACAAAAAATTCACATGATAGTGTGAGCAAATAAGAACTCACAACTTAAAAAATCAGTAGAAGTTCCAAGACCATGTTAGCCAAAGGATGAAAGGGGTCTATCCATGAAATGATTAAAGAAGAGAAACCCAATTAGAATGAAATACTTGAAAAAGTATCATTTTATCCAACTAGATTGTTCAATATTTGAAATAAAAGGCTAAAATTCCTAAAATGGTACCAAGTGTTGAATACATGTCAAATACGGTACCTAAGTGGCATACAAATATCATAAATCACCAGTTATATGTGTGAATTAAATGTTGATGGTGCTCATTCTAGTGAATATTAATCCAATTCACCTCACTAAAAAATTCAATGTTATGATGATAGGACATGTGGACAGAGCAAAGGTAGTGATTGGTTGTTTTCTCAAAATAAAGTTTTGAAGTCATTAGATTAAAATTAAAGAGCCAACCCATATTTAAATCAAGTAAAATTAAGACACTTTCAATTTATGATTAATATTTTTAGTGTAAATAATTAATTTTGAATTTAAAGCTTACCATCTCAAAAAAATAGGTTCACCTTCAGTTGTTATCTACTAAGAGTTTCAAAGCATTCTATGAGTTTTATAAAGACATTTATGCATTTCTCTATCATTAAATTAAGATACAAGCTCATCAATCATAGAATTTGAAACCATGTCTAAAGCTAAAGTATTCATATCCAATAAATAGGAATAATTTCCATTCATCTACTCTTATGGGATGAATATAATCTTTCAGGATACCAATTTCAACTCTATTGTATTGGATACTGAATATAAATTCTATAATGACTTGTTTTACCATGTAGACAATATTGTGGATTGAGATATTCATGATGAATAATTTGTGAATGAGGTAAAGGACATTTTAGCCATTTATTCACTCAAATCTATAGGGGAGTCCTATTATTTTCACACATTATGTTCCTTTGTTCCCATTAGGTGCTCCAACTAGCACTAGTACTTTGTTATCCATAGAAGTAACACTCCCCACCATATCCTCTAGTCATGCCCTCATCTTAGTCAACCCCACAATCACTTCTCAAACATTTTAATTCCAAGGATTGACACCAACTCATCAATTGACACCATCCACTTAGACTTAGGGTAATGTCTTAGATAAATATTGGATAAAATAAATGTAGTTGACCATAATAGAGAGTAGGATTTGGTTATAGTATACCCACCTTTGGTCAAACTAAAGTTTGATAAGGATTCTTGAGTAATAAAAAGGTTTAAAAAAATGAAATTAACTCATACAAATCAAGCATTTGTATATGAGTATGAAGAAACCCTATTTACACTAACTAAGTAGAAGATGACTAAACGTGGCTAGCAGTAACAGTATGAAGATGACCCCCTCTCATCTCTAAAGGCATATGGTGATGTAGCCACAAAATTGGTGAAAATAATGAATTAGAGAACCACTAAGATAGAATAATAAAACAAATCCACATTTTTAGAAGAGACCATCACCAAGGTGGAATGGGTAGTTGAGGTTATGTTTGATACTTTCAAAACTTTAGCTCAATATAAAGTGAAAGAAGATCAAGTTTACAAAAAAATTATTAAGGCAAAGAGTACCTATGGGATTTATGAAATAAAAGTAATCAACTTAGTCAAGTTGATTAGAATGAATAAATTTGAGAAATTGAAGCTGGTACCCCTAGAGGATTTGAGCATTGCTTAATCCTATATCATAAAAAAAATGAAAGCCTTGAATTAGTGGATTAATGACATGAGATCCTTGGGTTAGTCTCTCACCCATCTAGGTAAAAGAGTTATAACTCTACTCAAGGAAGATAAAATCACACACCTTGCTAATAGATATGGTGCCATCATTATAAGGATGCTTTTAGAGCCCAACTCCAAAATTTTATCATAAATTTCAAAAAGCAAGATCTGGCTCAAGGAGTAACCTTTGGGAAAGAAATGGTGGACTTGGAAGCATCAACCAATTAGAGAATACATAAGGCAATGGTAATCAATAAGGCCATAATATCTCTCTTAAATAAGCATGATGTAATTCCATATTTCACCATCAAAATGCTAAAGGAACCCATTATAAATTTCAAATTAATTGACAGTGATTACAATAAATGATCCAAGGCATGGAGAGGATAAATAGAAACTAAGAAATAGGTGAGTATAAAGTCACAAATGATCACCATAGGAGATTCTTCCTCTTCGACTCCTCTTATAATTTATTCCTCTTTGGCTACACTAGGAAGCAATCCCTCTTCAGCTACTATGGTATCATTTTCATCTTCTACTAAAGTGGGAGTTTCATCATCATCCACATCAGTAGGATCCTAGCCTGGCACCTCAGGATCAAGATAGCCATTTTTCAAGCTTCATTTCTTTCGTCAATCTCATTTTCTAGTTCCACTCAATATATTCTAAAAGATGCCCTATTTGGATATGGAATATTCTTTTACTTTTTAAAACATGAAAAACTTCTGTCTGGTGATATTTGTCACATATTTGGTTCTTTTATAAATAATGTAACCATTTTAGGCATAAAAGGGGCCTATATATAGGGGTTTCCCCCTCATTTGTCACTTAGAATAAAAATTTATGAAATTAATGCAAATATAAAGAGGAATTATATCAATTTGTTCATTATTTCATTGCTTTCATATTTTCTTATTTCTCAATCTATGTAAATAGATGATTTCATTTTTATAATGGTTAAATCTAATAGTAGTGTTTTCAATGCATCTTGTTAATTTGTTCTTTCTTCTATTTAAACAAAATTTGTATATCTATGATATGTTTCCCTTCTATTCTGAAAACAAATGTGCTTAAGGCAATTTATTATGGGTAGTCATTTTTTAAATAATAATTCTTAGATATGTGCATTTTATTTACCCTAGAATCACCACTACATTTATGATATTTTAAGTCCAAAACTAGCATCTTATGAATGTTAATTTTATTTGCACTATCATCAAAAAGAACTAAATTAAATTTATTGGTCTTTATTATCACAAATTAATTCTTCTTCTCTGCTCAACCTTTCTTTCTTTTTTTGATTTCTTTGACATGAATCACCTTAGTTTACTAATCACTATAAATATTTATCTACTTGTTTAAAATTGGGGATTAAGTTGGCAAAATAAAAATAAATTTTTACCATAACAACAAGAAGAAATTTCAAATAGATTATGTTACTTAAAAGATACTGTTGTCCCTATATCAAGGTCTACTTGCAAATTAAATGTGGTAGTCATATAATCATTCCAGCAAAATTGAATTAAACCCTAAGCTCTTCCAAGACCTATATAATAAACTGATATATAATATTATACTATTCACATTATATTCTTAACATAGCTATACATCAACAGGAGAAAAGTTAGCACTAGAAGGACTTTTCTTCTTTGTTTATTTTGAGTAAAATTGTAGTGTATTTCAATTTAAAAATATAGAATAATTTATTTAAATACACAACCATTGAGATAAACACTATAATTTCATTTCATCCTCTATGATATCTTTGTAACATTTGAAGTATCTCTATCAAAATGTGTTTATTTCAAAAGTTTTTTGAAATATTGGCTCAAGTTTGAAGACATTCTAGCATTTCCCCTCTGATATGTTTGAATTTCTTCTAAAGGTATTAAGAATAGACTTGTCATTGAATTCTTAGAATAGATCAAGCTCTATTTCATCTACATTTGTAAAGGTGTATATAATTTGAACTAGGAACTTTAGATCTATGGTAAACAAATGTAAAGATCAAAGTCTAGTTGATTATTTGTGAAATATGACTAAGCCAAGGCTTTAGAGATATAAATTAGGCTTGTTCACATAGCATTAAGATATTATTTGCATGATTTCACTCTAAGATATCCTGATAAGCATAATACAATAAAGTTGTTGTAAGTATCTTGTCTAACATTGATCTTTGTAGGTTAGACCAAGTTTTTAATAATAAGTTTGTGTAAGATCTAAAGTTATGAAGGATACAGATCGACATAGGTAAAATAATACCACTCTGCTTGGTTTTATACATTTTTGTGGGGTTCCTTTAGGTTAATTAGACCAACATTTACCTTCTTTAGCAATATTTGATGAAAATTTATGGTATTTTGTATTTTTGACATAGATCCTTTGCATAGCATCTTGGAGTTACCTAGGATCTAGACTAGATCCAATTTTGAAACTAGATTTTCCATTGGATCTTTAGAAACCCATTAAAAAGATAGAGTTGATAAAGGGATATGTACGAAGTCTAAATCCCACCCTACATCTTTAGTGAATGAGTATCCATATCCTCTATTTTACATCCATCTAGTCATGTCATGGTTAGGAGGATCTTCTATAAATGTGCTCAGTCATGTCCATAATTTACCCAAGAACCCTAAAAAGTACATCCCCCTCTTCAACCCATCTAGATGCATAATTACTGAAGACCACATCAAGTCATTTAATGTAGCTCTTAGGATTTTGAACATCATCCATAAATATGTATCATGTAGATACTTCCCATTTACCTTTAGGGAAGCATCTTGTTTAATTATACCTTCATTACATAATTTGGAAGGGTCATTAGCCTTGGGATTATCTATGCATAATTCACTATCCTAAGAAAAGACCTAAATGAGCCCATAATAACTTTTAATTGTAAATTATAAAATATGTATATCCTCACCATAGCTCCCTATAAACCTATAGATGACTTGGCACTTGAAATTTACAAAAGTGCACTAGACATAATGAATGGTGTCTTCCTATGTAAGGCCATGAACATTAGTGTGTTTCCACTTACACATGCATATTCCATAAACATTGACAAGAAAATGTACCAATAAGGGCACCCTATGTTTGCTATCCCAAACATCAACCCAATTTTGCCTAATTTGAACCTAGTTCTAAATGCAAATTATAATGTGCCTACATTAAATCAGATACCTGGACTCAATCAATTGATATTAAGCCATGATGCTCCTAGTCAATAGCTAAGATTATTCAATCAATCTAATGTTGGGGCTCATCCTCAAAATAATAGTAAAGCTTTTGTCCCTATTAACAACTCTAATACACAAAATATTGTCTACAACCCAGTCCATAATACCAAACTTGACTCCTCAAATAGAGACTTAGAAGCAATTCAGAGAATGGTCCAAAAACTAAGTATTGACTTTCTAAATTTATTAAGGCAAATGGGGAACATGAGGGAAATTATAATATAAATTGCATGTTTTAAAAGTACAATATACCTTTCAGCTGGTCTAACAATAATAACAACAATAATGAATCCATATCCAATAAGATGCCTCAAATAAATATCTATGAATTGGCCTTGCCCAATTGGTGTAGGGTCCATAACACAACCTAACATGGAAAGATGAATTGCATAGAAATTTTTAATTCCTTTTAAATTTTTTGAGGTGAGATAAAAAGTTATGAAGTTATCCTAGATAATCAAAATAATAATTGTAATTCTAAAAATATAAGAACACTGGACAATAGGTCTAAAGCTATCAAAATAGTTGTTATGGTTGAAACTTACAAATTTCCAAACTAAGAAGAGAATGAGCCTAAAAACAACATGGATGGGATTCATGCTTTCCAATATTACCAAAATAACAATTATACCTTGATAAATAGAGCTCAAAAGTAACATGTGATAAATTCTACACCACCTAAAAATTTTGACACTCTCACAGATCATAGAATCAATAACGTTCCTACTCCTCACCAAGGGAAAGGATAGTCAGCCAATTATATATTCTATTAAAACTAGATCCAAAAGTGGATATAATATTTTAGAAGATATGAAGAACATCAAAGACAATATTACCTTGTATGATCTTACCCAAATCATTGAGTAGCATAATTTGCTACTTAAATCATTAACTGAGAAATCAAACAATTGTAAAGCCAAATCTTTGAATGTAGATGTGGTAATCTATAAAATTAAGGCTGAGGTCCTTCCATTTTTCTAGAATATTATATTTTTTGGGAAAAATGTGCCTAATCATTTACTTGATTCTAGGGCATATGCTAATATAATGCATGTAGGTATTTGTGAAAATTGGGACTAAGTCCAATCAAGTCTGACCAAGTTATTATCTAGTTGGAAAAGTCAAAGGTCAAGGTGGTAGGATAAATTTTGAATGTTCATATGCAATGAGTACATGAACCCTAAATTTAGAAATTCATTGACATTCAAGTTGTATAAATCCTAGAATCATACGAGATGTTGTTAAGTAGAGACTGGTAAAAATCCCTAAATGGATACATGTCAATATATTTCTCATACATATGGCTACTTTAGAGTGGCGTGCCCAATAAAATATGGATCGAGTGAGAATTGAGAATGAATTTTATGATTATAGAGTATAATTCCAAGAATGAGATGGTAAATTTCTAGTCCATAGACTTAGGTGTGTATGCTCTTAATACTTTTGATTTGAATGAAAGAAACCTAGTAGCCAAAAATGAAAGATTTTGTATGATGTGCTTCAATGATGTGAGATCTAAACAAGTATCATAGGTAGGCATTGTATTAACAAATCTAGTCAGTAAACAATACTTGGCATCTTATGGAATTTAGTTTTAATGCACTAATAATCTTGAAAAATATGAGGTCTTGATCCTAGGACTTCAATTTTCCATCAAACTTAAGGTATAGTAATTATTAGTCCATGGTGATTCATAATAGTGTTTACGTAGGTGTGTAGTCGGTACTAATTCAAGCATTATTATTTAAAGAAATATAAACTTAGAGCCTAGGATTTGATTGATATTTTTTAACTATTTAACATTACAATTATACTTAGGGATCAAAATTAGTTGGTGGATGTGTTGGCTTCTACAGTAGCAAATCTAGCCCCACTTGAGACTCTCAAATTATAGAATTTTAGGGTCAAAATGATATCATTCCCTTATATTCCATACAATGTCAATCACTTTTAGGTGTTTTATGATTATAATTAGATCATATCTTTCATGACTATTTCTAGAGTCTTTGAGTCACACATAATTGACGGACAGGAAGAAGAGTCTATAATTGAGGTCAAAACAGATGAAGATGTTTTAATCCAAATTAAGAAGAATAGAATTCATAAGGTCATGAAGATGTTGTAATCTAACTTAATAATAATAGAACTCCTAAGGGCATGGTCTCCCTAGAAAGGGTATTTGATCAAGATAATTTAACAAGTGATACCAAGGTGCCCAAAGTAAATGGTAAATAATACAAGAAAATTAGTTTGGGTTTGTTGAGAAAATCCTAGAATATCAACATTAGGTTGGTATATACCAAGGAAGAGTTGATCAAATCTTCTAAAATATTATCGAAATTAAGGGAATCCTTGCATGGTCTTATAATATCTCAGAGTCTTCAACACTTGGGTCTTCATCTCATGATCCCTTTGAAGGAAGCATGCAAAACTTTTAGATAAAGGCAGAGACTCATGAACCTCATTATATTTCATTCATAAGGAAGTAAATAAGTTAATGGATTCAAGAATTGTCTTCCTAATTAGACACTCCACATGGGTGGCCAACTTGGTCCTAAGTAGGAATAATAATGGTGAAATTAGACTCTATGTGGAATTTTTGACCCTCAATATATCTCTATAGAATGATAACTACCTAAATCCCTCTTTGAAAGAGGTAAAAAAAATGGTTAGTGGATATCAAATGATGTCCTTTTTATATGCAATCATAAATTCATCATGTCTATAAATAAATCTTCGCTTGGAGAAGATAAAACATACCTACACTTTTGATTGGGAATATATTTATTAAAAAGAAGCATGACCAATATGGGGATCTACTAGACCCAATTAGGGGATCACTTATCACAACAAACCATGCTAGGAAGGGTTACAAATCCTACAAACAAAAGAGTTCTAGGTTTAATTTTCACTCTATATCTAATAACAAGAAAGCAAATATAATCTAGTGCACACCAAATCTTGTGGTGCAATAAAGGGGGGTTAGTAAAGAAATAAAAACATATATAGGATAATATCCATTAAGCTAAGTATGAGTAAGACCCTATTACATGGAATATGAAGAGTAATATTAGTCAAGACAATACTTATGCTACTTCTATCTACTAAAGAGAGGAGAACAAAGTTAGAATATACTTACCTGAATGTGAACCCATCGAGACTCAATCTCTCCCTTGGCTAAATGGGATTTACAAAAGGTTATTGTGGTTTTTAAGGATAAATAAGAAAGGCCAAAGCATATAAGACTTATCCACAATACTAGATTCTCCAAGTAGAAACCCTAAGCTATGACTCCTTAAGTAGAATGGTGGAAGACTAGATTGTAAAGAAGCAAAAGAGAATAATAAATCTTGATTGCATATTTAAATAATGACAAAATGATATTATATTTATAGGTGTATCTCACCCTAAATCCTTCCAAATATATCATCTATATAGAGTCAACCTAGTTGACCCTATATGTTTTTAGGAGATAAATCACTAGGTCTTGAGATAGGTCGGTCAAAGGGCTAACACAGCTATCAAGTGAAAGTACCCAAAATAATATAGGTTCAACCAAGTTGACCCTGTATAATTACTAGAGTCTTAAAACTACACATGGTCAACCGAGATGATCTAGTACAATCAATTGGCAAAAGGGGATCAATATGAGGAAAAGAGGGATAGAAAGAGGAAAAAGACTGGAGGAGTATGAAAGGGAGGATTAATAGCTTAGGGAATAGTCTTAAGAGTTGGTTGGATTGGTAATAATCTATAAATAAGGGTAAATAATCCTATAAAGCACAAAAGGCCTACCCACTGCTCTCCCAATGCACCCCTTAAGGCATGCACTTAGAGAGATTGAGTCTCAGTGGGTTCTTACAAGATGTAAATCATCGTTATTTGATAAAAGGTTAAAAATATTGTGTATATATGTTATATTTTCTCTAATCTAGGATTTATTTATATACATGATGCATTTTTTGATTTCATATACTTTCTATATGGATTCTTTGGATACAACTAAGTGATGGTCAACAAAGAAGATAGGATGAAGACTACCTTCATAACCAAGTGGGGAACATTCACATATAGAAAGATGCCTTTTAGACTCATCAATGTTGAATTTACCTTTCAACATGTCATGGATCATGAATTCCAAGGACTAATTGGTAATTACATTATTATCTATATGGATGACTTATTTATTTTATCTAAAAATAGGAAATATCACATGATGCACCTCTAACAAGTTGTAGATAAATGTAAGACTTTTGGCATCTCTTTGAACCCCAAGAAAAGTATTTTTTGTGTAACTAAAGGTAAGCTCTTGGGTTATATAATCACAAAGGATGTTATGGATATTAACCCAAATAGAATTAATGTTATCTTTAAGGTTCATTTTCCTAATATCAAAAACGAGTTAAAATCATTTTTAGGAAAAATTAATTTTTTACATAAATTCATTTTAGGTTTCATAAAATTTTTTAGACCCTTAAACACTATATTGAAAAAGGATGGGAATATTTATTGGACACTCGTGGATAATAAATATTTCCAAGACATCAAGGAATCCATATTATATTCACCTGTATTGATTATCCTAGATTTTGGTAAATATTTATACCTTTATTATTTTGCTTTTGATCACATAATTGCTATTATTTTAACATATAAAGTAGATAATAAAGAACACCTAATCACATTTATGAGTACAAACTTGAAGGATGTCAAATTAAGATATCCACTCCTAGACAAACAAGCATATGCTTTGGTAAAGGTCATAAAAAAATTTAGACACTACATCCTTAGAGAAACCATGCCTTTTTAGCCAGTAAAGGCCATTTTCCCAATAGGGATTAGAATTTAGTAGAGTCATCAATCCTAACTCTTAAGTGGGCCACAAATTTATGTTGACATCCATTGACTATTGTACCAGGTGGATTGAAGCAATTGACACTAAAAACTATGGGGAAATTAATGTCATCAAATTCTTGGAATAAATATTACAACTAGATTTGGGACCCCCTTGGCTCCGGTATGTGATAATGGACCATCTTTCCAATCTACAAAATTCATAGAGTAGGCCTATGACAACAATATTGTAGTCAAGTTTTCCTCAAACTATTACCCGTAAGGAAAGGGTGTTACAAAATTAATAAACAAGAACCTAATGAATGAAATAAATAAATTAGTAGATAAAAATATAAAGGAATGATAGTCAACATTAAAATATACTCTCTAGGTAGATTGAACTATATACAAGCAGGCTTTGAAGTCATCTCCATTCTTACTAGCATATGGGCAATAATTGGTATTTCACATCACATTATAGATTCCTACTCATGATTTCATGGCTGAATATATGGATGATGATGAAAGAATCCAATCAAGAATATTGAGTATCATTTAGATAGAAGATTTTAGATATGAAGCTCTCAATAATTGTAGCAAACACCAAGACATAGTTAAAAGGTGGTTTGACAAAAGGGCTAAAATCAAAACTTTCCAAATTTTAGACTTGGTCTTATTGTAGGATAAATCCCATGAGAAAAAATTCCATCATGATAAATCCACACCCCTTTGGATCGGTTCATATCAAATTATAGAGATATTGGGTGATAATGTGTTCAAATTATAAGACATACAAGAAGATGACTTCACTTTATCAATGAATGAACAATACTTTAATCACTACTTCATGGCTGCTTCAACTCCCTTGCCAAAGGATTTTGAGTTGGTTTAGACTATAAATAGGTAGGGATAGATTAGTTTCCTTTCTACTTTGATTTTTCATTGTGTGTTTTCTTTTTATCCTTTTCTTTCCTTAGATTAGTTATTGTGTGTTGTAGCTTAACAATAATCCTTTTGGGGAAATTCCTAAGTTTCTCTTTCACTTTCCCCAAGTTCTAAAATCTGAAGAGTTGAAGTGTTAAAACCCATGTATATCCCAATGGTTGGTTGTCCAAAGTGAGAGACTACACTATGTCTTTGTTTAGAAAACTAAAAGGGTCTAATTTTTAATCTACCATTTTGTGAATTTTATGCTTCTATAATGATTATAATCTAGTTCTAACAAGCATGAATTTGACTAAATTAAGGTCTTAATATTCTAGAAACCCATGCATATTGGTACTTAATCTCTTATCATAATATTTTTTAGGTAGAATTTAGTCATTGAATGTGAGTTATCTTGAGAAAAAGTTTTGAAACCCCTTAAAACCTAGCCAACAAACTAGTTCCCAACCTATAGGGATTTTGAAAAAAAAGTATGTGTATCAAGTTGAAATAGACTTGACACTATAAGTTTATTTCATTTGAATTTGATTTGGGTAACCTCCATAGGGGATAAAAATGCCTAACTGGCAGTAGAACAAGGCTTAGAGTGGAACCAAAAGGTGTCTCTATCAGGGCTATAGATGCTTGGATGGTAGGAGAGCAATGCCTAGGCCATCCCATTAAGAAGCTGAGCATAATTATATATATCTAAAAAATGCTTACTCAAAACCTATGTTCATGGCCATGAAGCTTGAATCCACTAATTCTGATACCCAAGGACATATTGGTCAATCAATTCAAATCACACATATAGTGTGACTAATTTTAAAAATTTCAAGCTTTAGTCCATCAAGTAAAAGATTGTTAGTCCTGGAGAGTCAATTCTAATATTAGTTACATCCCCCAATGAGTGACTACTTAAGGATTATATTCTAAATTAGGATATCTAATTTCTAATATGTTGTTATGTTTCCCACATAGGTCATCATTTTTTGAGATCAACATGCCCTATTTTTTAAAGTGGGGACCCCCATGAAAATTTGAATCATTTTTCTTAAGATATACCTCACTTTTGGTACTACATGACTAGAACCCCCCTGTATGACTTGAAAGATTCAGTAACTTCATGTTAATTCATAACAAGTGTTAGCAAGGTATTTTAAAATATGTCATTAATGTCTAATTTGATAATTTTGCTAATGATTTTATTTGTTTAGAAGTACTCTTATGAGTGGTTATGTTTAAAGATCCAAGATATGATCCCTAGAACTTGACTAGGGTTACTTAATTAAGGTTTTTTCAATCATGGTTTAATTTTAACTATGATGAAATTCATGTTCAAGACAATGACATGCCTTGATCTAAAGTTTTAGATTAAGGTCCAAGTCAGATTTTGTGCTTAAGTTTAATGACTTTAGACTTGTCTTTTTATCTCATGGTTTTCTAACTTTTGTACTTTTTATTTGGTAGGATCTCGATGCTAGCTTGACCTCAATTTACATGTGAAAGTGTCATATTCATTGTTTACTCAACCACATAAAGTTCTAAAATTTATAACATATATTTTATCCTTTTTAAAATTTAATGACCTCATGACCCAATGAGAGTTCACCACTTGTCACTCAGACATAGCATTCTAAGCTCATGATGAAGTTACAAATTCTGTGACCCCCTGACCCAATAAGAGTCTACCACTTGTCACTTAGTTATGGCATTCTAAGTTCATGAGGAATTTATAAATTCCATGACCCTATGACTTAGAACATTTTAGGTAACACCTAGTCATGACCTTTTGAGGCTTTAGTCATTTTATAAAAGTCTTGTGATAATGTGATCCTATCACATCAACCACTTTTCACTTAGTCCCCCCCTCCACATAGTTAAGATGCAATATTTTAATTTTGAAATACTATGATTGCATGATAATGTTACACTTAGCACATGGATGTATAATCTTGGATAGTTATATGTGACATGGAAGCTACCCAGCAATTGGGAACAATGGGCTGAAGACACATGGACCCATATCTCATGGTAGTAACAAGATCAAAAGAAGCCATGAAACCCAATGACTATGCAATTAAATCAAAATTCAATAATTGGTAAATTTTCATATCATTTGGGTCCAATAAAAGTTTCATAAAATAAAGTGACATGATAGCGCAAGCCACTAAGAACATGACACTTGGAAAACTAATAGAAGTTTCAAGACCATGTCAGCTAAAAGATGAAAGGGGTCGATCCATACAAAGATTAAAGAAGAACAACCCAATCAGAAGGGGACACTAAGAAAAGCATCATGCAATCCACTCAAATGGTTCAATATTTTAAATAGAAGGCTAAAATTCCCAAGAAGGTGCCAATTATTGAATATGTTTCAAATATGTTACCTATGTGGCATATAGTTCTCCATAAAGTGCTAGTTGTAGGTATGAATTAAATGACAATAGGGATCATTCCTAAAGATATAAATCCAAGTCACCTTACTAAAAAATTCTAGCCTATGATGATAGGACATGTGGACAAAGTAAAGGTAGTGATTGGCTATTTTGTCAAAATAAAGTTTTGAAGCTATTAGATTCAAATTGAAGAACCAACCTAGCTTTAAATTAAGGTAAATTAAGAAATTTACCATTTATGACTCATATTGTTTAGTTTAAATTTATAATATAGATTTTAAAGCTTACCATCTCAAATTAATAGATTCACCTTCATTTGTTATTTTATAAGAGTTTCGAATCATTCTATGAGTTTTATAAAGACTTATGTGCATTTCTTCACCATTAAAGCAATTTGTAAGCTTGTCAATCATAGAGTTTAAAACCATGACAAAATTTAAAACATTCAGAGCTAATAAGTAGGAACAAGTTCCATTAATCTAATCTTATGAGATGAATATCATCTTTTGGGATACTAATTTCAACTATGTTGCATTGACTACCAAAGATAAGCAATATAATGACTTGTTTTACCATGTAGAGAAGACTGTTGATCAAGACAGTAATGATGAAGGTTTGAATAAGGTAGAGGAAAAATTAGACATTCTAGAACTCAAATTTATAGGATTAAATAAAGTGGCATCTAACCCAGAGGTACTCCCTTGTGGAGACTTAGTCTACCATATGTTTCTTCAATCTAGGTACATTAATAATATGATTAAATATTTGAATTTGGGCCAAGATATTTCCTTCATAGTCAAGCTAGCCTTTCAAGCTTACTATGATTTTCCCAAACTAGAGATTATATACAATTAGGAAAATTTGACACAATAGATCCAAACCCATGATATCAAGGAGGTTTTAAAACATTGGGCTAAGAACAAATGAATTTTTTTATGCAAAACCAAAATCAGAAAAATTCCCTTTACACAATTCAGAAAGGGAGTACAAATGGGAATGGCCATGATGAATTGGTTACATGGGGTCGAATATATAATTCATGTAGATGAGAAATGGATTCTACTTCTATCTATGATAATAGATGATGGAAAGACTCCTCCTTTGGGAGAAATTACATATTATAACCTAGCAGCACAAATTAGAAAAGTTATGGCTAACCAGGGGGATTATTTTTACATGGTTTCCTACTTGGTAGGTACCATCTGTGCCACCCAAAAATTCCCTTAGCTCACTAATTGGTAACCCAAGCTCAAATAGATTGTTCATCATACCTTCTCAAATTTAGAGTATATAAGTACAAACAAGAGATGAGGGATATAGTTGAGCATTTATACCCTATAGTGTATATGGTAATCCATGAAAAACCCATGCCTATATTTCTAGAAGAAACTAAAGCAACCCTGAGTACCCTAGGAGCTTATTGGTATTCTCTAGACTACATAATTGTAAGGATAGTCAAAATCAATACATCTCCCCTTTAGTTGCCCATTATAGTTCTAGATAAGTTGGGTGAGCAAGAAATTGCTTATAAGTTACAAGGGTGGATGGGTTACCCTAAAACAAAAAGGAGAGGATTGATTCATCCTCAACTATCTAACATTGACCAATTTAGAATAAAGAACTTAAATTCTATCATTTTAACTACTAAATAAAGGCCTTATTTCAATTCGGAAAGAGATTACAATAGGTAATGGCACTCGAAGCATATAGATTTAAAACATTGCATCAAAAACATGTAAGCCTTAAGCATTACTTACCACCATGAGCCTGAGGATGAAGATAGGTTATACATCAATATTTCAAATGACTAAGAGGTGAAGCAAAGATTGAAAGATGATAATGTCTATGATTAGGATGATGTGATAGGTGTGGGGCATAGTAATCCATTAAAAGAAATGGGTTTTATTTTTGGTGAGTCACATGTGGGTTGTCACATGGTGCAAAAGACAAAGGGTCATACATGGGTCGAATTTGTAAGGGGACGCATGAATCACATGTGTAGATACGGTCAAAAGGTGATCAAAACACCTTTTGGACTCTTGTGATCACATGTAAAAATGAAGACAAGAATGCATTATTATAGATTGGCCTCACATGTGTGAGTGGGTTACAATTCTTGGAGTCACATGGGGTGTCTTGGATCTTTTCTAAAATAGAGCATCCACTTTGTTGACCCTTGGAGATGAAGACAAGAAGAACACTATTGGGTGTTTGTCCTCACTTGTGGAGTGGGGGATAATGTTTGGAGCCACATGAAGGTGGGCTTGGATCTTGTCTAAGTGAAGGGTAATTTTTTATGAATTTTGGCACATGGGGATAAACACCACTATGGATCTCATGACACCCACTCAAATGTGGTGAATTTTGGAATAGCCATGAAGTTATCTCTCCATCTCTCGTCTTTTTCTCTCATTATAAAATGTTAGTAAAGCATTATGTGCTCCTTTGTAAGGTTAATATAATTATTAAATCATTTGAGTATCCTTACAACCTTGTGCTTTCATGCCTAACTCATGTATATGCTTGGTTTGTATGCATCACATACAAGTTAGAGGTTAAAACCTGAAAGTCTATTATTCTTGGCTCACCTAGGTGCATGGAATGGATCCGTGAAGATGGAGCTTGGAGACTTGAAGGCTTAGATCATGGAGATATAAGTATATGTTTTTGAAGCTCCCTTAGATGCTATGGATATTATCATTTTATATATGCATGTTGCATCCTGCTGGTTAGAGCATGGAAAGCTTGTGTGTAAGCTTTGCTCACTTGAGTGCTATGGTGTTAACACTAAAAAGAGTTGTTAAGAAGAGTTGTGTAAGAGAGAATGTTGATGTAGAAATATGAATTATGTATCTACCTTTTCCCCTTGGTTTTTCCCTTGATATTTATGAAAGGGTTTTCCACATATATGTTAAATTATAGTTTATTCTCTCCTTTTATGTTTTTATTTTATAGCTTGTTATTCCACAATTTTATTTTACATGCACAAGTAAGAATGTTTTGTATTTATGACAATTGGTATCAGAGCCTAGTTTTTATAGTTTGTGCAAGTGGGAGCTATAGGTGGAGAGATCGAGATATAAAATACCAAAAAAATAAAAATTAAAGAAATAAAAAATTGCATGGCAAGTATTTCTCTCTATTGGAGATGTGGATGGAGAATAGAGGAAAGAAGCTTAAAAGCTTTTCTAGATAGATCAGCACCAACACAATGTTCCTAATAAAGAAGAAACTACACAGCTTGTGTTGAAACAAGCTAATATCCATTGGAGAAGATGGAGGGTTATGACAAGGCATGTGCCTTATTGTTGTTCTCAGCTAGAGATAGAGGATATGAGTTATGGAATCATACTACCATAGCAAGTTGGTTAAGATGTTTATAAATACATGTAGAGGGGGTACCATAAAATTGAATCTATACCTATTGGAGTAGTTAATGAATTGAGGAGAACAATCTATGACCCAAGCTTCTATGGAATAAGAAGGTTGGTGTTGAATCTCTTAAAGACTTAGAGATAAATTGAGTAAAGTGATCGGTGGTTATGATGTAGAAAAAGTAAGTATCTAAGAGAACTATGGTGTATTTGATGTGAGTAACTAGGTCAAATGATGTATGGAATACCTTTTCACATGTGTTTGGTTTGACATGTAGTAGAATAGGATGAAAATTGACTATATCTTTGTGGCTCCAAAACTTGGTAGGTGTTGTGATGCATTGAGTAGTGTGATGTCTTCCTAAGAACTGTTGATGGGTACCATGTTAATCAATAATAGATAGTAGTTTGCTACATGTAGAAGTCAGTTGTTGACTTCTATGGATTCTTCTCTCTAGTTAGTGACTACAAATGTGAGTGTAGTATGCACTTATTGTTGTTCATGATTTAGAGTAGTGGGATGTATTTTGACATCATTTATACATGGTGATCTCATGATGAGATGGAGTAGCCAAGAGGACTATGTATATGATGCAAAGAGTTTTTGATTTATGGTTTAAAGATTGTATAGGATGAAGTAGATGTGCAGATGGAGTATAGTGGTACCTTTATGGAGATCCATGGTTTAGTAGAGGATGTTGTTATCCTTTATGGCACATTGGTTGTAAGCCCCAACATGATGATGGTGTGATGGTTTAGGTTTTTAGGATATAATGAAGGTGGTTGGAGGAGCAAACCAAGGATGGAGATGTATAGTGGACATGAAATCAATAAATTAAGTACCTCACTTATTGTAGTATTTGTAGATGTCTTCTAGTGTATCCTAGAATAGAGGAGGAGAAGATGGTTATCCTATGTAACATATTCATTGAGAGTAGGAGAAACCTCATAAGATCCATGGTATACTAAACCAAATACTTCCAATCAGTGGTAGTTGTGAGAGATTTAAGGTAGGGTCCTGGATAGAGGATCGGGTCTATGGTGAAGTGGGAGTCACTTTTGATGCTACATTTCTGCTGCATTTTTGCTAAGAGGAGTAAATGTTGCCAAAACTAGTTAGGGCAAAGAAGGTTTAGTAGTGTAGAGTTTTTTTTAGGTTTGTGTGTGAGTAACAGTGGGCATGATAACAAATAATAGGTAGTTGTATGGTACTAGGTTATCATGAAGGCATAGGTGGTTCAAATTCCTATGTATATGACTTCAAGTGGGAGATTATTATGGTGTGAATCCACTATTCATAGGTCACTATTCACAAGTATTATTCACAAGTGCTATTCATGGGTCTTTATTCATGGTGACATGGCATGCAGGTGATGTGGCATGTGCGTGTGAAGTGATGTGGAATGTATGTGACATGGAATGTAGGTGATGTGGTAGGAAGTTTATGTGGTAGTGGGACCCATGGTGGGTCTCAAGATGAGATTAGAATGATGTGACATGTGTGGGGCATAATACTCCACTAGAAGACATGGGTTTTGCCTTTGGTGAGTTAGATATGGGTTGTCACATGGTATGAAAGATAAAGGTTCATGCATGGGTTGAATTTGTAAGGGGATGCATGATTAACATGTGTGGAAAAGGTCAAAATGTGATTACAACACCTTTTGGACTCTTGTGATCACATGTGAAGATGAAGACAAGAATAAAATATTATAGATTGGCCTCACATGGGTGAGTGGGGCAAAATTCTTAGAGTCATATGGGTTAGCTTGGATCTTGTCTAAATTATATCATCCACTTTGTTAACACTTGGAGGTGAAGATAAGAAGAACACTATTGAGTCTTTATCCTCACTTATGGAGTGGGGGACAATATTTGGAAACACATGAAGGTGGCCTTGGATATTGTCTAAGTGTAGGGTAATTTTTGATGAATTTTGTCACATGTACACAACCAACATGATGGATCACATAGCACCTACTCAAATGTGGTGAGTTTCATAGGATCCATGAAGTTATCTATCCTTCTCTCTTCTTTCTCTCTCATTGTAAAATGATATTAAAGCATTATGTGCTGATTTGTGTGGTTAATATAATTAGTGGATCATGGGAGGATCCTTGAAAGCTTATGCTTGAATGATAGGAGGTTCAAGTTGAAATAATTACATACCTAACTCACCTAGATGCTTGGGTTATAATCATCACATGTAGGTTGGAGGTTAGAGCCTGAATGGTTGTTGTGATTGGCTTACCTAAGTGCATGGAGTGGATCCTTGAAGATGGAGCTTGGAGACTTGGAGGCTCATCTCATGGAGATAGAGGTAGATGTTGTTGAGATCCATCAAATGTTATGTATATTATCATTGTAGAGATGCATGATTCATCCTACTAGTTAGAGAATGGAAATCTTGTGTGTAAGCTTTACTCAGTTGAGTGGTATGGTGTTAGTACTGAAAAGAGTTGTCAAGAGGAGTTGTGTAAGAGTGACTGTTGATGAAAAAATATGAATTCTAGATCTGTATTTTCCCTTAGTTTTTTCCCTTACTAGTTATCCAAGGGTTTTCCATGTATATATTGAGTTACATTTTGTTCTATCCTTTTATGTTTTTATTTTGTAGTTTGTTATCCTACAATTTTATTTTACTTACCCATGTAGGAATGTTTTGTATTCCTAACAAAATTAGGTTTCTAATGCTAAATAATAAAGACTAACTAACCCTCAACTTAGTCAAAGGATATTACATGCATTATATCTCACTTTGGGGAAGGGAAGAGATAGGCCTAAAAAACATACTAAATATCTACACTCCAAGGATTGACACTAGTTGATCAATTGCCACCATCCATTCAGCCTCAGGGTGATGTGTCAAATAAATCCTAAATAAAAGAATTATAATTGGCAAAATAGTGGTAATATTTTGTTATAGTATACCCCCACATGTCTCACTAAATTTTGACAATAAGTATGGAACAATGAATAGGCAAACCAAAAGGAAAGTAACTCATCCAAATCAGACAATATGTATGAGTCTGAAGAAACCCTATTTGTGCTAACTAAGAAGAAGAGACATAAACCTAGCTAGTATAAAATAATATGTAGAGGACCCCCTCTTAGCTTTGAATTCATATGGTGAACTAGAGATAGACCTGGTGAAAATAATGTAACAAATAATAACTAAGCTAGTAAAACAAAACAAAGCCACATTTCCAAAAGAGACCATCACCAAGGTGGAATGGGTAGTTGAGGTTATGTTTGATATTTTGAATAATTTGAATCAATATAAAGTGAAAGGATATGAAGTTTACACCAAAATTGTTAAGGTAGAGAGTACCTATGGGATTTATGATATCAAAGTAATCAGTGTGGTCAATTTGATTAGAATGAGAAATTTGAGGAATTAAACCTAATACCCTTGGAGGATTTTGATCATTACTCAATCCTATATCATCATAAAAAGGAAATCCTTGAATCATTGGTTTGATTACATTATATTCTTGGGCCAGTATCTCACCTAGCTAGGTGGTAGAGTTATAAATCTACTCAAGGAGGCTGAAATCACATACCTCACTAACATAGATGGTACCATGTTAGCAATGATGATTTTAGAGCCTAGCTCCAAAATCTCATCATTAATTTCAAAGAAAAAGTTCTAGCTCGAGGAATAACCTTTGGTCAAGAAATGGTGGACTTTGTATCAATGACCAATTAGATAATATATAAGGTAGTGGTAATCAATGAGGCCTTAAGACCTCTCCTAAACAATCATGATGCAATGTCAGGCTTCATCAAATTTCTAAAAGAACCCATTATAGATTTAAAATTCATTAATAGTGATTACAATAAATTATCTAAGGTATGAAAAGGATAAATAAAAGTTGAGAATCAGCCGAGTAACAAGCCACATATAGTCACCATAGGAGCTTCTTCTTCTTGGGCCCCTCTTTGACTACACTAAGAAGTAGTCCATCTTCAATTGTTATGGTTTCACTTTCATCTTCTGCTATAGTGTGAGCTTCATCCACATCAGTAGGATCCTAGTCTGGCACCTCATGAACAAGATTTGATTTGATGATTCTCATGTTATAGTTCTACTCAATATATTGTAAAATATTCACTCTTTGGGTAGGGAATATTAATTTGTTGTTTAGAACATGAGTAAATTCTATCTGGTGATAGTTTTCACATATTCAGTTGTTTTATAACCAATGTAACCATTTTAGGCACGAAAGAGGCCTATATATAGGGGTTTTCCCCTTCATTTGTCATCTAGAACAAAACTTTGTGAAATTAATGAAAATAGAAAGATGAAATCTATCAATTTTTTCATTGTTTCATTACTTTCATATTTTTTTTGTTTCTCAAGCTTTGTAAATAATAGATGATTTGATTTTTTTAATTGTTAAAATTGATATTAGTGCTTTTAATGAATCTTGTTAGTTTGTGTTTTTTTCTAGTCTAATAAAAATCATCTATGTATGCTATGTTTCCCTTCTATT
Source organism: Torreya grandis (assembly GCA_037957365.1). Classification (NCBI taxonomy): domain Eukaryota; kingdom Viridiplantae; phylum Streptophyta; class Pinopsida; order Cupressales; family Taxaceae; genus Torreya; species Torreya grandis. The sequence continues at coordinate 600,835 of JARHVA010006639.1, forward strand.
CTACAAAAAAATGTACTTAAGGAAATTTATTGTGGGTAGTCATTTTTTAAATCATACTTCTTAGATATGCGCATTTTATCTACCCTAGAAGCACCACTATATTTATGATATTTTATGTCTAACACAAGAATCTCATGAATGTTAGTTTTATTTACACTATCATTAGAGAGAACTAAAGGAAATATATTGGTCTTTATTATCTCAAAGAAAATATTATTCTCTCCTCAAACCTTCTTTCCTTTTTTGATTTCTTTGACATGAATCACCTTATTTTAATTATCACTATAAATATTAATCTACTTGTTTAAATTTGGGCATTAAGTTGGAAAAATACAAAGCAAATTTCACCATAATAATAAGAAGAAATTTCAAATAGATTTTGTCACTACAAAGCTATTGTTGTCCCTATAGTAGGGTCTACTTGTAGACTAAAGGTGGTATTCATATAATCATTATATAAAAATTGAATTAATCCCTAAGGTCTTCCAAGACCTACAAATTAAACTAAGATATATTATTCTATTATACGCATTATATCCTTGACACAAATATATATCAAAACCTACTAAGTATAACTCACTATAAAAGGGTAAGTAACATGCAATACCCTTTACCAAGTATCCATTACTTGAGAAACCATTACATTAGAGATCCATAGTGGGTTTTACATAATCCTTATCTATTATGCATTATATTTAGATATATAGATCACTTACACATGTTTGTATCATTGTTGTTCTAAATAAACCATAAAATACTCAATTGATGGGTTCCACGAACCCATACTCCTATTACTCCCATTTTTTCATTACCATGGAGTCCCATTATACATACGTATAACATCACAGGTACTAAAGTGATAGATATTGCACCTATACATGCTCCTTGACAACGTCAACAGTTTATTACACTAACTTCATAGTGGGGAGATACCTATGACCATCATTTGGATGGGGTCATAGGATAGTATTTTTATTTCACATATTCAAAAAATACCAAAAAATAAAAACATCCAAAAATCTAAAAATATTTTCAACATCTACATATTCTATTATCTCCTTGACATCTCTATGTTAGTCCCATGTTGATGGGTAAAATATTAGTTAATTCTATATGCACATATGTTTCACACTTTTATTTGAGTTTGATATAGGCATATATAAATACATGATTTATTTTATATTTGGATTTCCCTCTACTCATTTCACAAGGACAATCGAATCATCCACCTCTATGATCATAATATTTATAGGTTATATTATTTTATGGTCACTTTACATTATCATGTTCGAGATTAAATATATACTTATACATGAAATTATCCATGCTTATGTCTTTCATAGTGTACTTGATATGTTATTTACTTGATGTTTTTTACTAAAACATTGCATCCATGGGCTAGTATGATATGTTTATGTTGGTTGATTATGTTTTCTTTTATGCACTTCTTTGAGTGTCTTGCCTTACTATTGTCTTGTTTGTGAAAATTTGAATATGCTCCACTAACTACATCCCTCATGCCTTTATTTTCCTCTTTGAAATTTAAATATGTCATTGCTTACTATATAGACATTTAAATATGTCATTATTTCTCTTATAGACATTATACTAGGTCCTTCCCATTTAATTGTGTAGCATTTTAGCATGTACCTTGTTTGTAGTCTCCTTAGACCATTCCCTTTTTACGATGATTTTGATGATCTTCTATGTACACTTGATATGATTATTTATTTTGTATTTTTACTATCCATATGTTTCCATCATTGTTATCATGCATATTAGGCCTTGTTGTGATCATGTTTTATATGCTACAATGATACATTTACCTAGATATGTTATCCTATATGCTACATGGTTCATCCATAGTTATATGGTTATCTTATCCTTTTGGGGTGAGGTAACTACCAACTTCTATTCTTACCTCACCTCAAAATGTGGGAATATCAATGGGATAATGGAATAGAGTCATGGATTCCACACATTTATAGTTGTAGATTCAGTGGGGGCATGTAATAGAGACATGGTTTCCACACACTCACAATTTCAGATATACGATGAGAGCATGTTTTGTAAACATGTTCTCCACACTTATTCACTATTTAGTACATCTAAATTATAGTGGTGGAATGTTTTGGAAGCATGTTCTCCAAATTGGAACTTATATCAGTTTTTAGATTTCTCCATATATAGTAGGGGCATGTTTTATAAACATGTTCTCCAAACTTACATAGTTTTTGAATTGGCCAAATCACATAGTTATATGATTTTGATACACATTTTTGTTATAAATCTATATATAAGTACCATTTTTATACATAGTTTCATAATGAGACATATGTAAGGTGAATATGTTATGAAATGTGTGCCTAATATTACAAAATAAAATCAATTTCAAATTCAAAACACTTACAGAGACTATCACCGCCACCATGTTCAACTTTTATGAACTATATTAAGACAATATACTATAATAATTAGTTCAATTTTTGGCATGGTTGAGATGATTAAATAACTTAATATTTCTAAGATTTAAAGTTGGAAATGATCTTGTGATCTAGTCTAAGTAGATTTATAGAGTGAGTTGACTTGGCTCACTCACACTCACTAGGTTATAAGTATGATTGGGTTATACGATTGAACTAGTCTCAACTTACAGGTAAAAATTCATAGTTACTCCAAGGTTAGGGTAATAACCTACCTCTCTCTCTCTCTCTCTCTCTCTCTCTCTCTCTCTCTCTCTCTCTCTCTCTCTCTCTCTCTCTCTCTCTCTCTCTCTCTCTCTCTCTCTCTCTCTCTCTCTCTCCCCTTATATATATGCACTTTATAAATTTATACTTGTGTTAATCTTAGTTTAAATGATTCATAATGGCACACCATTCAGATAAAGTTGACAATAGACAAGATGGTTGCATCGATACATAGGTGTACTCCTAAATCTTATTATTTAAATTTAAAAACATTTAAATATTTCAATTTTAGATTATATGCATTGACTATATACTATAATATGTTCTTGGTTGTAGGTCAGTCACCATCAAATCACTCAAGTTGTATCAAAGTGAAGACAAGATGTGTTATACACACCCAAGTACACATTCCTTTACCTTAAAATATAAATTTAATTAATGAAATAAATGAAGGGATTAGAAACTAGTTATGATTAAAATAGAACCTCAAAATTTTACAGTTTGTAAATTTAGACCTTGATTGTTCCTTTTAATTTTAGACATTTCTTTCTTCCACATTTCTTGCATTTGCTCTTTCTTGTGCCCCTTGGCCTATCCCTTATTCTTACTAGTCTTATGTTAATTACTCAAGTCATCTATCTTTAAAAGAATTATTAAAACTAATTATCTTATGATTCTAAAAGTTTTGATCCTATACCTATTTTCCTTCTCCCTAGACACTTATGTTCCACACAGACACCTACATCGATGCAAGTGTCCTACTATGATGTAAGTGTCTAGTGCCCTAAAAATCATCTAATTTATAATTTAAATGTATTCTAATGATCTACCTAGGTGATTTTATGAGAGATACTATCCAAAGAGATTAATATAAATATAATATCAACCATCATTTATTTCTCACCTAGCATAGACCAAGGTAGCCTATTAGAAACATCCAATAAAGAAAAGCTTTTCTATTTTCTCCTATTCTCATATCAACCATAGGAACATCACATATATAGGTTTGAAGTATTAAAGGAGTGATCCAAGAGTCATATTTTCTAAGTTATAAGCTAGGTCACTATTATATTTAATTTCCAAATATTACATGATTCACACATAAGCCAACATGTAGGGGAAAACTACATAGGTCTGAGGCCCTCTTCAAAATATTGACAATGTAGGTAGAACTTTGATAGAGGTGTATTTTGGGAAGCTTGACACCATGTGCCCACTAACCCATTTTTTCCATAACCACTATGAAGAGGAAGAACTAGGGTTTTCTTATTTCATAAGGTGCCATAGTATATGCTAGATCTAAATACACTAGAGTGAAGATGATGGACAACCTAGAAGTATCTAGCTAGTCACATCTTATTTTAGCAAGTGTTTCATACAAGACACCTGTGTCCAACCCAAAAATTATAGTTGACACAATCATCACATGATGACACAAGTGTCTATGACTTTAGAGGAATTTAATTCATAATTTGGAGATTATTTTAGAATACTTTTCTAGTCTATATCCTACATGTTTTAGATCTAGATATGTATTAACATCAAAACCAACTAAGTACTAATTTTCATTATCATTATAATATCTAACATAGTTATACTTTCCATTTTTATCATATCTCATCATAATATATTTAATATATATTCTATCTAAGTTTAAAAAATAATTAGACTGCTATAGAGATAGTTTATCATCTTAGTGCCCTAGGCTATCACTGTGATCTAAGAATTTGACTCAAGAGAGGATGGTCAGTATGGTGTTAGTTTCAAAATGAAAATAAAATGAAAGAAACACACTAACAAGCATAACATCTCTAGGCCTGGACATTAGGGATATCTTAGTTAACAAACATGAATAAAACACACAACTAAAATGCAAAAGAAACCTTCTTTTACCTTCTTTGGATGCTCCAAAATGCTTGTTGTAGTGGCTTACTCGGCTTGTACTCATGAAGTCCTCATCGATGGAAGCTTAGCTACCTCTATCTCTCCTTGGCACCTTTGGATTTATCTTGGATTGGATTAGAATATTGGCATGGTAAGACTAATTTTAATGGATTTTGGAATCATTTGTGCATTATAAATTTGCATTATCAAGACTTGGAAATGATGTTCATGGCCTCTATATTTATAGATTTTTTAGAATGAATAGAATCAACCTGAACCATCCATCCTAAGATTGAGATGTGTGGTTGAGGATTAATTCAATTTTTGGAATTAAGTTTACAATTATCCTCAACATGACATTGGAAGAAGGGAGAATTAAGAGGCATGGAGGGCATGAATCTTGATATTTATGGCATTTATGGCCTAGGGATGTCTTCCCAAGAAATGAAGTCACCTAATGATGTAGATATTCAATATTCATTTCTAAAACAAACTATTCAACAAGTTTATATGGAATTCTTGATTAGTCTTTGATTTGGGCTAATTAGTTCTTAAGCATGTTTAAGCATTTTTTGCACAAATTACTCAAATTGAACAGAATGCCATGTTATTGGTCTAAAATTTGATTGGATTAGAATTGAAAGGCAATGTTAGATACATTGGATCTATTATCTCATTTAGGATGTTATCAACAATAAATAACAAAAGCATGCATCTTGTGTAAGAGATTTTATAGGAAATATCAATCTAGAGTACCTAGGTGCAAATTTGGCATTCTGACTCAGAATGATCTGATCAAAGTTAGCTAGCCCATAAATTGTATTTCACCATTCAATGATACTCTAGCTAAAATTAGCACTTGAATATGTTAGTTTCACATCATTGAGCATGTTTTAGTATTTTTAGGCCAAATTGTGCATTTTGGGTGGAAATTGACTAAAATCTTGATTGGAGATTATTAGTGGCCAAATTTAGGTGTCTATAGTTTGCCCCTATTTGGGAAGGTGTTAAAAGTTATAATCACAGTAACATATTCTCAAATAATGAAAAGGTCCTACATGCCTATAACTACAATGATGATAAACTAACTATAAGATACCCCATCGAGGGAATGGTTGGCATAAGCAAGTCGACAAACGGTCCCTCAAAAAGAAAGAAGTGAAATGAGGGGATGAAATAAAGGAAAGATGATGGGGTGAAAACATAATTGTATTGAAAAAGTAGTTAAAATCACTAAGAATGTAAATGGGATGGTGTACAATGGTTTGTCTAAAGGTGGTTATAAGCATTGTACCTCGATAGTGGCAATATAGTATGATAACACAATGATTTTCCCAAATGTAGTTATAATCATTGAGAAGATGGAGTTGACCCAGTTAGGATAGACAAATAAGATAACAATGTGCCCTTGTATGGGCAAAAGAAGTAAAGTGGTGACAACACAATGATTTGCCCAAAGGCAGCTATAATCATTAATAAATTTAGGTGGGATGGTGTGTAATGATTTGCCCATAAGCAGTTATAATCATTGGACCCTGATTATGGAAAACATGATAAACTTGGTTGAGGATGATGAAAACTTAACACAGAGGGTGATGATGAATTGAAACAACCTAGTAGTAGGGAGATGCTCATCTGAACTAATAAAGGTTGGAATTCTTTCATGTTTAATTACTCTATTTGGGATATGATTAGGATGGAATCAAGATGTTGGTGTCGAAGAGATACCACCATTGCAGAATAGACTTTTTGAAGCTTAGGTTTTTTTGTAGCACATGTCGGTAGACATCATGGTATAAAATCATGAGGACTTTACCAAAATATGCATAAGGACTGACTCATGCAATCCAATACGCAATAGAAAATAATGGACCAATGATAGAAACCATGATGAAAATGTAAAAAGATAAATATGGATGGACTCAAGTGTAAGTGTGGACAAGGAATCACCCATTCAACACACATAAACTGAATCAAGTCAAAAGTGCTAAAAGTAAACAAACAAGCATATAAATAAAACAACAAAGAAGCAAACAAATTTAAACTCAATAAAAACCATATGAACGTGGCCCCTAGAAAATAGGTGACAACTTAGCAAACAATCAAAGTGGGGGAATAAAAGAAAAGGAAGGGGGGTGGGTAAGTTATCTCCATATTCACTAGGCAAGTGGACACTACCTACATAGTTCCATAGATGTAATATCTAATAAAAAAATTCAAGCCAAATGTAGATTTCCCAGGGAATGGGAATAATGTGATAACTAAGGAAAACAAACATAATCAATGTGATAGAAGAATAGGAATGGTCTTGAAAAATGGTAAATGCATGAAATAAAAAGGCCAAAAAGGATGGGAAAACTAAATGACAAGTGATTTTCTTGTAATTTAGTAAGGGTTCCTAGAATCTTTAAGGCAAATAAGTGGTCAATGTTTTTGTTCTTTTATAATGATTTTTTCAAATGTTTTTGGAATTATTTTAGATTATCTCAACTCAATTAAGAATTATGAGACACTAAATGGTTCAATCTTGAAAAATGGTGAGAGTGTTTAAACTAAGGTTGCTCATAAAATAACAAGAGCATTCAAACTTAAGTTGCTCACAAAATGGCAAGAGTGTTCAAACTTAGGTTGCTCAAAAAATGATGAGAGTGTGGCTTAAGTTGCTCACAAAATGGTGAGAGTGTGGCTTAGGTTGCTTATAAAATGGTAAGAGCATGGTGAAAGGGTGACAGAGCTGACCTCAATAAGTATCAAGCACTACCTATATAGTCTCAAAGTAGGACCTCATGTCACTACAGTTCTACCCTTATAGTAGAGGAATTCAACTATTGTAGCAGACAATTCAAACAAACCAAGAATTGTTGGTAAAAAGGCATATTACAACATAAGAAATGGCAAGTTGGTATGTCAAGGTTTAATAAACAAATATTTCCCCTAGTTTGCCATAAGTAGTTATAATTAGGACACAATGGTATGGATAAATGGTACTAATTTTTCCAAAGTTTGTTATAATTAGTAATAAGAAAGGAATAATAAACAAAGGATGAAACTATTGAAACTTATGTCACATTGTTCCAAAATATGATCTCTATCTGAAGTATGTGAACTAACTGATGAAACTGATTAGATATCTTGATGCAACGAAGGTCAAACAGGCTAAGCTTTAAAAGACACTGGGCTAATAGGTCAGAAGTAGAAAGTGGATATAACTAAGAGGATGAATAAGGATGGTATTTGTACAAATAAGAATAGTGATAAAATAGCATAACTGAAATCATCCTTATAAATAATATGCCTTAGCACTCAAGTATAGTACCACTTGAGATGAATAATATTCATCAGCTCAAGAATTTTATCTCCATATGGTGTGGCAAGCCTGTATGCTCCTAATCCATAGTCTACATTAATGATGAAAGGCCCTATCTAGTTTGGTTTAAATTTTCCTTTATGCTTCTTCTCAGCCATGGTATTATTTTGGTTTTCTTTAAGAATAAGATCACCAATTTCAAATGTTTTATACTTAACACATCAATTATAATGGCCTTTAAATTAGTTTTGATGTGATTGAAGATTATTTAGTGCAACTATGCATTTCTCATCAAGTAGGTCTAGCTCTTATAGGTGAGCTACTCGATAGTCATGATCATCTAGGACATGCTTGAAAAAGATGTGCAGTGAAGGCAATTTGATCTCAATGGGAAGGATGGCTTTAGTACCATAAATAAGTGAGAATGGAGTGGCTCTTATGAGGGTATAATGATTGGTATGGTATGCCCAAAGGATATGGAATATCTACAAGTGCCAATCATAAATGGCATCATTGACAATCTTTTTGATAATATTGATAATGGTTTTGTTTGATGCTTCAACTTGGCCATTATCGTGAGGGTAATATTCTATAGAAAATGTTATGTGATGTTATATTTAGTACATAGCTAGTCTACATCCTTGTACTTTAGTGATCCTACATTATCAGATATAATGTCAAAGGGGATACCGTAGCAGTAAATGAGATGGTTGAAGATGATTTTCAAAATTTTCTTTCTAATCACGTAAGTGAGGCGTATAGCTTCAACCCACTTAGTGAAATACTCAGTGGTGGTAAGGATATTTTTATACATATCTGATGAAGTGGGATTGATCTTCCTAATGAGGTCAAGTCCCCATGTAGAAAATAGCCATGGTGTTAACATTAGTTTTAAATTTTTGGCTGGGGCATGATTTAGAATAGCATGTCATTGAAATTTATCGCACTTATTTACATATGCAATGGCATCAATGTACATCATGGGCCAATAATAACGAGTAAGCAAGATATTTTTGGATAGGAATACCCTATTGAAATGATCCCCATATACCCCTTTGTTAACTTCTCTTAATGCGAGTGTAGACTTTGTTGAAGCTAAAAAATGAAGTAGAGTTCCATCAAAACTAAAATGGTAAAGGGTGGATCCAAGTAGAGTATAATGAGTGGAATGATGAATGATGGCTTTGGTTTGTTTTTGAGATAGGTTAGGTGGTATAAATTGGTCATTAAGTTAGTTATAAAGGTCTAGGAACTAGATAGAATTAGGGCCAATAATGTCACAAATCATTGCAATGGTTAAAGGTTCATGAGCTGGTGCTAACAAATTTTTGATGAGAAACTGATACTCTCTAGATTTATCTATTTGTCAAATCAGAGAGCCAATAGTAGCCATGGTATCTTTAGTTCTATTAATATCCTTTGGTATGTGTTCAAACTGAATGTTATCAATTTATTGCTTAAGAGTGTCAACCATGGCTTTATATGGAACCAACTTATTATCTTTGGTTTGAAAATGATCTGTGACCTAATTGATGATTAACTAAGAATCACCATTAACTTGGAGATGAAATATGTTCTAATGCACTACCTATCAAAATCCTATAACAAGTGCTTCATACTTGGCCATGTTATTTGTACAAGGAAAGCTAATTCTAAATGATTTAGGGATTATATCCCCTTATGGTGTAATAAACAATAGGCTTGCCCCCAATCCATGTGTAGTAAATCAAAAATCAAAATATAGCTTCTAGGGCTGCTCCTCAAGGGGTGTGTCAATGACGGTCATTATGGATTCATCAAGAAATTGAAACGTGAGTGGTTGTGTGTATGTGAGAGGTGCTTGAGCAAGTTGATCTATAAAAACTTATCCCTTGATTGCCTTTTGATTGATATACTCTACGTCAAAGTCATTGAGAATCATGATCCATTTATCCATTCTACCTTAAGAATCTATTTTAGATAGTAGACACTTGAGTGGATATACTTTTGAAATGACCATGGTCTTATTATTTAACATGTAATGATGTAGTTTATGAGTTGTGAAGACCATAGATAGACAATATTTTTTAATAGGTGCATAGTTATGTTCATTCCTAACCAAGGTATGGCTTAGGTAGTATACAACATGCTATTTTTCATTGTCATCATGTTGAGCCAAGAGTTCCCCCAGAGCATGGTCAGTATCTGATAGGTATAACAAAAATCACTTTCTTAGCATAGGAGGTAATACAACAAGTGGATTAACAAGATAGTCTTTGAGTTTTTGAAAATCTATTTGGTAGTGATCATCCTAGTGAAATGAAACTCCCTTATTTAGAATATGTGTAAATGGATGACACTTATCTGCTAACTAAAAGATGAAGCATCAGATTGATTAGATCTTACCCTGTAAACTATAGAGTTACTTTAAATTGCTTAGTGATGGAATCTCAGTTATAGCATGGACTTTAGCTAGATTGAATTCAATACCTCTGTGAGACACAATGAAGCCAAGTAATTTGCCTAAGGTTATGCCAAATACACATTTCTATGGATTGAGTATGACTTTTTACTCTCGTAATATTTCAAATATCTTATGCAGCACTGTTGGATGGTCTACCCTAGTTTTGGATTTTCTTAATATGTTGTTGACATAATATTCAAAAATATCCTACATCATATCATGTAATATGACAATCATGGCCCTTTGATATGTCTCCCTAGCATTATTAAGGCCAAATGACATTACCTAGTTATAAAATGTTCCATGGAGTGGTGAATTTGTTTTATATTGGTCTTCTAGTGTTATTATAATCTAGTTGTATCCTAAAAAGCCATCCATGAGTGAAAGCATTTCATAACTTGCCATGGAGTCGATGATCATGCCAATATTAGGTAATGGAAAATCATCTTTAAGATTAGCTTTGTTGATGTCTCAAAAATTAGTATAGATTATGATCCCTTCAATCTTTTTACTAATAGGTACGACATAAGAGATCCATTCTGAGTAGTCAATGGATCAGATACATCCTACTTCTAAGATTTTTTCCAACTCTTTCTTTACCAATATAACAATGCAAGGATGTATCCCATATAGATTTTGTTTTATTGATTTGGTGTTAGGATTGATCACAAGGTGGTGTAGAACAAAGGTAGGGTCCAAACCTAGCACGTCAGAATAGACTGATGCAAAGATATCTACAAATTCTCTCAATAGAGCTATAAAGACTTCATGTTACTCCTTAGTAAGGGATGCACCTAATTTTATCCATTTTGGGTCTAATTGAGTCATGATGTTTACCTCTATTATATCTTCAACTAGAAGGGTTGAACCATCTTCTAGGATAGTAGGCAATGACTTGAACTATTAGATTATGTCAAGGTCCTCTACTAGGACTTCCTCTTCAACTTCTCCTAGGCATGTTGAATCTGAGTCCCCTAATGGGAGATCTAGCCATCTAACAAAAACAATAAAAAATTCTTGAAGAATTTGATCAAATACTTATTGTCTCTTAAAACTAAACCTAGATCCATAGGTAGGTTCATCACTAGTGGTCCCCTAGTCTAATTTCAAAGAAGAATGAACATCCCCATCTAATGGTGCCTAAAATAGGTTTTCACCACTAGACTATCCTTTATATTTACTTTTTCCCTGGTCAAAAAGCACCTTAAAGAGGATTTGACTTTAAGACCTCAATGTTTTACTTATTTGTTTTTGTCTAAGGGTGTTCACATGCTCTCTAAAATAGGTTACAAGATCCAATGCAATTGAGAATCCTAACTTGTGATCTCCCACAAAATGTTGTCTCTAAGGCCTAAAATGTCATAGAATGCCTCATCATTCTAAAACTCATCAATCAGAAAAATGGATTCTTGTTGGCCCTAGTCTACCAATTGGGGATAATATAATGGCAATGGGTTGTGATGAATGACTAAGGTAAGGGTAAAAATGACATTGTTATCAAATAGGTTGGTTTTATCTAGGTCATCAAATGTGAGACTATGATTAGACTCTACTTCATTGTCAACATCATCATCTCTAGTCGTTGGTGATGGAGTTTAAGTAAGATATGTGGGGTCAACCCTAGGTAGTTTAAATCTAAATCCATAAGGTCTTTCATACTTAGTCATAGAAACTAGCTCGATGGTTCATTGTTGATTTCATTCGAGGCCTCTTACTTCATAATTGTGATTCTCCATGATCCTATTGGAAATAGCATACTTTGCACTTTTATAACAATCAACTTGGTTTTCATTGTATAACCATGATTCATCTGGTTCAAGAGGGTCAAGTTCTAGGCTAGATGCTAGTAAAAATGTGACAAGTCCCTTATCTTTGTTCTTTTGTTGTCAATGCATATGTGGGGTGAATTTAGGTCACCCAAAGGTTTTCAAATTTTGAGGAAGATTATAAATATGAAATGTATCATGGGTCACATATTCTCCTGATCTGTTATCTAAAATGGTGAAATGATTAGAATCTTTAGGAGGTGGCATGTGGGAAAGGGAATCCAAGGTATTAGGATTTATGCAATTATTCAGTGAAGGATCGATAAGTATGGCCTTTCCTTTATCCTTCTTAGAACTTGGATTTATGCCATAATGATAATTATAGCTTTTAAATTTAGCCTCAAGATGTTTACAGTGTTCATATGGGTGTAAATCACCTAGAATATTCACTTCCATCCCTGAGTGGGAAAACTTGATACATTGGTGCAACATTGACAAGACTACATTAATCTCATGTAACCATGGACTACCTAGAAGCATATTATATGATAACTCAAGGTCAAGCACATGAAAAAGTGTATCATGGGTCAAAGGCCCAATGATAACAGACTAACTAATGGTGCTTTGTGATTCTCTTTTTTGATTATCATAGGCTTTGATGGTTATTATTTCTACCTGGAGATCTACCATTGTGTACCCAAGAAGCTTGATGAGCTTTAGAGATACTATATTGAGGCTTGATCCATTATCTATAGGGAAACATTTCACTTTATGCCACTTTATATAAACTTTTATGTATAATGGGTTATTATGGAGCAGGCTAAAGGAAGACATATCGCTTTGGTTGAATGTGACTTGTTGGGTTGGATCTAGGTGTCCAACCAAAGATTGAAATTTATCAAGGGATTTGTCACTAGTAATAGTGGATTGGGCTAAAAAATAATTAAGATGTTCTTATGGATTAATGACATTCATAACAAATCTAAAATATAAATTTATGCTGGTGTCATTTATAATTGTTCCACAATATCAAACTTTTTGTCTTGGTTAGTATTGAATGGTTTATTTTGAGGTTGAACGATCAATTGGATAATAGGTAAAGTGGTAGAGGGTTGTGGGCTTGGGATAGTAATATTTGACCTCTGAGTTATGATTACACAATTAGGATTAAATATTAGACCATTATTGCTAACAAATTTTGAGAATGGTGTGGGATTAGACAAGACACATCTCGGTTGTCAGTGCACTCGTATGTGGTCATGTGGCAAGGGCAAGTTGTTGATATAGGGTCCAAAATGAGAATTCCTATTTTGTTGGTTTGCTTGTATTCACTCCCAAGTCAAAGAAGGATTATCCATGTAATTTGGTTGAATGTTTTTGTTTAGCAACGATCTAGGTTGATTAGTGCTTAGTTTTGGATTAATGGATATGGTATTAACACTACCCCCTACAATATGACATATAGCCCTATTGTAGTCATGTGTAACACATGGTAGGTTTGTTTGTTGTTACCAATCTGACCTTGGTTTTATCCATTTTTCTATCATTGTGGGTTCTATTATTGATTTTGTTTATTCTGCTAGTTCGGCCTTTGATTTTGATACTGTTGATTTTGCTACTACACTCACCATTATTATTTTTGTTGTTTATTGTTCTATTGCTATTGATTTTTATGTTAGGGAAATGGGTTTTGATAAATCCCAAGAGTTTGATTGGAAGTGGAAGAACCATTTTCTAATGTTATTTCCCCATTCTCCAACATATTCTCAATTAAATGCTTGATTTGGACACATCTTCATAGATTATGCCCATTGACTCGATGATATTCATAGAATTTATTTTCATGGTACTAATTTAGATAAGGAATGCCTTACAGATAATGCTTTGGCATATGCCAACTAATTAGATTAGTGGTATCAATCTTGTGAAATACAAACTCAATAGGTTCTCCTAGGTCACTAAACACATGATGTGCAAGCATGGTTCTCCTAGAAGGAGGAGTTTACAATGGTAAAAGATGTATTTTTTCTGTAGGTCTTGGTTGTTTTGCTTGCAGCATTGGTTGGAGAGGTTTTTGGGTAGGGGTCTGCTAAAAAGGTGGTGTAGATGATGTTTGCACTGTTTAGACATGACATGATTTTGTTATTCCATTTCCCACAACATTCCTATTGTGGTTTAATTACTTCAGTATTTCTTGATTATTGGCCTGTGATGTTTGTGATGCTTGTGCTTGAATGGTATGTTGATTTTAACCTTTTATTTGATATCTACCTTTATTTTGACTAGTTAAATTAAGCTTGATAACTCCTTTATTGATGACCGCTTGCTCGATCAACAAACCTTTATCAATGATCTCTGTGAAAGTATGTGCACATTATAGTTCTAGATGATAAGCTCTCTCACTATGCAAATTTTTAGTAAACACAGTGGTTAATTATTTATCTAGTAAAGTGTGGGTGAAATGGCTTGCAAGTGCTCTTCATTGCTGTAGATAACTTATAAAACTCTCACCATATTTTTACTTTTCTCGTGTTAAATCCACTAATGAAATCTCATGTTTGAGATTATAGGAAAAGTGTTGTACAAACTTATTATAAAGATAATCAAAATCTATTACTAAATTTTTGGGTAACTTTGAAAACCACTTCAAGGCTTGTCCAGCCAAGCTCCTTAGAAACAACAACAAAAGGTATATGTTGTTATATGCCATTGTTTGACATGTGACAAAGAACTCAGTTAAATGAGCCTTAGGATAACCTTTCCTTTTCTATTTGTCAAATTTTGGTGGTTCATATCCTAGAGGAAATAGTACCTACAAATACTCTATGTTAAATGGATAAGAACACACATCATCTAACTTAAAAATTTTAGTCTGCTTCCTAGCCTGAATGGTAACAATTGCATCCTTCATTTGTTGTAATTCTTGGGATAGGAAACTTGAAGGAACATTGGTCTGAGGGAGAATATTGGTTTGGGTAGATGTTTGGAAGGTCATGAGTGGGACACTTTAACCAGGGTATGATGGAGATACCTATTGAGTTATATTGGTTTGGCTGGGGAATGGATGAGGAATATATATACGTGGATTATGATGTACTTGAAATTGTATATTTGGTTATGTTATATTCTAGTTTAGGTTGGTGATAAAGGTTTGACTCGAAGGATTTTTTGGTTGGGATTGAGGAATATAACTATATTGTGCCTTCTATGGTTGAAAAGTGACATGTTGTTGACTAATCAAACCTTGTTGTTAAGTGGGAACTTGTAGACCAAGACCCTATCTCTGAATTTGTGTCACATTTTGAACCAATGGTTATCTAGTAGGTACTTGAGAAACATGGGAGCCTCCTTATTGCATGAATACCTATGGGGAAGTGAAAATAGGTTACAGATTTAGCATCTATCACTGATCAATATTTTCACATTGTTGACTAATCATTGCTTGGTTTTGGATTGGTATATTAGTCTACGACTAAAGAGGTATGTTTGTCATTACTTGGTGAGGTGAAACATTAGTTTCCCCTAATTGAGGTGGTAATTTATTTTTCCTCAATTATGTTGGTACACTATATTATACCTGATCTTATGGAATACTACATATTATTTTTTGAGGAGGAGTAAGATTCATCACATTCTGTCATTGAGGTGTGACATTGGTCACTGCTTAGCTACCGAATCCCATAGGTTGTACACTTGAGGAAGCAGTTGATTGAGTTTGGTATGTATAAACTCTTACTCCCTTGTATGATGATCCACTCATGGAATTAACTATAGGCACATGTTGTTGGCTAGTTGTTTATGTGCTAGTACCACTTTGATCGAGATTGGACATTGTTTGCACATTATCCACTATATTTTTCTCATTATTCTGCATAGAGGTCGAAGAAACTTCTTCAATAATGGGCATATAAATCAAGTTATCTATCAAAGAGGTTTACATGAATGGGTTAGAACTTGGATTCTCTTTTCTGTTTAACTCTATCAACACTCCTATTGAAGGAACTAAGTGAATAAGAGGTTTGTTCATCATGTTCATTTGATTGAAATTATGTGCTAGATTTAGGTTGGTTTGATATGTTGTCTGCATTTTGTTAAAGTGGTCTTCTATAATGTTTTTGCCTTGATTAGATATATTAAGGTCTTTATACATTGTTTGGACTAGAGCCATAGGATTGTTAGAAGAAGCATGTTGATCATAAATGATATTGTGGGGCACTCTTACTAGGCTTGGTAAATTTTCATGGGGTAAGTCTGTTAGAAACTTGGCCCCTAAATTTATGGCTCCAACCAAAATATCATCTTTGTTCTCTAAAAAATGTCACTCAAGAAAAAATGGATCATACATGGAAGTCGTATTAGTAGAATATAATTGTTGAATAACTGGCTTATCTACTATGTGTATTGTAGCTAGGTATTATGTGGTTTATTATTGGTCTTGTTTTGAATAAGGTGGTGTGTTAACCAAATAGTTAGCCAAGGGATCTTGTCTTTGTGTCACTAATTTAGTATTATAAGAGGGATAAGAATCCATCTCATAATCAATATTATCTATGTAGGGGTCTTGTACCATTCCTTCCTGTGCAACTACATTAATAATCCCTAGATTGTACATGAATCCACTATGAGTGTAGGATTACATGTTGGGATCCATAGTCAATTCTTTGTGATATAAGGTCAAAGAGTTCTAAAGACTCTAAAAAGGATAAGATATAAAATAGATGATATTTCAAATTGGTCTAAATTAGTCAAAAGGATTAAAAGGTTTATACAACAATTTGTGAGGAAACAAGCTAGTGTGAAGTATCTAATGTTTCACTATTCACATAAAGATAAGCAAGTAAATGGACCAAAATTCAAAATGCTAAAATCTAAGCTCTAAGTGTTTCAAATCAATCTAATCTAAAAATTTAAAAAAAATTAGGTCTTTTGGCCAAATATGACTTTAAAATCTAGACTCAAACAAGGCATGTGATAGGTCTCTTGGCCAAACAACATCAAAAGCTAGAATTCGAAATAGATAAAAGTTTTAATCTAATGGATTTGAAACACTTATAAAATACACTAGGCATTTGATTCTTGGCCATGAACTTGATCAAATAGGTATAAGGTATGAAACAAAAGGCACTTTAGAGATATTTTATTTTCTCATAAATAATGGTATAAAACTTGGTTCTTTTGACACATAAGCTAGACAAAAGTGAATAGTGTAACTGTGCTAGACAAAAGATCACAAAAGTACACTATAATTGGTTTGAAAATGTAGGAACAAATTTTAACTCTAAGTAAGAGAGTCTATGAAACAATATTTGAAATTTTTTTGGTAGTGTAATGATGCTACACTACCCAAAATGTGTGACAAAAAAGTTTGTTTCAAAAAAACTCTCTAAGGCAAAGATAGTTTCTCACAATTTTGACAATATAACACTACTTTTCTTGACTCAAAATGTTTTATGGTGCATAGAATCAAAGTGCAAGTGTTTATCATAAAATGGCTTAAGTCTATCAAGTGATGATAATGATTATGAGTCTTAAACAACCTTCAACCCAAATTGAAAATTAAACCTAAGTTTCCTCAAGTTTAGTGCAAATGGAAAACCCACTTAACACATCAATCCTATAAATTTATAAAGGTGAAATTTCATATTTAGATTATAAATGAAGGACTTGAACAACTTTAGTAAAGTTCTAGACTCAATTGGGTAGCATAACCATGCCAAAGTGGATGATATGACTCCCAAGCTTTTGATGAACTTTAAACAAGGCAAATTGATGTTCTCACATGGGCAGCATAATGCCTCTTTATTCAAAGAAAAATGAGGACCATGTGTTTTGTTTTGTATCATTTATTTACACCAAGTTTTGAATTCAAACAAAAGTTTAATCTAGGATAAAACTCAACTGATTAATCGCTCTTAGACTCCAAACTAATAAGGTTGCTTGGTATTGTCAGAATTTGTCTATATACATCATTTGATAGGTTTTTAAGTTTTCATCCTAAATTAAATATGCATTATACAGTAGTGTTTTTACACACCCCCTTCTATCAAATGATAGTACTATGACATGGACCTTGAGATGCCCCTTGCACCAATAATACTTCCATGACAAGTGGGGATTTGTCTAAGATCTAACAAGTTTTCAAAAATTCGAGGGGAATCAATTGCACAATAACTTTCATGCTAAATAATGCAAAATAAAATCATGGATTTTGGGTCTATATCACTTTGCTTGTTGAAAAAAGGTCTAGTACTTTTTGCAACCACTACATCCTATTGTTCGCTTGGTGTAGTTTGATTCCAAAGTGCCACTACGTCCCATGTGCAACTCCAATTAGGATCCAAATGAATTCAATGTTGGAAGGTGAAACCCCACGTCAAAGCTTCCCTAAAGAACTCATGGGAGGTGATGAAGTCCCCCACGCAAGCTAAGTTTGCATAAACATAAAGAAAGCATGAAAATAGAAAGACTTTAGGGTCATTTTCAAGGTCACCCAAATTTTGATGAGTTTTTGGGGAGTGCTTTAGATGAATTTATTTCTAAGCCTTGGACTAGGCTACCTACAATAGGAATGGTGCTTTTGATTCCAAGGGTTACCTAAAGGGGATAAATGGAAGAGCATACACACAACACCCCTCTTTTTACCAAACAAAAATTAGATCAAGCAACTATTGAAGACAAAAAGCTTGGAAAGATGAGTTTATTTTTAAGCCCAAATGAAAATGAGGTGGTGTTCATTTGACCCCTTGGTCTTAGTTGTAAATCTGAAAACTAATGCTAAAAACACTTATTTAAGCACCTTAAATGTTACTTTAAGCACCAAAATAATGTTCCTAATTAATTTTTATGCATGCAAAATGTGATCTAAAAATGTTTATAGAAAATTTAAAGCTTGGTCCTAAAAAAAATTTGTTAGTGTGTCCTTTACCCTTGAAGCTATTTTGGGTTTGAAATAATGAACTTCATAAAAAGAGCTCTCAAGTTTATATTTTAAGAAAAACATAGTGACCGATGTCAGTTATATAACTAACGATGGTTACACTTACTAACCAATGATGGTTACCTAATTGACATCAGTTATACTACCAGTGATCAATGATAGCTATCCAAATAATGATGGTTTTATTAACTGATGTTGGTTACTGTGTAAACCCATAACAAATAAAAATGACAAAATAAAGTTAGAAAACCAAATTGTAAGATTTTAATGATCCAAATGAAGATTTTAAAGCTACATAATGATCTTATTCATGTGTGGGATGCATTTGGTCCCAATGGGCATGACATATGTGATCTAATAATTTGACTCAAGAGAGGATGGTTAGTATGGTGTTAGTTTCAAAATCAAAATAAAGTGAAAGAAACACACTAACTAGCATAACATCTCTAGGCCTAGACACTAGGGAGAGATTAGTTAACAAACATGAATAAAACACATAACTAAAATACCAAAATAAACCTTTGTTTACCTTCCTTGGATGCTCCAAAATGCTTGTTATAGTGGCTTACTTGACTTGTGCTCATGAAGTCCTCATCAATGGAAGCTTGGTTCCCTCCATCTCTCCTTGGCAACTTTGGCTTTAGCTTGGATTGGAATAAATTTGGCATGGAAACACTAATTGTAATGGATTTTAGAATCATTTATTAATTATAAATTAGCATTATCAAGACTTAGAAATGATGTTCATGGCCTCTCTATTTATAAATTTTTGTGAATGTCTAGAATTAACCTAAACTATCCATCCTAAGATTGAGATGTGTGGTTGAGGATTAATTCAATTTTTATAATTAAATTTATAATTATCCTCATCATAAAATTTGAAGAAAGGTAAATTAAGAGGCATGGAGGGCATGAATTCTGATATTTGTGGCATTTATGGCCTAGGGATGTCTTCCCAAGAAATGAGGTCACTTGATGATGAAAATATTCAATATTCATTAATAAAATAAATTATTCAACAACTTTCCATGGAATTCTTGATTAGGCTTTGATTTGGGTTAATTATTTCTTAAGCATGTTTAAGCACTTTGTGCACAAATTACTCAAATTGATCAGAATACCCTATTATTGGTCTAAAATTTTACTGGATTAGAATTGTAAGGCAATGTCAGATGTGTTAGACTTGTTATCCCATTTAGGATGTTATCGAAAACAAATAACAAAGGCACACATATTGTGTAAGATATTTGATAGGAAAGATCAATCCAGATCACCTAGGTGCAAAATTGGCATTTTGACTCAGAATGATCTGATGAAAGTTAGCTGGCCCATAAATTACATTGCCCCATTTAATGATACTCTAGCCAAAATTGGCACTTGAATATGTCAGTTTCACATTATTTAGCATATTTTTAGGCAAAATTATGCATTTTGGGTGTAAATTGGCCAAAAGCCCAATTGGAGGTTATTGGTGGCCAAATTTAGGTGTCTACAATCACTATACCCTTTAACCCTATATTCCCTAGCTTATATTTTTAGGGTTAAATAAATGCATTTGAAAAAATAGAGTTGTTTTGGATCAGATATGATCTAAAAAAGGGAGTATAAACCACAATCCTAGGAAAATAAACCCTAATAGTAAAATAATGATGAAACCATATGGTAAAGATCAAATTTTAATTTGCACAAAGAATAAATCGAAATCATATATCAGATCTAAAATATTAAGACAAAAGATTATAAATCCGATAAAGGTGGTTGGAAACCTAGGGTTTTTTAATGTTCAAAAAAATTGTGGGTTCACCAATATGTTTAAGTTAAAATTAAATTAATGCAAAACTAACCTTTTTATTAAAGAAATCTAATTGAATATGATTTTGACGATGAATTAATATAAACAATCACACAACATTTAACGATGATATTTTTGACAAGCAAGTTCAACAAATGTAAATGCAATGGGATGATTAGAGAATTAGCTCATTTTTCACACTTTCTTGATTTGTGTAAACTAATTGATTGATTGACAAATGTGTGTCATGACTATTTATTGTTTGTTTCTAGATCTAGAGACTTTTTATGGTCTAGGTCAATGTCAATAGAATCAGGTTAGGAACATTAGTCAATCATGATCTATTTGGGTCAATCCTAGCTTTATGAAAATCTTATGTCTGAACACTATTATGCAAATTTTGAACTAGGTAAGGAATGACATGAACATGATAGGAATGGTATATAGTTATACCACTTATCATCTAGCTTGACCTTTGATAGTGAGGCTCTAAAACTTTATTGAATTCTTTAATTTATTAAATAATATCTTCTTATGCTTTCATAAACACATTTTATTCTACACTAACCCCTAAAATATAAACCATCATTTTCTAGACAAAAACATGCAATATCAAAAGTGGGAGAAATTGGTGAAAAGGGATGAGTTGGAATAAATCTGGTCAATACCCATTAAAACAAAAGAGATTCACTACATTTTTCATGCTCCGAAGTGGGCTCAAACACAAATGTATTATTTCTACCTACATATGTGTGTTAAATGGTGATATTCAGATCTATATGATCTTTCTCCTAGATTACCCTTAACAAAAGCATTTAAGTGTAATAAGACTTCAAATATATCTCTAAAAATTTAGTATAATAAATGTATGAGTTTGTATAGTTTTTTAAATGTGAGAGTGTTTGTCGCAAATTCATTTTAACAACTTTGTATATAGGAATCTCTTATAATTTGAATTATAAACTTAGTGGCATGAATAATGGACTCAAAATAACTTAAAGGGGACCCAAAAGTAATGATTATAAAGAAGAAACATATCAAAAGAGAAGTTAAAATATCAAATGTCAAAACCATCAAGAAGGGGTTAGGATATAGGTCAATATATATTATTTTTTCTATATCCTGACTCTATCTAAAAAAACTTTTGAACATCAAAAGGGTTTATTGAAATGTGTTTTAATTAAATAGAAGATAAAAGTATGTCACAAAGTTATAAAATCACAAATTAAAAGGGGAGACTTAAAATACATACACTTTCAAGCTTTTAATTCTTATCTAATAACTTATAGTCACTAAAATTAGCATTTAATGATAAAAAAACACACTTACGACCATTTTTTATGCACACTTGGCCATTGCTCAAGTCTATAATTATAATATATTATCCTTATAATTATATTTGGATGAAGATATATCCTTACTAAATTATATTACTAATCATTCCTATTCTTTATTTCAAGTATCCTAATCTCACTATTGGACTGATTCACACTTCTAATTTAATTGACTATACTCCTTAGATAAGGTTGTTCCTATTGAATATTTTGACCACAAGTCAAAATCGGTCAACCTCCTATAGGACATAAGTTTATATATGGGTCTATTATCATGTTATAGGCTATGTCATGGTCATTTTATGTTATTTAATGAATTATTATCCTTGGTCATGGTTAATTTTAATCCTAAGTCATTTTATGTCACGTAGGGGTCATTTATGAGAGTTGTACAATTTACCAAGGCATATAAGTGTTATAAACTCTATTTAAATTTCCAATATATCATATTCCTTATCATAAATGTTAGTCATATCTAAAACTTGTAGGTTCCTAACTGAAATCAAGAAAACAAGTGAAAAGGTGAAGGTTTTGGCAGTTGTTCGACCTATAAATGAGAGTGGCATGTGGGAAAATATTATGTAATGGATATTAAACTCCAATTACTTAATACAAATTCTTGATATGATTAAAAATTTCTTAAAACCATTATACTCCTCCATCACTCCACTAGACATGCAAAATTGGTCAACAGGGCTTCTGATGGTACTGCCAATAGGAGAGGTTCTAACTTAAATGATCTTGGTGTTAAATAGTAAGCTTATTATGCATAATATTAATTGTATGATTTATAATAATTATTTTATATTCTTCATGAACCATTCTTAAGAAGTTGGTTGTCTCATTGTACTTACAAAACCCCACACCCTACAGGTTTTCTTCTTATATGAGCTTGTCTATACAATCCAATTGTTGAAATTACTTATAAATAATTTTTAATTACTCATTTAATGTTTTAAATCTTTTATTTCATTTTTGGAGGTTACTTCATGAGATAAATAGTCTAGGTTGTAGGTTGATATCACTAGTGGACTTGCAGTCAAGTTTCACCAATTGTAGAAGGTTTATTTATTTGTAATGGTTTAAAATAAATGTGACATGATATATTTAATTATTTTAAAGTAATATAAATCTCTTCTACTTACAATCTCAACCTCAAAATATAACATCCATGAAGTTGTAGTCAAGAAAGACCCACAATCAACTTCCAACATGACTGTCATACATAGTTAGCTGAATGAGATGTTTTGAAGTGTTGAGAATATTCATGTAGATATAATTATTTTCTTCAATATTTTATACACCTTATTATATCATGAAAAAATAATCCAAGTCCTTCAAATGGCATTTGATTTAGTAGGAAAACCATTTCAAGCCACATACACAATTCGTGCAACTACAGGAGACTGAGAATGATAGAATGGAAGTATTGAAACTTGTTTCAAGTCATTCAAGGTGAATAGGATCAATTTTAGGACTTTTGAGAAGGTTTGGTATTGGTTTTAGAACATAACCATGCACATTGATGATAACTTACCCCCACTACCGTATATACTGTAATGTCCACCTACAAGTGGATCCCACAAAGACTTAAAAATGTTACACAAAGATGTTTAAACATGTGTTTAGACCTTTCTTGAGGTATTATAATGTTTAAGGTGCCATAAGAGCCATGTTTTAATCCATAAAGTGGAAATTAGGTTTGAAGAGTTATGTGCATATTTAGAAACCAAGTTCAGGGATAAGTTTCCCTAAAAACTCCAAAATAGAGCCCTAACTATGTTTGGTGTTACTATATGATAATGATAGATAAATTCTTGATGAAGTTGGATGAATCCATTTTATATCATTAATGAAGGGGTAATAGCTTACAAAATTAGACTAGGTTTTTGGTCCCATAAGTGATGTAAAGAAGGCTCCCAAGTCATGCATTTTATCATTATAGAAGGTCAGTGTTCTCTACAATATATTCAACTTCAAGTGACCTTACACTCTAAGGTAGTGTGATAAAAAAATTTATCCATGAAAATGAATTCATTAATGTAATAAGGTTACTAATGTCTCAAATGTAATAAATAAGGATTGGTAATACAAGATATTGACCTACAAATGCATTTGTAGGTGTCCCTTTGCTCATGAAAAGTCATCTACAACCTGCCTATAGGTACTCACAAATCATGAGATAAACCTTGGTGACTATAAGCTATAAAATACAGGTACTTGTAAATTAGATCTATATCCAAGACTGAAATGAGATTCCATGAGGTGTATCATATGTTTCAATAGTTGATGTACATATGCAAGACCCTTTTACTTCAAGGTGGTCAACTATAGTTGATTGTAGTATGACAGTGTTATAAAACATGACTGTCTTAGGTTTAACATGGCATATACATGATTTGATAAGTCACAGTGATTTTGAGATGACATTTAAAACTTCAAAATAGGTCTTAAATAAATATCAAAAGGTCTAATATTATATCATATAACTATAGGTATGTCATTCTTTGAGCCAACAACATAGTCATACTTGACTATCAACTAGGCTAGTCAAGTGAGAGATAGGCATTGAAAAATTAGCAAAGTATGAAGTATTATATATGTTTCAAGGGATATTAATAGTGGTAATACACACTTCACCTTAGTATCAAATTAGGAAAATAGAGCATCGAGTGGGTTTTCATGTAACATACAATCCATATGACAATCCTACACATAATAAACACCACAAAAGTCTTCGTTGAGATATCTAAGGAATTGCAGGGCATATTGATGTAACCCAAACATGAAATTTAGTGCATAGGGTCCTCACCACTTACTTAAACCTGTCATACTATCCTTTTATCTAGGATAATAGGGAAAGTTCCCTCTATTTTATCTTAGATAAAGGGCACTCCCACAGAGCTAAACCTTGTAGGTTTATAAAGCAAGTGGTAAGAAAGTGATTTTAAGACTGATATAAACCTTACATAAGGTTTTAAGGAGCTGATTTGGACATGGACCAAAATTAATGAGGTCACAAAAGTGCTAGAAACTGTACATAGTGCCCCTTAAGCAGTGAAATAAAGTCAAGTCAAGTTTGGGCCTAAATCCCAATTAGAGGGTCAATACCACTTCTAAGGCTAAAGGATAATTGTAATGAATTTTAAAATCTTAAAAAGGAGATATAAGGTGTTTTATATCATTCTTTTTTAGAGTAGGCCACAGAGAAGATCATTTATTGGCCTAAGAACCTAACAGGGTATGTAGAATGAAGAGAGGAGATGGATAGGCTGTGTTTGGAAGCTCACAACAGCATGGATAGTAAGCATGGGAGACTAATAAGATAGGATATGCTTGATAGGGTCTTTAAATCACATTTTGTGGAATTTTACTAAGGATTGGACATCACAACTTGATGAATAATCCTTAGAGGTCAAAACCACCTAAAACCCTCTATACCCTTACTAAGGACCTAATTGAAAATATGAAGAAGTATATGCATCTAGGAGGGATATAATTACTTGGGAGATGAAAGGAACTTTCATAGGATTCTCTAGGGATATTTCCCAGAAGATTTGATTCCACCCTACTTGTACAGATAGGGTGTAAAATGGATTTTATTGATAGATTTATGTGTTGTATAGGTACAAAAGGTTTCAAAAGATTAAAATCACTTTGGGAGTTATTATGGGGCCTAATATAACCTATATTACTCATTTTTTTCTTCAACACAGATGAAAATTATCTTTATTATCACCTTCATCTCAACCAGTCGAAAATGGCATAGTGAATAAAGAATGATAACCAAGCAAGAAGGTGAAAAATCTAAGTGGGAGGATTTTTAAGGTCTAATTAATTAACCTATAGACATTATGACCCTTTAAAATTGTCATACACTCTTGTATATGGAATAGTTTGAGAAACTAAAGTACATCTTGGTGCCAAGTGTGAAGGGTAAGTGAAAGACGAATGATTGTGACTACATGGAGTGAGAACACTTGGTTAGAAGAATATTGATGATTAGGAACACATCTAATGCATGATATATAATGTTTATAACAACCGCCTCATATTTAAATGATCTCATATATCCATAGTATTATGTGGATCACTCAAAGAAGGCCAAATGATGAAGGTAGTTTTCAAGGAGCAAATTAAAGAGTCTTACACCACATTTAAGGATTTTCATGCCTTTGATTGAAATTTATCCAAGTAGATCTTACATGGTCTATTCCATATTAATTTAAATACAAATTTAACCCATTATCTTATCTTCACAAGTGGTTTAGTGACTCTTGGACTTCATTCTCTTCTCTCTTCTCTCAAATTCTCTAAGTACTCACCATTTTGGCTCTTGTTAAAAAATTACTCACCATGTATGGTGATGCCCTGCTAGTTTGATTTTATACTTGCCTTTTAAAAATAAATACAATTTCATTTGATTTCATACATCATCTTTTAAAAGTGTGTCAAGAGATGTATAGTGAAAAGTTAAGGGATATTCAACTATCCTCACTTTCTCTCAATCCTTCCATGTTTGATGCAAGTTCTTCCACTCTAGTAGGTCATATGAAGTGTTTTCAAGTGTATGGATATATTTTCAAGTTTAAAAGTATCCTTAGTTTCTATAACTAATATATGGTCACTTAATTTGGATAGTCTTCATGCATATCACCTCCATATTGAAATGCTAATGTTAGATCATTATACAAGTCGAAGATAATATTGTAGGTCTTATTTCTTAGTAAAAGAAGTCTGATAGTCTTTTGGAAATACTTATGGTTTATCATCCCCTTAGAGTATATTTATTTCATTCATAATTTTATCCCTTTTCCCATAAGTAATCATTAGTATAGGTGATATACACTTCAAGACAAATTCAGGGAGCTAGCCCTTACACCCAGAGGTCTACTTCTACTATAGGTAAACCCACACACCATGTTACCCAAATATGGAGGAGGCTTAATAAACCTCCTCTAGGGTGAATGATTTGGTGACAATAGTTTTTTTATTTTTTGGTGGGACCCACTATCCTAAATACAACTTGTTAAGGTCAATGTTGGTCTTGATAACATCAGCTACATATTGGTTTGTTACTCAACATTTGATGACTCCATTCAAGGTAAAATATAGTTGTAAACCATTATTTTGTCATATATTTTATCTCGTGATTCATGGTAATTAGTAGGTCATATTAGCCTGAACTTCCTCTTAAAGATCAATATCCTCAGCCTAATCTACCTTTTGAAGATAAAGATAACTTTGCTAGCTAAGAGGATTAAGAGAGTGGGGAAGAATTGGAAGAAAACATGGCTAGGAAACATGCCTTACCTAACATTAATAATGAAAATATAATCCATATTGATGTATATTATGTCATTCCCCCTAATGATACAAAGAGTATGCCTACATTCAATGGTGAAGCTAATGTCACACCTATTGAACACATCATGGATATCTCCAATTTTTGTAGTTTTCACAACATCACTGAAGATAATATTTCCATTATACTCCTTTCAATGTCCCTTAAATGGAATGCACTTTATTGGTAGAGGACTTTAATCAGTGGTTACATTACAACATAAGATGACTTTGGAGTGTTTTTTAACTTCAAGGTTTAAATATGAAAGTGACCATAATTCACTCATGCATTAGCTCAATGTGATCCAAAGAGATCCAAAGAAACAATGCATGCCTTCAATGAGAGGTTCCAAAAGACTTGGCATAGATTTCATCCTCTCATGAGACCACCTGCAAGCTTTTTTCCCCTATATACTTGAGAGCCATTGGTACTGATATTGCTATCATGTTTCAATACATGGGTGGTTTCACTCTTCCCAAAGCATATGAACTTCCCATTAGAGCTAAAAATGGCCTCATTAAAGTAGGTAAGTTACCTCCTAAATTGTCTATGCCTCTATTTATTAATGTTCTAGTTTTTACTCCAAACATTGCTCAAGTTCCTAATGTAAATGTTAATTCAAAGCTTTCTCCTAAGAAGGCCTAAGATGCCATAGGTTTGTAGTCAAGGTCTAAGTTATTTGAGACAAGATTCCAAGCATTAAAGGCTCAAAATAGGAAAGATAATATGAAATAATTTGCTCATCAAAATCCCTATCCCTATAAAAAAAATATGGTCAACAATATGGGAGAGGAAGAGGTCAAGAGTAACCTAACTTCAATAGGCCTGCCAATGTGTACAACCCAAACTCTACATCCAACATAAGAGATATGGTATCAGTGCATATCAATTTGGTAAAAGGGGAAGATTAGAAACAATTCCAATTCATGGATGCCAATAAGAGTGGAAATCAAGATATGGTTTCTCAAGGATGAGTCACCCCTCTACTATTAGCTAAAGATGAAATCATGATACAAGCAAGTGAAGTTTGGAAACATCAAGGATAAATATTCACCAACTCCTTGGTGGAAGATAATTTTTTGATAAACCAAAGAAATTATGTTGTATAAAATAAAATAGCTAAGATTAAGGCTTTATAAGGTGATAAAAATGTGCCTACAAGTTCATCCAATCTTCCTAGAAGGTAGCAAGGTATGGTTGCAAGCATGATAGTCCAAAACACTCTTACATCTCTTCCAAATAAAAATGTGGTAAGGTATGCTTAAGGTGCCTAAATTATTCAAGTTTCAATGAATCATTTGCCTCCAAGGACTCAATATAAATTAAATAGCCATGTCCTAAACATAGTGGATTAATTGAAAAGTGCTAAGGCATCTATTTCCCATTGGGATGTCCTTCATATGCATAGCGAAAAAGAAATCTTACAAAAATAGATGCCCACTATCCCTAATAGTCATCTATCTTCAATAAATATTCATGTTTCTCTTCCCAATTCCCCTAAAAACATTATTAAACCATATACCAAATCTGAGAATCCTCCACCTTTGTACATCACTCTCATTATGGGTGACAAACTAGTACACAATTACATAGTTGATAGTTGTGCCTCTGCATCAGTCATGCCCAAAGTTGTAGCTGATAAGTTAGGCTTAAAATATGAACCCCATATCAAAGGATTGATTTATTTAGATGGTAAACCTACCAATATAATAGGGTTGATCAAAGGGTTGAATGTTTTCCTTCATGACTATCTTACATTTCCCATCCTTAAGGACATTATTGTTGTGTACTTGCCTGCTCATTTTGTAATCTACCTTTGAAGAGGTTTCATAGCCAATATATGTGGATACCTCTCAAATAACTAGTCCTTCTTGTCCTTTAAGACAAGTTATGTAATTAAGGTGACCATAAAAACTCAACCTCTTGATAGATTTCACATTGAGCTTTATGTTGAATTAAGCTCTAACTTGAATTGTGTTATTAATGAGAAGGAGGAGTATAATGTGGATGATTGTTATTCTTCTAAGATTTAGGGTATAGATGAATTATTTATATATGAGTATGGTCTAGATGATTATAGACATGATCCTTATGCATACTTTAAGAAAACTAACCTTGGTACCTATATCATCTAGGAAGAACCATTTGAACAAGCTGAGGTAAGTGTTAAACATTATTTATCACAAGATGTTGAGAGTAACTACTTGATCCATGTATATGATGATGATAGGTTGAAGATCCTAATTGATCACTATAGTGAGAAGAATAATCTCATTCTTCCTGCTATTGATCAAGATGCCATTGATGATGATATTCATGAGGAAGAGGATGACTTATGGTAAGGATTCAATGCCATATGTAAAGAGCTTGATCAGTTAGGTAAGAATAATCTTCCTCCAATGGATTTAATATCTAATGATAAGTTTTATAATGATCCTAATGATAAGGATGTTGAGTGTCTTATCAAGCATGAAGGTATATACCAATATGTTGTCTAAATGTCTACAATCATAGAGGAATCTCATGAATCAAAGGCAGATTTTTTTGTGTTTAAATAAAAATCAAGAGCTCAATCTAAAGTGGAACCCCATTCAAAGGTATTGGAACATAAATAAGAGGGACTTGATGATCATACACATCCAACACAGCATGCCCAATAGGATAGAAGGATTGAAGTAGCTGTCACCACACCTATTTTGAATTTTGTGGAGTGTAGATTAGATATGACAAAGATAAATCAAGTTAAAACTCCAAAAAATTCCTTTGGAAGCCAAGAAAAATCAGACATGAGAGCTCAAGTTAGGCCACTTATAGGCATGATAAGATATAGAAATGGTAAGTCATTTCACCATCTACCAAGTCAAGTCATTCATGATGAACATGATTCACATGATAGATTACCTTCATGGAGTGACAAATATGCAAGAGGAACCATATATGACCTTGGTTGAAGTATGGTAAGGTCTTTTCACCTCAAGAGTGAGGTATTATAAATAATTAGGTGTGTTTGTCTTTTTTTTAGTTGTGTGTGTGTTCCAAAAGCATTCTAATTGAACACATGTTCATTTCTTTTGGTGTGTCTTGTTTTTTCTATCCTTTCTTTTATTTTGGTGTAGTTTAAAAGGAAAATTATGTGTAAAATTTTTATATAGGTGAATCCATGGTTGAATGGATATGATTGTGCTATTGGTCTTATCATAGCAAACATACCAGCCCTAAAAACTCACCAAGAATGTTTACTCTTTTGAACACAAGTCAAAATAGGTCAATAACCTATAGTCAAAAAAATTTATATAGGGGTATATAAGAATTTTATAGAGTTTTTAATGGTCATTTTATGTCATTTAATGAGTTATTATCCTTGGTCATGGTTGATTTTAATCCTAAGCCATTATATGTCACTTAGGGGTCATTTTACAATGATTTATGAGAGTTGTAAAATTTACAAAGGTGTTTAAGTATTAAAAACTTTTTAAAAATGTCTAATATGTTATATTAAATGTTATTAATGTCAAATATATCTAAAACGTTTAGGTTCATAACTGAAATCAAGAAAATAAGTGAAAAAAGAAGGTTTTGGTAGTTGTACGACCCATAAAGGAGAGTGACACATGGGACAAGATGATGGAATGTATATTCAACTCCCATGACTCAATTTACATTCTTTAACTACTTTGGAAGCATAAAAAATGTCTTAAAATCATTTTTCTCCTCCATTACTCCACTAAACATGCAAAACCGGTCAACAGGTCTTTTGATGGTATGACTAGTAGGAGAGGTTCTAAGTCAAATTATCTTGGTGATATATATTAAAATTATTATGATTAATATTAATGGAAGGATTTGGAATAATGTTTTCCTATTCTTCATGAACCATTCTTAAGAAGTTGATTGTCTCATTTTACTTGTTAATCCCCATACCCTGCAAGTTTTCTTCTTATATGAGCTTGTATGTATAATCCAATTAGTGAAATTTCTTATAAATTATGCATAATTAATCCGTTCATGTTTTTTATATTTTATTACATGTTTTTACATGAATTCATGAGATAAATAATTCAAGTTATAGGCTGATATCACTAGTGGACTTCCAATCAAGTTTCACCAATTACATAAGGTTTCTTTCTCTATAATGATTTTAAATCAATGTTAGGTGCTATATTTCATGATTTTAAAGTCATATAAATGTCTTATAATTCTGATATCAGCCTCAAATTATATCTTCCATGGAGTTATAGTCAAGAAAGACCCACAGTCAACTTCATGTATGACTTTCATACACAATCAGTTGAATGAGATGTTTTGAAGTGTTGAGAGTGTTCATGGAGATATAATGAGGTTTTAAAAAAGTTTTGACAAATTATTTGAGCATGAAAAAACAATACAAGTATGTAAAATGGAATTTTATTGATTAGGATAATAAGTTCAAGCCACATACATGGTCCTGTACCATTGATGTGCACCTACAGGAGACTAAAAACATTAGAATGAAAGTATTGAAACTTGTTTCAAGTCATTCAACGTGAAGAGGATAAATTTATAGAATTTTTAGAACTTTTGGGATTGGTTTTAAAACATAACCATGGATAATGATGAAAACTTACACCCACTACCTTGTATGCTGAAATGTCCACCTTCAGGTGGCTCCCATAGAGACTTGAAAATGTTTCACATAGATACTTTAACATCTTTTGATACCTTCGTTGAGGTCTTAAAATGTTTAATTTTCCATACGAACCATTTTTAAATAAATAAAGTAGAAGGAATGTTTGAATATTTATGTGCATATGTAGAACTAAGTTTAGGGACAAGTTTCCCTAAAAACTCCAAAACATATCCATAGCTACTTTTGGTGTTACTATATGATAAAGTGACATAGAGTCTTGATGAAGTTAAATGCATCCATATTACATCCTTCATGAAGGGTTAATATCTTGTAAAAGGAGAGTGGGATTTTGATCCCATAACTGATGTAAACAAGGCTCCCAAGTAATACATTTTGTCACTATAGAAGGTCAGTGTTCTCTATCGTATATTCAACTTCACGTGACCTTACACTCCAAAGTAGTGTGATAGAGACATATCTCCATGTAAAATGACTTCATTAAGGTAAGATAGGTACTAATGTCTCAATGGGAATTAATAAAAATTATGAATACAAGATATTAACCTATAAATGCATCTACAAGTGTAGTTTTGCTCAAAAAATCACTTACAACTTGCTTGTAGGTACTCATAAATCATGAGATAAACTTTTGTGACTATAGGCCTAAAACTACAAGTTATAATCAATTAGATTTGGTTTAAATAATCCAAGGATATTCCATGAGGTTTATCATAATTTTCAATAGTTGATATACATATGCACGACCCTTTTACTCTAGCATGGTTAACTATAGTTGACTAAAGTATGATAGTGCTATAAAACACTACTATCTTGGGGTTAGCATGGCATATACATGATGTGACATGTCTTAGTGATTGTGAAATTACTTTGAGAAATTTAAAATGGGTCTTAAATAAATAACACAATGTATAATATTATAGCATACACCTACAAGTATGGCATTCTTTGAGCCCACAACACAGTCATAATATATTGTCAACTAGGCTAGTCAAGTGAGAGACACACATTGAAAATTTGGTAAAGGATGAAGTGTTATATATGTTTTAATGGATATTAATAGTGGTAATACACACTTCACCATAGTCTTAAATCAATAAAATAAATCATAGAGTGGGTATTCATGTAACATACAGTCCATATGCCAACCCTACACATAGTAAACACCACAAAAGTATGCCTTGAGAGATTTGAGGAATTAGATGGTCTATTGAGGTAACCCAAACATGAAATTAAGTGAAGAGTGTCCTCACCACTTACTAAATCCCATCATAAAATCATTTTCTCTAGGATATGTTGTCCCCGAAAAATGCCACTCATTTTTGGGACAACCTACAATCAAAATTGTCTCTTCCCTTTTCAAAATTTGTCCTGGGCATTTAAATTCCTCATTTTTCAAGCTTGTCAAAAATATACGGACTCTTTCAAGGTTAGAGAAAACTATGGACTCTACAGATATGTTTTTGTGGACTCAACATGCTTGAAGTTAGCATTCAGGGTCAAAGGCTTTTGCAGGTGGTTTTAGTCAAAAGAATCAGTTTTTCAACACTTAGTCATTTTTTAAGACTATTTCAGTGCCTTGGTTTGAATAGAGATCTCCATTGGCAAGCACCAGTATCAGGTTCAACGGTTCAAGTCAATACAAAGGTTCATCGGCTTTTGGTTCACTCCCCATCAGCGCGCATAATGATTAAACAAATGTTTAAGCCTTGAATTACTTCAAAAATTTTGCTCGAAGTAATTCCTTCAGACAAAAAATTTGAAGGAAATCAGGTGCAACTATGCCAAGCCAGGTGGCCAAGTAGATACAAATTGCTTGCGAACAATTTGTCCACAAAAATGCACAAGCCAAAGCTCGTGAAAAGTTCGTAGACTGCCAAAGAAGCAAGGATGCATCCGACTACCAACAAAGACCCAAGCACGACTGCCGTGTAGACGTCAAGTTTAGCAAAATTCATCACGACTCCACCCGTGACAACTGTTTCCTCTTCTTCTATGCAAGAGCAGCAATTTTTGCTGCCCTTGCATCCTTCATGCAAGAGCGGCAATTTTTGCTACCTATGCACAAGAACTTATCTGATATGCAGGGGCGGCAATTTTTGCCACCCACGCATTCCTTCTCTCTTCTTCTCATGCACTTTTGTCACGTAAAAGTGCATGCAATTTTGTAATGTGTAATTATATGTAAAAAATTTGGAAAAATATCTCCAAAGTCAAAGATGAGTCATCTTTGACTAAGATATTTTTTGTATTTTATTATTTTCTAGTTTTTGAAGGTTTCTACCTATATATAGTGGAGACCTCTTTTGTAAATATATCTTGGATAATAGAGAGCAAAAACTCTGCCAAAATTGAAATACTTTTTGAGACTTTGTGCTCAAACTTGTAAATCATATTTTGTTAAATGAATGAGAAGCAGGTTTATTTCAGACTTTGTGTTGAAATTATCTGTGTTATTTAGGAAACAATTCTTATGTTCGTTTTCCTAGTAATATCTTGTTTATGTGATTTAATAAGCAAAGTGGGTGTGTTAATATTATCTGAGAACGTTTCTAAAAGGTAGAAGATAGACTTTGAGCTATTTTTATCTTTATGATTCAATTATCTTTTGTAGTTTTAGGCAAAAAATTTGTGCTTCATTTCATTCTGTGGTTACGCTTGTTCTGAATCGGTGAATGAGTCTACAGAAGACTTTGAGCTTACGTAAGTTTCTTTGTGAACTTTTTTTATTTGCTTCAGGTGATTTCCTGCTCTACGTTGGATACCGTTCTTGAAAGAAGAGGAATGTTGTTGGCCCACGACCAGGATTTCTCCCTCTTGCTCCTTGTACATCACCTCTGAAAAAAGAGAGGTGGATGCTGTTATACCACCCCATGTGTTACTTTTTGCTATATATATATATATATATATATATATATATATATATATATATATATATATATATATATATATATATATATATATATATATATATATAGCATATAAATATTCCTAGGGAACCTCCCCTTGATGAGAGGAGAGATTTACCTCATCCAGATCTGGTAAACCCACACTTTTCATGGTGTAAATCTCCCTATGCTGTGGTTGATATACCCATTTTATCATCAGTTAGTTGACAACAAAATATTCACCCAACAATTTTTTGGTGACTCCACTGGGGAATTGAATGTGCAGTTTGAAACCTCAAGTTTTAAATTGAAGCAGTCCCTACCCTTATCCATTACATAGTCTGGCGACTCCATTCCATGTCTTACCCATTATCATTAAAGCCTTACCATCTCTGTTATATTATTTGGTCTGCAAAACCTAAGCCACTAGGAAGAACGTGCATTTTGAAGCCTCAAGCTTCAACTTGAAGCAGTTTCGGTCCCTTTTTCATTTGAAATCTGGCAACTCCATGCTACACAAGAAGCCAGAGATCTAAGGGTGTTTTTGACCCCATGTTTGAGTTGGCACAACAAAACAATTTTGATCTATTTCCTCCACTACCTTTCTTCCAACGATCTAGGAGTCTTCCTCTTGATCTTATCGAGTCACCAACACAAGGTAGAGCTTCTTTTCCTGCTATTAATAGTGCCCTGCCTATTAACACTCCACCCAAATTATTGTCCCACTATTTAATCATCATAGTATAATGGCTCAAGGCCTGTGGGGCAATTCCTTTGGTCCTCTTAATTTGATCCCACCCTTGCATGAACTACCTCGTAGTTCTAGGAAAAAATTTCCCAAGTTTTTTGGTGATGAGAAGGTTCATCCCAATGAGCATATTTCCACTTTCTCCATAACATGCAGTGTAATCAGTGTGGAATTCAAGGATGTAGTAGTGAGACTTTTTGTAGAAACTCTACAAGGTGCTGTCGTGGATTGGTTCTACCACCTTCAAGCTCAAACTATAACTGACTAAAATACACTAAAGTCCATATTTGAAGCCAAATTTAAACCTGCTGAAGATGCACACGCCTTGTTAGCTCAGCTAACACAGATGAAAAAAGAATCCTAGGAACCCATGAGGGATTTCATAGCCAAATTCAACAAGTTAAAGAACCGGATTCAAACTATTGCTCAGCCCACGCCAGAGAATCTCAAATGCTTTTCTATCAACTCCTAGCTTCTTGAAGTAAGTTTTCTGTTGAGGCAAGTTGGCCTTATGGATCTAACATTGGCTCAAAATTTGGCTACTAAAATTGAGGATGATCTCATCCTGGCAGGTAAGATCAGAAAAGACCCTGGTAAAAATAGATTCTCTTCATCTGCTAAAAGCTCTTCTATAGGCACTACAGATCTTATGGTGCAAAAATTGACAAATTAATTGATAGCTTTGAAGAGACAAATGGCCCAAGTTATGTCTACTTCTCCTAATCAGGATATGCCAAGGAGGACATTTCAAAATCAAGCATACCAAGGCAATGCTGCTAGGAATCAAGGGCAGCCAAATCATCTTCCTCCCCCAGAGAGGAACCTTGCCCTTGAAGCCCCTCCAACCAACTCAGCAGTTGGATATCTAGAAATAGAACATGCTTCCCCTTTTCAACCTGAGTTGGACCAAAAATATGATGCTAATCTCTTTGAAGAGTAGGAAGAAGAATTACCTGGTGACTCTGTCATTGGTTACCTGAATTATCAAGATGAACCCAAAAGCAAGGGGAATGCAGCTGAGGGATCATATGCTATATTCACTCGATCCCAGAATCAGTCAGCTCAGCAAGCTGATAAAGAGAAGACAGAGGAGCAACCTCAGCCAGTAGTTTCAATTACTAAGTGGGGAACCATTGTGCCCTTCCAACCAAAGGACTTGATGACTATTGAAAAGGTACGTACCCCAAGCATCTCTGCACCCTCTACTTCAACTTCACAAACCAGCCCTCCCCCTCCCAAAAAACAAAATAATGAACTCCCATCCTCTGTGCCTAGTCCAATTCAGACATTTGACATAATTGAGCATGTCAAAAAGACTAAAATTCAAATTTCTAAATTTGAATTTCTACAAGCCCATCCTGAACAGTTGGACAGGTTGGCAGAATGTGTGAAAGGTACAGTCGTCCCTGCAGGACAAGAAATTTTGAGGGTAATTCATGATCCCCCAAAGAATGTATTCACTCAGAATAATCTTGTCGTGACTCCTCTAGTTGCTCTCGAGAAAATAGAACCCTTCTATGTTTCCCTGTTAATAAACGGTCGTAAGCTGAGCAACTGCATCATTGATTTTGGTGCATCTGACAACATCATTTCTGTTAAAGTGGTAGAATCTCTTGGTCTCACATTGACTAAAATATTTGGGAGATGCTTCTCCATGGAAACCAAGCAAGTCCCACTCCTTGGTCAGATCAAAGATGCCCAATTTGTATTTGCAGCGTTTCCTGACAAGAAGATCAAGATGACAGTTCTGGTAGCTGACATCCCAGCTTCATATGGCATTTTTCCTTGATGGAACTTTTGCAAGGATGTCGGAGGAGAATTGAGCATGGACTTGTCCCAAGTAAGAATCCCTATGAAAGGTGTGATGCAAAGGTTGCTTCTTGAGAGAGAGGTAAAGTACGTGGTCACCCAAACATCATCCGCTGCAGCTCAAATTCTATTTGAGTCCTCTGGCAGGGGTAATTATTTTTTGACCATAGAAGAGGTTCATGAAGAGCCTATTAAAACCCTTGAGAATGCCAACCAAAAAATTGGTTCAGATGAAACAACAATAAGTTGGCTTGATAGTGCCAATTAGTGGCGGGTGTCAAATGAGGACAATCAAATCAGGTGTTAGATGGAACCAAAAGAGCAACCAATTATGGTAGCTGACCATGTTACTGTGCATCATGATCAGGGAAAATAACTCTTTGCCAAGAAAATAAAGATTCGTGGTTTTTGGATCAAAAGACGA
Source organism: Torreya grandis (assembly GCA_037957365.1). Taxonomy (NCBI): domain Eukaryota; kingdom Viridiplantae; phylum Streptophyta; class Pinopsida; order Cupressales; family Taxaceae; genus Torreya; species Torreya grandis. The sequence goes on from JARHVA010006639.1 coordinate 638,822, forward strand.
GTCTTGTTGTGGGGCAAGAGGAGAAAACAAAAGGGAAGGCATAGGAAATTGGTTTCCTGGTGGAGAGTTCCATTCACACATCATCAATTCTGGGGAGAGAATGGCCTCTTGCTAGTTTATCAGGATAGAACACCATTGTCACTACCTCTGGGGAGTAGCATCTGAAGTACTTTAATTCTTGAAGTATCGAATGAGTCACCTTATACATATGCATATTTGTATAGTCTTTTGAATTGTTTTGTTCATTTCATTTTCATTTTTGGAGCCTTTCTTTTTGGGTAGCATGACTCCATAGCCCAATGGCACACTTCAAGGCACTGGAGATTCTAGATTCTACTCCAATCAATCAATTTTTGCAATAAAAGGAAGTTCCCCAACTAGAGCCAGCTATTGTCCCTGAAAAATGCCACTCATTTTTGGGACAACCTACAATCAAAATTGTCTCTTCCCTTTTCAAAATTTGTCCTAGGCATTTAAATTCCTCATTTTTCAAGCTTCTAGAAAATCTACAGACTCTTTCAAGCTTAGAGAAAACTATGGACTCTGCAGATATGTTTTTGCGGACTCAACATGCTTGAAGTTAGCATTCAGGGTCAAAGGCTTTTGCAGGTGGTTTCAGTCAAAAGAATCAATTTTTCAACACTTAGTCATTTTTTGGGACTATTTCAGTGCCTTGGTTTGAACAGAGATCTCTGTCTGCAAACACCAGCAGCAGGTTCAATGGTTCAAGTCAATACAAAGGTTCATCAGCTTTTGGTTCACTCCCCATCGGCGCGTGCAATGATTGAACAAATGTTCAAGCCCCAAATTTCTTTGGAAATTTTGCTCGAAGTAATTCCTTCGGACAAAAAGTTTGATGGAATTCAGGTGCAACTATGCCAAGCCAGGTGGCCGGGCAGATACAAATTGCCTGCGGACAATTTGTCCATGGAAATGTATAAGCCAAAGCCCGTGAAAAGTCTGTAGACCACTGAAGAAGCAAGGATGGATCAAACTGCCAATAAGGACCCAAGCATGATGGCCATGTAGATGTAAAGTTTAATGGAATTCGTCAGGACTCCGCCCGTAACAACCGTTTCCTCTTCTTCTATGCAAGAGCGGCAATTTTTGCCACCCTTGCATCCTTCATGCAAGAGCAGCAATTTTTGCTGCCCTTACACGTTCACCTACTCCTTGACATGCACAGGGGGAAATTTTTTCCACCTATGCACAAGAACTTATCTGATATGTAGGGGCGGCAATTTTTGCTGCCCATGCATTCCTTCTCTCTTCTTCTCATGCACTTTTGTCATGTAAAAGTGCATGCAAATTTGTAATGTGTAATTACATGTAAAAAATTCAAAAAAATATCTCAAAAAGCAAAGATGAGTCATCTTTGACTAAAATATTTTTTGTATTTTATTATTTTCTAGTTTTTGAAGGTTTCTACCTATATATAGTGGAGACCTCTTTTGTAAATATATCTTGGATAATAGAGAGCAAAAACTCTGCCAAAATTGAAATACTTTTTGAGACTTTGTGGTCAAACTTGTAAATCATATTTTGTTAAATGAATGAGAAGCAGTTTATTTCAGACGTTGTGTTGAAATTATCTGTGTTATTTAGGAAATAGTTTTTGTGTTCATTTTCCTGGTAATATCTTGTTTATCTGATTTAATAAGCAAAGTGGGTGTGTTAATATTATCTGAGAACATTTCTAAAAGGTAGAAGATAGACTTTGAGCTATTTTTATCTTTATGATTCAGTTATCTTTTGTAGTTTTAGGTGAAGACTTTGTGCTTCGTTTCAATCTATGGTTGCACTTGTTCTGAATTGGTGAAGGAGGCTACAGAAGACTTTGAGCTTACATGAGTTTCTTTGTGAACTTTTGTTATTTACTTCAGGTGATTTCCTACTCTACATTGGATACCAATCTTGAAAGAAGAGGAATGTTATTGGCCCACGACCAAGATTTCTCCCTCTTGCTCCTTGTACATCACCTCTGAAAAAAGAGAGGTGGATGTTGTTATACCACCCCATGTGTTAGTTTCAGCTTAATTATATATATATATATCCAGTGTATAAATATTCCTAGGGAACCTCCCCTTAATGAGAGGAGAGATTTACCTCATCCAGATCTGGTAAACCCACACTTTTTGTGGTGTAAATCTTCCTATGTTGTGGTTGATATACCCATTTTGTCATCAGTTAGTTGACGACAAAATATTCACCCAATAGGATAATAGGGGAAGTACCCTCTATTCTATCTCAAATAGAGGGCACTCCCAGAGAGCTAAATCATGCAGGTTTAGAAAGAAAGTGGTAAGAAAGTGACTTGAGTACTGATAGAAACCTTTAATAACATTGTAATAATCTGATTTGGACATGGAATTACATTAATGAGGACTCAGAAGTGCTATAGACTATACAAATTACTTCCTAACTAGTGAAATACATTCAAGTTCTTTAGGTCTAGTTTAGGCCTAAAGCTAAATTAGAGGGTCAATTCCACTTCTAATGATATAATATCATTTAAATAAATTGGAAAACCTTTATAGAGAGATATAAGGTGTGATATAGCCTTTGGTTTCTAGAGGAGGCCATAAAGAAGGTGATTTATTGGCCTAGGAACCTAATAAGGTATGGAGAATGAAGAGAAGAGCTCGATAGGCTAAGTTTGGAAGATCACAACAACATGGATGCTTATCATGGGAGTCTAATGATATATTATATTTTAGATAGGGTCTTGAACTTGAATTTTTTGTAATTTTCCTGAGGATTAGATGTCACAACTTTATGAATAATCCTTAGAGGTCAAAACCACCTAAAATCCTTTCTAAGGACTTCATTGAAAATTCGAAGAAGGATATGCATCCAAGAGGGATAAAATTACTTTGTAAATGATTTGAACTTGTATGTGATTCTCCATGGATCTTTCTCATCATATTTTATTCCACCTTACCTATATGTACAATGTGTAAAATGCCTTTTCTTGATAGATATATGTGTTGTGCAAGTAAAATTTCAAAAGATGAAAATCACTTTGTGAGTTAGGATGTGGTTAATATAACCTATCATACTAATTTTTTTCTTCATCAAATCTTAAAATTATCTCTTCTATCACCTTCATCTCAACCAATCCAAACTAGCATAGTGAATAAAGAATGATCACCAAGTGAGAAGGTGAAACTTCCAAGTGAGAGACCTTTTAAGGTCTAACTCATGAACCTAGAGACTTGAGGACCCTTAAAAAGTGTCATATAGTCTCCTATATGGATTGGTTTGTGAAACTAAATCACATATTTGTGTCAGGTGTGAAGGGTGAGTGGAGGAGTGAGTGTGACTACAGGCAATGAGAACATTTGGTCAAAAGAATATTGATGATTAGGGACACATATAATGCATGTTGTAGCATTTTTATAATCCATCCCTCATATTTCAATGATATCATCTATCCATAGTTTGTTGTGGAGTGCTCAAAGAAGGCCAACTGGTGAAGGTAATTTTCAGGGAGCAAGTTGAAGAGTCATATGGCACATTTGAGGAGTGCCATGGCTTTGAGGGACATTTATCCAAGTAGACCTTACATGGTCTATTTCATATTCATTTATATATATATATATATATATATATATATATATATATATATATATATATATATATATATATATATATATAACCCCTTGTCTTAGCTTTAAAATTGGTTTAGTGACTCTTGGATTTCATTCTCTTCTCTTTTCTCTCAAATTCTATAAGTACTAGCCATTTTGGCTCTTGTTAAAATATTCCACGCCATATATGCTGAAGCCTTAGTGGTTTGATTTGGTACTTTATCTTTAAACAATAAATAAAATCTTTTTTACACTAATATATCATCTTGTCAAAGTGTGTGAAGAGATGTATAGTGAATAGTTAAGTGATATTCATCTATTCTTGCTTTCTCTTAATTCTTCCATGTTTGATGCAAGATATTACACTCTAATAAGTCATATGAAGTTTTTGTCAATTTTGTGTGTATATTTTCAAGTGTACAAATAGCCTTAGTGTTTTTACCTGATATATGGTTCACTAACTTTGGGTAGTCTTCATACATATCACCTCCATATTGAAATACTAATGTTAGAGCAATCTAAGACTTTGAAGCTAGTATTATCGATCTTGTTTCCTAGTGAAACAAGTATGATAGTTTTGTGTAAATATTTATGGTGTATCAAACCCTTAGATTACCTTTATTTTATTCATACTTTTGTCCCTTTTCCCACAAGCAATCAATATTATAAGTGATAACCACTTCAAGACAAATTCAAGGAGCTAGCCATTAAACCTAGAGGTGTACTTATACCATAGGTAAACTCACATAACTATAAGTATTCCCATATTTTCCAAATCTAGAGGAGGCTTGAAAAACTTCCTATAGGGTGAAATATTTGGTGACAATAGATCCTTTATGATAATCTCACTCACCAATAGTGTCTAAAATTATCATGCTCATCCTCTTGTCAAATAATGGTTAATTTCAAAAGTATTAGACTAGGATTTCACTAGCATATAGCACTACACCATTATTTGACACACACCACTATAGCATGGGATAACTACATGTATTTTAATCCATATTTAGAGTAATGGTATATAGGCATCACTCAACATAAGACATGTTGAGTTCAAAAACAAGTTCATACCCTAACTTATTTTACCCCCTTTAACACATTTTCCCCCTTCCATGGATCCAAGGTTCTAATTGAATAGGAATGAACATAATGGATTTCACTATAAATTGAGGGACAGTAATATACATAGATGACCTAAAAGTGAATGCACACTAATAAGAAAATCACACAAAGGTAAAAAACCTACCATATGTTAACAAACCCTATATGACAACATAAACTGACCTTGTTTGAATAGTACATACTTGTTCAAGACTGAAGTGGAGCTCTATTATTTATTAAAAACAATCTTACATGTTCCTATAGTTGATAAAATAGCCCCTGTCACATTCCATTAGATTTGAAAGCCAAAAAATTATGTATACTTGTTACTTTCCCCTTTTAACATTTTTCTATACATGACAAGTTCCAAATAAATCATGTATTTAATTCATATATTATACATTCCAATTTTAATAAACAATTTATCAAAATTACATCAAAACTTATATAATCCCAATTTTGATAAAACATATTGGTCAACTCATCTATTGATTGAGCATGTAAATCCCTAACCATCCACGTTGTTTGGGTTTCTTTCCTTATTTTCATTATTTCTAATTATTATATTAATGTTTTTAAATTTGGTAAATTATTTTTTTCAAAAAATATTACAAGTTTATATTTCATATTTTTTACACTCTAATAAATTTGTTTAGACCTTTCTTATAATAAGTTATAGACTAATTAGTACTAAATTTGAACAATTTCATATTCTAGTCTATAACAACATAATGACAGAATCAATTAATAGATTTGATGAGATGGAAAAAATATAATCAAAAGTATTTATTTTAAAGAATACATATATTCAAGATGTGTTTTTAAATATCATTATAAAATAAATAAATAAAGTATATGAAGGACAATCTTCTAAAACATCTAATGCTATGGGTTACATACCTTTCTCTACATCATTCCATAAAACTCTCATACAAACATCTACTTTGGGTGTAGCCCAAGGTTTTTAGAAGATTGATATTTCAAGTATATCCAATCACTTTTTATACCACCTTTATTTATCATAACTTTATCAATGATGCACAAAATATTATGAAGATTTTTTTAGCTCTACAAACTAAGATATTTCAAATGGAAAAAAATGATTCATAAATTAATCAAACACTTTATTCATATAATTAATTGCATACTCCATTGTCTCACCACATTTTAGCATATCCTTTACCAACTCATTTTTTTTCACCTAATAATACATTTATGGTGAAAAAGGTGACCTAGAACAACATTTGAGAATGTTTCATGTAAAATGTTTTGACTATGCATCTAAAAATAGGTTGTTGACCAGTTTATTTCCTACAAGATTTAAAAATTATGTTGTAATATGATTTTAAAATTTACCGCATGATTCAATTCATGAGCTCAATACTTTGGTAGAAATTTTTTTACCCATTTCTCAATTAGCATAAGTGAAATGATTTCGTATTCTTAGAATTTTCAGCTCAAACAAGAATCCAACGAGTCTTTCATAGATTATTTATTATGGTATAACACCATGTTATCTAAAATGATGAATCATATTGTAGATAATTAATTTTAAGACACTTTAAAATAGATATTTATTACACCTCTTCAAGAATATATTTGTTTTAAAAAATTTCTATCATTCATGTATTTATGTCACATAGTTAAGGAAAGATAGGTTAAGTTGTTCATAATTAATCAGCGAAAGTATCTAACCAATGTAACTTTTATTTATTGTAAAAATAATTAATTATTCAACCATATAAGGTGATACTAAATGAAAATAATAATAATAATAATAATAATAATAATAATAATAATAATAATAATAATAATAATAATAATAATAATAATAAAAATAATAATAATAATACTAATAATAATAATAATAATAATAATAATAATAATAATAATAATAATAATAATAATAATAATACAATAACCAATGTAGCTTCATAACTTGCTATGTATATTGTATTACCATATTCTTCAAGAAGATAGTTACCAACTTGGCATAAGTTCCCTACAAAGTGTTATAAAATTTAATGGAATGTAACATCATAAAACTCCCTCCCATTATAAAGTTTGATGTGACTAAACGTCTTCCAAAATTAATTGATAAAAATGTTTTATTGATTCTCATAGATCACTAGGGCATACTACCAATAGATGGATCAGTTTGATACATAAGGTTCAGCTTTTAATAAATGATAATATCCAATTGATGTAAATACATCTACAAACAACACAAAAGAAAAAAAATTGAAATTCAATCAATGAATATATTTAGTGACCCTTCCCCTAAGCATAAAAATAAAAAAAATAATAGATAAATTAAAAGTGCATAAAACATATAATGCATATCCTCTATAAACTTCTTACCATCATCATATATTGGCATAACATCCTTTGAATGTCATCACTAGTACACATCATGTTTTAGTGTTATCTATACCACTTGTCACATTCATAGAGCATGAGATAGTCAATGATGATTTTGATTTTAACGCTTTATTCATTTGATCTTGAATTGATCATAAACTTATAAACATTATCAAGGTTGATAATGGTTCAAGTGTAAATATGTGTACTATCACACTTATCTCTCATTTTATATACAAAGATAAGGATATCCTTCCTAAAAAAGTATTAATAAAGGGATTCTTTGGAAATGTTCATAATGATATTAGTGAGATAAATTACTACTACAAGTTAATCTATCAATCATGTAACCACCAATATCATAGTAGTAGCTAGTGGAGAAGTCTTTATATAGCTACCTAAATCTAATTAATTTAGTACATCAGTCTTAAACATTTGGTAAATACTTATCATGGATGTAAATTTCAATTATATACATTACCATTATTGAAAGGCTCATGCTCACTATCTATTTATGCCTAAATTCATTATTTATTAGTCTAACCATTGTTATCCTAATGACTATAACTTCTATACTATCTAAAATATTTAAACTTTATTATTATCCTTCATTGCTAGTTCTAAACCTGCCCCACTACTAAAAGTCTCATGTTAACTATATCTTTGTGACTAAATTACTTATCTCTTATTCAGACCATTTTTATTATAATTACTATGCCTTCAATATTATGCAAAAAGCTCTAAACCTGATTATTATCCTTCACTACCAATTCTAGACCTATACCTATTTTCCAGCTTCCTGAACACTTGTATCCTAGATAAACACCTACATTAATGCAAGTGTCCACCTTTTATACAAAGTTTCAAAGTTTCATGTGGCCAAAATTAATTAAAATTTTCAAAATAAATATATTGAAAAGTTGACCTAAGTGCTTTAGTGTGATATATTTCTAAAAATGATTGGTATATACACAATATCAACCCTCATTCATTTCTTCACCAATTAATCACCTATAAATCACATATAACTCATATGGCCATATACCAAGATAAATTAATTCAAACATTCAAGTGATAAATCCTAAATTATTCACCCCTATTTCAATATGTCATAGGAGTAGTATTTCTACATGTTTGAAGCATTTAAGGAGTATTCCATGAGCCATATTTTCAAAGTTACAAGCTAGGTCACTACATGTATTTGCTTATGACACATACATACTTGTATACACACAAGAAAATAGGTATGTGATAAATACAAATTTTTGAGGCTCTCTTTGAAGTATTATTTATGTAGGTAGCACCCATTGATAAATGGGTCCTTGGGACAACTCAAAACTGTGAGCCCACTAACCCATTTTCCCCATAGTCATTCCAAGGATAAAGAGATAGGATTTTATTATTTGACAAAGAATGACAACCTATGTGCATAATATAAATATATCAAAAGAAAAGAAATAGAAAATCCATAAGGTTCTAGGTGTTCACATACATATCCAACTAGTATTCCATACAAGACACCTGTGGCAAGGTTAGACACCTACATCAATGCAACTGTCCTAATTTGAAGTAATTATCTAATGCCATGAAAAGAAAATTTCTATAATTTAAAGATTTTCTTAGGATGATCTTCTATCCCACTTCCAACATGTTCCATATTAGACCTTCATGTGCACAATAAACTAGTTAAGTATCATTTGGTTCCAATTTATTGTAACATCTATCAATAGTTGTACTTTACTATTTTTATCAATCTTAGTTATATAAATTCAAAAAAAAAAATTATATTAGTTATCTATTAAACGACTTACTAATTAGGTTTTTTCACCACCTTTGTGTAAAAGTTAATCTAATCCCATTAACCCTAAATATCCCTTTATAAAAAAAATTAGGGTTAAGTATTTGGTGAACTTGACCTATGAGTCTCATTGTCATATAATAATTCCCTATTTGATGCTCTTTGACATGTTTTCCCTAATATTTGCATTTTTTATGTCCTCCATCATGGATGATATTGATTATTTTTATAAATATGATATGATACTATTCAGCCTTCTATCTTGGAATGAATTAAAAGTCATTATTTTTATCTTTTTTCTAAATTCACAAGCATGCCATCTCAAATCTTTGAATGGTGGTAGATACAATCTCTCTAATTCTAAAAAATAAAATGTTTGTTCAAAGACATTGATTCAAACTCCCATAATTCTAAAATTTACAAATAATATTCCCCTCACTTAGGTTGATGATTAATTGTTCCCTTACTTTAATATTTTTATTTTGAAAGATAAATAAAAAATAAGGAATCTTTGCTTAATAACATTAAGTGACCACAAATAAGGATGTATTACAAACGTAAACTGCCAAAAGATCCTATTATTTTAATAAATTGACTCTTGTTAATATCAACCAAGGTTTATATTCAAAAGTATATTTATCTACCCAAATGTTCATACATGAAAAAGGTTATTTATATATAAAAAGAAGTACCTTTTCCAAAACTACCTAAATTTATAATTGTTATACCATTAGTGTTGATGTGTGTTTTATGCACACAAAAAGAATCTTTGGAGGATACCTCTAATGTTTTAGGATTAATCAAATTATTCACTCTAGGGAATGACTTGTGACATATATATTTTATAAATAATCATGTGGTGGAATGATGGTTAGTGCAGGGGTTATTTACCTCAGATGGTTTAGATATGATGTGAGTCTATATATTATACTTTAGGTGGATGGGTGGATCTAACCTAAGGTTGAATTGTTCAAAAATTGTGAAAAATAGGTAAAGGTAGGTTATAAAAGAAGGCTATATGACTTAACTAAGGAATAAACCCTTCTAATCCAACTTCATCTATCCTAGGTTGAGTAAATTTTAAAGAACTAGAACCTATTGTAAATTGTCTTTAGCATAGTTAAAAAGCAAACACATGATAATTAATTTTATAAAATATATGATTATAAATATATTAAATAGCATATCCCTACCTAAAACTAGTTATAATTATGATCAATCATCAATGAGTATTCAGACTAATGATTTGTTCAATCTAAAGAAAATGAAAATAATAGTAACATATCTTATTCTAGATTATATTAACTTAATCGAAATTCTTAGTAAGACACATAAAATTATAAGATACAACACGTTAACAAAAAATTATAGAAGAATCCAAAATATTTCTTGCTTGTTTTGATTGAGAAATCCTCCTCCCTTTAGAATGAGGGAAAAACATATATTTAGAGATTTGGATGGGGATGCCTCATCCTCTAAGCTCAATCTAATTCTATAATTTATAAATGAAGACTATGTTTCAAAATCATGAAATGTATGCATGTTTTACAATATGGAAAAATATAATGCCTAATTTAGACATAGAAGTGCTTTTACAAAATAAGCCATAGCTAATAATAAAAAGAATAGATCAAAATTAGAACCAACTCTTAGTTACAACTGGCAGTTCAACTTGACTCGAAGAACTATATTTTAGTTAAAACATATATGCATGGTAGTTTCAAATAAAATTGAAATTAGAGTGGTATTTGGAGTTGTATGAGACACTAAAATTTGAACCAAATTAGTTTTAATTATTGAAGGAGATGTGGAGGTATTATATCCGATAGGGTGACAAGAACTAGTCATGTAGGAGTATGCACTATATTATATCTAGGGACCATATGTGGAGGTGTTTAAGGTCTATCATAAGTGTCATGGGCTACCTAAATTGGCCAACTCCCCTTGTGCATGTAATATTTTATATTCATCCATGCTCATAGAAAATCCTAGATCTATAATCTCAAAATAAATAATAGATATTTTGATCAAGATTGGAACCTTGTCCATTAATTTCCTATTCATGGGAATATAATTTTTAAAATATACATGGAGGGTATATATTTGATCCATTTTCTCCCTATAAAACATGATTATTTCCACCATTTTATCATTTGTTTTGTAGGTTGTGTTCTCCACCTCTGCTTTAAATCTATTCATTTCAATATGTGGTACATTATCAAAGAATAGTTGTTAAGGATTAGCATTTACATTTGGTATTTACTATGGTAATAATTAGTTTTATATTTACTTATTTTAATATTATTGGGAGTTACAACAATATTACAAATATAGGTTATTTTTGAGATTGCATAGTCATAGGGATATGGTGAGGTAGTTGTGGAGATATGAATCTTCCTCTTTATAGGAAAGACTTTTCCTATATATATGTAATATGCCACAATGATTAAGTGGAGTGAATAATATTATATTATCAATGTGAATTTATTATTACTCTCTATGTATTTGTCATGTGGATTCTACTCAAGTTTATTTGCATGAAATAAAGCTCTTGTAAGCTCCTATAGATCCTAACAATGTCTTGGTGATCATTGTTCTCTAAGTTTTACCTACACCTATAATCCTTATGTATCCAAGGACATAAATGGAATTTTTTTTCTTGATTAATAAGCTATTGTATTAATCATTGCATCTCCTCATGCCATTCCACCAAAAATCCCATTTAGCACTTATGTGGTTTTATGTTAGGGTAACATATAGGGCAAGCATGATATTGAGGTGTTGGTATGATTTAAGTATATTTGACTTAATAATTAATGTTATATTATCATCCTAATATTTCATTGCCTCATGAAATTTATCAACTCAGAATAGTGATTGAGATTTAGCTCTTACTGATCTGATTGTGCTCAAAATGTGTTAAATTTTTTTAGTAAAGTTCTTCACATTGTCAATAAAATCCTTAGGATCATCAATCACACGTTTCTCCTCTAGTCTCATTTTAGACTAATTCCATAATATAAGCATATTATTTAAAAATACACCTATAGCATCAACCACAGTGAGAGCATCTTTTGTGAATTAATGTAACACTCATGGCTTTATTTTCCTCTTATTGGTCAATGAAAATAATTCTTCTTATTTCTCTAGCTCATTGAGATTTCCATCTACCATCATTTTCCTCTTCCTCAACCTTTTCATTATGTTGGTGATTTGGTCAAACTACATATAAAATTTATTTCTTAGTGATGACTAGGTATTACCTTGTAGCTTCATCTTCTTTTAACTGTTGTATCTAGCAAGGGAGTGCCATCAAAGTTTTTTAGTGGTTTGATTTTGAGAAAATAAATTAGAAAATGGAGGTTTTCCTAGGGATATCATCACTAAAGATAGAGGATTATCTAAGGAGGATGAATTTGAGGGTGGAGGTGGTTTAGGGAAGGTAGGTAGAGCCTTTTTATAACCTATGATTTTTATTTACGGAGTATTTATAATAGTGTATTTGGTTGTATCTAGGGTTTTTTATATAAATACTACTGAGGAATAAATTTTGTGATCTAAACTAGGGGGGTCCCTAATTAAGTATATGGCCTTACTAATATTGACTAGGTGTAAAAATGGCTTTAGATATTAAATCCTTGAAATGTACATTATTACTTATGGTTCCTTGGTTAGTGGTGAGAAGCCATAGATGAATTATTGTGACTTGGGTGGATGAATGTGATGCAAAAGAATAAGAGTAAATATTAGTAGAAAAATCAAAATAATGGACAACAAAACATGCCTTGGTAAGGATATTATCAGCTCCTAGGTTGGGTGTAGTATAATCATCGAAAATTTGAATGATTATTAGATCTACAATTTTATAAGTTTCTATCATCAAAACACACATAGTACTAATGTAAATTATTAGATACACTATAGTGTCAATAGGGACTTCCTTGGGACTATTTTCCCTTGTAGGTTTTGAAGTAGTGGTAGGCCATGTGCTTGTAACCTCTACTACATGTTATTGTTTAGTGTCTAAATTAAGCAATGAGAGGCTCAGAGCGTAATCATCATTTTTATCTTGCATCACATCTTATCCAACATTTTGTAGTACAATCTCCCCTTTTAGGTCATATTCATTTTTAGGCTCCTCATAAAACTCAATATATTAAGGGCCTAGTGTAGTACTTCAATACTTTGTAGGCCTATTTTATTTGTTTAGTAATTGTAGGAACTTGGATAGAAAACATGAGAGTTATTCCTTTCCTATTATAAGTGTCTATAAGAGGAGGAGCATTAATAGTAATAATCTGTTGAGAGAAATAAGTAGAATAAATTACATGTGTAGATGTCATAATGATAGGTGGTAACATGGAGTTAATAGTAATAAAAATTGGAAGAGACTCAATAGTAGTAGGAAATGACGTAAAGCTAATAGAAGTGTATACTGTTGTGAGGGATATAGTGGTAATCACCTATTCTATGATTGAAGAGGCACATGTGGAATATCTTATGTTTGAGTTGCAGTATGAGGTGAAGCTTATTGAGTAGGTTGTATGAGATCTAGAGGTCTTCTTAAACATAGGGGTACTAGTGCTTGGTAGCATTAATATATCCTGAAAGATGTTGTGCCTGATAAACCTATTAGTCTCAATTATAGTTTCTTGTCTCTCATGCACTAGATGAATATTTGTTGGATTAGAAGTATTAATTCATTATATATGTCCTTAACATCATCAAGAGAAATAATAAGGTCATATTATATTATTTGTGAAACCCTCATAGACATTAATTATCTATGCATATTTACTATCACTTCAATATCATCCTCTCCATTCATGAATATGTGATAATGACTATATGATTCATGCCCATATTGGATTTTAACTTTATTACTATAGGTAAACCCACATACCATGTTGCCCAAATATGGAGGAGGCTTGATAAACCTCCTCTAGGGTGAATGATTTGGTGACAATAGTTTTAGAATTCTTGGTGGGACCCACTATCCTAAATACAACTTGTTAATGTGAATGTTGGTCTTTACAACATCAGCTACATATTGGTATGTTACTCAACATTTGACGACTCCATTCAAGATAAAATATAGTTGTAAACCATTCTTTTATCATATATTTTATCTCATAATTCATGTTAATTAGTAGGTCATATTATATTATAGTTTTTAATCCACCTATTCAGCCTGAACTTCCTCTTAAAGTTCAATATCCTCAGCCTAATCTGCATTTTGAAGAGAAAGATAACTTTGATAGCTAAGAGGATTAAGAGAGTGGGGAATAATTGGAAGAAAACATGGCTAGGAAACATGCCTTACCTAACATAAATAATGAAAATATAATCCATATTGATGTATATGATGTCATTCCCCCTAATGCTACAAAGAGTATGCCTACATTCAATGGTGAAGCTAATGTCACACCTATTGAACACATCATGGATATCTCCAATTTTTTTAGTTTTCAAAACATCACTAAAGATAATATTTCCATTATAATCCTTTCAGTGTCCCTTAGATGGAATGCACTTTATTAGTATAGGACTTTAATCAATGGTTGCATTCCAACATAGGATGACTTTGGAGTGTTGTTAACTTCAAAGTTTAAATATGAAAGTGACCATGATTCACTCATACATTAGCTCAGTGTGATCCAAAGAGACCTAAATAAACAATCCATGACATCAATGAGAGGTTCCAAATGACTTGGCATAGATTTCCTCCTCCCATGAGACCGCCTGATAGTTTTTCTCCCCCATATACTTGAGATCCATTGGTACTAATATTTCTATCATGCTTTAATACATGGGTGGTTTCACTCTTCTTAAAGCATATGAACTTCCCATTAGAGCTGAAAATGGCCTCATTAAGGTAGTTAATTTGCCTCCTAAAGTATCTATGCCTCTATTTCCTAATGTTCTAGTTTCTACTGCAAACATTTCTCACGTTCCTCATGTAAATGTTAATTCAAAGCTTTCTCCTAAGAAGGCCTAAGATGCCATAGGTTTTTAGTCAAGGTATAAGTTATTTGAGACAAGATTTCAAGCCTTAAAGGCTCAAAATAGGAAAGCTAATATGCAATAATGTGCTCATCAAAATCCATATCCATATAAAAAAATATGGTCAACAATATGGGAGAGGAAGAGGTCAAGGGCAACCTAACTTCAATAGGCATACTAATGTGTACAACCCAAACTCTACATCCAACACAAGAGATATGGTATTAGTGCAGAGAAATTTGGTATAAGGGGAAGATTAGAAATAAGGCCAATTCATGGATGACAATAAGAGTGGAAATAAAGCTATAGATTCTCAAGGAGGAGTCACCCCTTTACTATTAGCTAAAGATGAAGTCATGATACAAGCAAGTGAAGTTTGGAAACATCAAGGATAAATCTTCACCAACTCCTTGGTGCAAGATAATTTTGTAATAAACCAAAGAAATTATGTTGTGGAAAATACAAGAGTTAAGATTAAGGCTTTATAAGGTGATAAAAATGTGCCTACAAGTTCATCCAATCTTTTTACAAGGTAGCAAGGTATGGGTGCAAGCATGATAGTCCAAAACACTCTTACATCTCCTCCAAATCAAAATGTGGTAAGGTATGCTCATGGTGCCTAAATTATTAAAATTTCAATCAATATTTTTCCTC
Source organism: Torreya grandis (assembly GCA_037957365.1). NCBI lineage: Eukaryota > Viridiplantae > Streptophyta > Pinopsida > Cupressales > Taxaceae > Torreya > Torreya grandis. Next base: position 654,329 of record JARHVA010006639.1, read on the forward strand.
TAAATAATCAAGAGAAAGTAAATATCCATGTCCTAAACATAGTGGATTAATTTAAAAGTGCTAAGGCATTCATTTCCCTTTGGGATGTCCATCATATGCCTAGACAAAAAGAAATCTTACAAAAATAGATGCCCACTATCCCTACTAGTCCTCTATCTTCAAGAAATATTCATGTTTCTCTTCCCAATGCCCATAAAAACATTATTAAACCATATACCAAATCTGAGAATCCTCCACCTTTGTACATCACTCTCATTATGGGTGACAAACTAATACACGATTGCATAGTTGATAGTGGTGCCTCTACATCAGTTATGCCCAAAGTTGTAGCTGATAAGTTAGGCTTAAAATATGAAACCCATATCAAAGGAGTGATTTAGTTAGATGGTACACCTACCAATATAATAGGGTTGATCAAAGGGTTGAATGTTTTCCTTCATGACTATCTTACTTTTCCCATCCTTAAGGACATTGTTGTTGTGTACTTGCCTGCTCATTTTGTAATCTACCTTTCAAGAGGTTTCATAGCCAAGATATGTGGATACCTCTCAAATAACTAGTCCTTCTTGTCCTTTAAGACAAGTTGTGGAACTAAGGTGACCATAAAAACTCAACCTCTTGATAGATTTCACATTGAGCCTTATGTTGAATTAAGCTCTAACTTGAACTGTGTTATTAATGAGAAGGAGAAGTATAATGTGGATGATTGTTATTCTTCTAATATTTAGGGTATAGATGAATTATTTATAGATGAGTATGGTCAAGATGCTTATAAACATGATCCTTATGCATACTTTGAGAAAACTATCCTTGGTACCTATATCATCTAGGAAGAACCATTTGAACAAGCTGAGGTAAGTGTTAAACATTATTTATCGCAAGATGTTGAGAGAAACTACTTGATCCATGTATATGATGATGATATATTGAAGAACCATATTGATAACTATAGTTATAAGAATAATGTCTTTCTTCTTGCTATTGATGAAGATGCCATTGATGATGACATTCATGAGGAAGAGGATGACTTATGGTAAGGATTCAATGCCATATGTAAAGAACATAACCTATTAGGTAAGAATACTCTTCCTCCAATGGATTTCATATCTAATGATAATTTTTATGAGCCTAATGATAAGGATGTTGAGTGTCTTATCAAGCATGAAGGGGTATGCCAATCTATTGTCTAAAAGTCTACATTTATAGAGGATTCTCATGAGCCCAAGGAAGATTTTTTTTTGTGTTTAAAGAAAAATCAAGAGCTAAATCTAAAGTTGAACAACATTCAAAGGTATTCAAAAATAAATAAGAGGGACTTGATGATCATACACATCCAACATATCATGCCCAATAGGATAGAAGGATTGAGGTAGCTGTCATCACTCTTATTTTGAATTTTGTGTAGTGTAGATTAGATATGACAAAGATAAATCAAGATGAAACTCCAAAAGATTCCTTTGGAAGCCAAGAAAAATCAGACATGAGAGCTCAAGTTAGGCCACTTATAGGCATGATAAGATATAGAAATGGTATGCCATTTCACCCTCTACCTAGTCAAGTCATTGATGATGAACATGATTCACATGATATATTACCTTTATGGAGTGACAAATATGCAAGAGGAACCATATTTGACCTTGGTTGAAGTATGGTAAGGTCTTTTCACCTCAAGAGTGAGGTATTATAAATAATTAGGTGTGTTTGTCTTTTTTTTAGTTGTGTGTGTGTTCCATAAGTGTTCTAATTGAACACATGTTCATTTCTTTTAGTTTTTCTTATTTTTTCTATCCCTTTTTTTTGGGTGTGGGTTCAAATTAAAATTATGTGTAAAATTGGTCTATAGGTGAATCCATGGTTGAATGGATATAATTGGGCTATTAGTCTTAGCATAGCAAACATACCAACCCTAAAAAATCACCAAGAATGTTTACTCTTTTGACCACAAGTCAAAATAGGTCAACACCCTATAGTAAAAAAAATTATATATGGGTATATAAGTAGGTTATAGAGTTTTTCATGGTCATTTTATGTCATTTAATGAGTTATTATTTTTGGTCATGGTTAATTTTAATCTTCAGCCATTATATGTCACTTAGGGGTCATTTTATAGTGATTTATGAGAGTTATAAATTTTAAAAAGGTGTTTAAGTATTAAAAAATATTTTAAAATGTCTAATATGTTATATTTAATGTTATTAAATTAAATCATATCTAAAAATTTTAGGTTCCTAATTGAAATCAAGAAAATATGTGAAAAAAGAAGGTTTTAGTAGTTGTACGACCTATAAAGGAGAGTGACACATGGCAAAAGATGATGGAATGTATATTAAACTCCCATCACTCAATTTAAATTCTTTAACTACTTTGGAAGCATTAAAAATGTCTTAAAATCACTTTTCTCCTCCATCACTCCACTAAACATGCAATACTGGTCAGTAGGTCTTTTGATGGTATGACCAGTAGGAGAGGTTCTAAGTCAAATTATCTTGGTTATATGTATTGGAATTAGTATGATTAATATTAATGGAATTATTTGGAATAAGTTTTTCCTATTCTTCATGAACCATTCTTAAGAAGTTGATTGTCTCATTTTACTTGCTAATCCCCATACCCTGCATGTTTTCTTCTTATATGAGCTTGTCTATATAATCCAATTGGTGAAATTTATTATAAATTATGCCTAAATAATCCTTTAATGTTTTATATATTTTATTAAATCTTTTGAAATTAATTCATGAGCTAAATAATTCAAGTTACAAGCTGATATCACTAGTGTACTTGCAGTCAGGTTTCACCAATTACAAAGGGTTTCTTTCTCTAGAATGATTTTAAATCAATGTTAGGTACTATATTTCATGATTTTGAAGTCATATAAATTTCTTGTAAATCCAATATCAGCTTCAAAGTATATCTTCCATGAAGTTATAGTCAAGAAAGACCCACAGTCAACTTCATGTATGACTTTCATACACACACAGTTGAATGTGATGTTTTGAAGTGTTGAGAATGTTCATGTAGATATAACGAAGTTTTCCAAAAGTTTTGAAAAATTATTTGAGAATGAAAAAACAATACAAGTATTTAAAATGTAATTTGATTGATTAGGATAATAAGTTCAAGCCACATACATAGTCATGTACCATTGATGTGCACCTATAGGAGACTAAAAACATTAGAATGAAAGTATTGAAACTTGTTTCAAGTCATCAAACATGAAGAGGATAAATTTATGGAATTTTTATAATTTTTGGGATTATTTTTTAAACATAACCATGCACAATAATGATAAATTACCCCCACTACCTTGTATGCTAAAATGTCCACCTACAGGTGGCTCTCATAGAGACTTGAAAATGTTTCACAGAGATGCTTTAACATCATTTGATACTTTCCTTGAGGTCTTAGAATGTTTAGTGTGCCATGAAAACCATGTTTTAAGTAATAAAGTGTACATAATGTTTGATGAGTTATGTGCATATGTAGAAACTAAGTTTGGGGACAAGTTTCCCTAAAAACTCCAAAACATATCCCTAGCTACTTTTGGTGTTACTATATGATAAAGTGACATAGAGTCTTAATAAAGTTGAATGCATCCATATTATATCCTTCATGAAGGGGTAATATCTTATAAAATGAGAGTGGGTGTTTTATTCCACAAGTGATGTAAACAAGGCTCCCAAGTAATGCATTTTGTCATTATAGAATGTCAGTGTTCTCTACGATATATTCAACTTCATGCGACCTTACACTCCAAAGTAGTGTGATAGAGACATATCTCCATGGAAAATGACTTCATTAAGGTAAGATAGGTACTAATGTCTCAATGTGAATCAATAAAAATTGTAAATACAAGATATTAACCTATAAATGCATATACAAGTGTAGTTTTGCTCAGAAAAGTCACTTATAACTTGCTTGTAGGTACTCACAAATAATGAGATAAACCTTTGTGATTATAGGCCTAAAAATACAAGTTCTGATCAATCAGAGTTTGTTCAAATACTCCAAGGATACTCCATGAGTTTCATCATAAGTTTCAATAGTTGATATACATATGCACGACCCTTTTACTCTAGCATGGTTAACTATAGTTGACTAAAGTATGATAGTGTTGTAAAACACTACTATCTTGGGGTTAGCATGGCATATACATGATGTGAAATGTCTTAGTGATTGTGAAATTACTTTGAGAAATTTAAAATGGGTCTTAAATAAATAACACAATGTATAATATTATAGCATACACCTACAAGTATGACATTCTTTGAGCACGCAACACAGTCATAGTTTATTGTCAACTAGGCTAGTCAAGTGAGAGACACACATTGAAAATTCGGTAAAGGATGAAGTGTTATATATGTTTTAATGGATATTAATAGTCTTGTGTAAATAATTATGGTGTATCACCCCCTTATATTACCTTTATTTTATACATACTTTTATCCCTTTTACTACAAGAAATCAATAGTATACGTGATAACCACTTCAAGATAAATTCAAGGAGATAGCCCTTAAACCTAGAGGTCTACTTATACCATAGGTAAACTCACATACGTATAAGTTTTCCCATGTTTTCCAAATATAGAGGAGGCTTGAAAAACCTCCTCTAGGGTGAAAGATTTGGTGACAACAAATCCTTTAGGATAATCTCAGTCACTGATAGTGTCTAAAACTATCAGGTACATCCTCTTGTCAAATAATGGTTAATTTCAAAAATAAAAAATCACATAACATACCATCCTATAAATTTCATAAGTCGTATTAGATTAAATCCTAAAAATACCATTGTATAATCACATTTCATATTCATTTATTCACTAGCTATCAAGAGGCTTCTATATTGCAAACACCAAACTTATTCTAACTTTACATTAAAGGAAAGCACATACTATTCATATGTCAAATTAAATATATCCCAAGTATTCTAATAAAAGTCCAAAGAAACCTCCATGGTCACAAATCATTTTTAAAACAAAGTATTAGACTAGGATTTCACTAGCATATAGCACTACACCATTATTTCACACACATCACTATAGCTTGGGAGAACTACATGTATTTTGATCCATATTTAGAGTAATGGTATATATGCATCACTCAACATAAGACATGTTGAGTTCAAAAACAAGTTCATACCCTAACTCATTTTACCCCCTTTAACGCATTTTCCCCCTTTCATTGATCCGGGGTTCTAATTGAACAAGAATGAACATAATGGCTTTCACAATAAATTAAGGGACAATAATTTACATAGATGACCTAAAAGTGAATGCACACTAATAAAAAAATCACACAAAGGTAAAAAACCTACCATATGTTAACAAACCCTATATGACAAAACAAGCTGACCTTATTTGAATAGTAGAGCCTTGTTCAAGATTGAAGTGGAACCATATTCCTTATTTAAAACAATATCACATAGTCCTATAGTTGATGAAATAGCCCCTGTCACATTCCATTAGATATGAAAGCCAAAAAATTATGTATACTCTTACTTTCCCCTTTTAACATTTTTCTATAAATGACAAGTTCCAAATAAATCATGTATTTAATTCATATATTATACATACTTATTTTAATAAACAATTTATCAAAATTACATCAAAATTTATTTAATCCCAATTTTGATAAAACATATTGGTCAACTCATCTATTGATTAAACATGTAAAACCCTAACCATCCATGTTGTTTGGGTTTCTTTCCTTATTTTCATTATTTCTAATTATTATATTAAGGTTTTTAAATTTGGTAAATTATTTTTTAAAAACAATCTTACAAGTTTATATTTCATATTTTGTACACTCTAATAAATTTTTTTCTAACTTTATTATAATAAGTTATAGACTTATTAGTACTAAATTTGAACAATTTCATATTCTAGTCTATAACAACATAATGACATAATCAATTAATAGATTTAATGAGATGGACAAAATATAATTAAAATTATTTATTTTAAAAAATCCATATATTCAAGATGTGTTTTTAAATATCATTATAAAATAAATAAATAAAGTATATGAAGGACAATATTCTAAAACATCTAATGCTATGGGTTACATACCTTTCTCTACATCATTCCATAAAACTCTCATACAAACATATACTTTGGGTGTAACCCAAGCTTTTTAGAAGATAGATATTTCAAGTATATCCAATCACTTTTTATACCACCTTTATTTATCATAATTTTATTATTGATGCACAAAATATTATGAAGATTGTTTTAGCTCTAAAAACTAAGTTATTTCAAATGGAAAAAATTGATTCATAACTTAATCAAACACTTTATTCATATAATTAATTGCATAATCCATTGGCTCATCACATTTTAGCATATCCTTTACCAATTCATTTTTTGGCACCCAAGAATACATTTATGTTGAAAAAGGTGACCTAGAGAAAAAATTGAGAGTGTTTCATGTAACATGTTTTGACTATGCATCTAAAAATAGGTTGTTGACCAATTTATTTCCTACAAGATTTAAAAATTATGTTGTAATATGATTTTAAAATTTACCACATGAGTCAATTCATGAGCTTAATACTTTGGTATAAATTTTTATTACCCATTTCTCAATTAGCATAAGTGATATGATTTCATATTCTTAGAATTTTCAGCTCAAACAAGAATCCAATGAGTCTTTCATAGATTATGTATTATGGTATAATACCATGTTATCTAAAATGATGAATCATATAGTAGATAATTAATTTTAAGACACTTTAAAATAAATATTTATTCCACCTCTGCATGAATTTATTTGTTTTAAAAAGTTTCTATCATTCATGGATTTATGTCAAATAGTTAAGGAAAGATAGGTTAAGTTGTTCATGATTAATCAGCTAAAGTATCTAACCAATGTAATTTTTATTTATTGTGAAAATAATTAATTTAATCCACCATATAAGGTGATACTAAATAATAATAATAATAATAATAATAATAATAATAATAATAATAATAATAATAATAATAATAATAATAATAATAATAATAATAATAATAATAATAACAACCAATGTAGCTTCATAACTTACTATGTATATTGTAGTACCATATTCTTCAAGAAGATAGTTTACCAACTTGGCATAAGTTCCCTACAAAGTGTTATAGAATTTAATGGAATCTAACATCATAACACTTCCTCCCATTATAGAGTTTTATGTGAGTAAACCTCTTCCAAAATTAATTGATCAAAATGTTTTATTTATTCTCATAGATCATTAGGGCATACTACCAATAGATGGATCAGTTTGATACATAAGGTTCAGGGTTTAATACATGATAACATCCAATTTATGTAGATACATATACAAACAACACAAAAGAAAAAAAAAGTGAAATTCAATCAATGAATATATTTAGTGACCCTTCCCCTAAGCATAAAAATAAAAAAATAATAGATAAATTAAAAATGCATAACGCATATAATGCATATCCTTTATAAACTTCTTATCATCCTCATATATAGGCATAACATCCTTTAAATGTCATCAATAGTACACATCATTTTTTAGTGTTATCTAGACCACTTATCACATTCATAGAGAATGATATAGTCCATGATGATTTTGACTTTAAATCTTTATTCATTTCATATTGCATTGATCATCAACTTATAAACATTATCAAGGTTGATAATGGTTCAAGTGTAAATATGTGTACTATCACACTTATCTCTCATTTTATATACAAAGATAAGGATATCTTTCCTACAAAAATTGTAATAAAGGGATTATTTGGCAATTTTCATAATGATATTAGTGAGATAACTTACTACTACAAGTTGATCTATCAATCATGTAACCACCAATATCATAGTAGTAACCAGTGCAGAAGTCTTTATATAGCTACTTAAATCTAATTAATTTAGTACATTAGTTTTAAACATTTGGTAAATACTTATCATGGATGTAAATTTCAATTGTATACATTCCCATTATCAAAAGGCTCATGCTCACTATCTATTTATGCCTAAATTCATTATTTATTAGTCTGACCATTGTTATCCTGATGACTAGAACTTCTATACTATCTAAAATATTTAAACTTTATTATTATCCTTCATTTCCAATTCTAAATCTACCCCACTAATAAAAGGCTCATGTTAATTATATCTTTGTGCCTAAGTTACTTATCTCTTATTCATACCATTTTTATTATAATTACTATGCATTATATACTATGCAAAAATCTCTAAACCTGATTATTATCCTTCACTACAAATTCTAGACCTGTACCTATTTTCCAACTTCCTGAACACTTGTATCCTAGATAGACACCTACATTAATGCAAGTGTCTACCTTTTATACAAAGTTTCAAAGTTTCAAGTGGCCAAAATTCATTCAAATTTTCAAAATAAATATATCTGAAAGGTCAACCTAAGTGTTATAGTGTGATATATTTCTAAAAATGATTGGTATATATAAAATATCAACCCTCATTCATTTCTTCACCAATTAATCACCTAAAAATCACATATAACTCATAAGGTCATATACCAAGATAAACTAAATCAAACATTCAAGTGAGAAATCCTAAATTATTCACCCCTATTTCAATATGTCATAGGAGTAGTATTTCTACATGTTTGAAGCATTCAAGGAGTATTCCATGAGCCATATTTTAAAAGTAACAAGCTAGGTCACTACATTTATTTGCTTATAACACATACATACTTGTATACACACAAGAAAATAGGTATGGGAATACAAATTTGAGAGGCTCTCTTTGGAGTATTATTTATGTAGGTAGCACCCATTGATATACGGGCCCTTGGGATAGCTCAAAACTGTGAGCCCACTAAACCATTTTCCCCATAGTCATTCCAAGGCTAAAGAGATAGGATTTTATGATTTGAAAAAGAATGACAAAATGTGTTCATAATATAAAGATATCGAAAGAAAAGAAATAGAAAATCCATAAGGCTCTAGGTGTTCACATACATATCCAACTAGTATTCCATACAGGACACCTGTGGTAAGGTTAGACACCTACATCAATGTAACTATCCTAATTTGTCGTAATCATCTAATTCCATGAAAAGAAAATTTCCATAATTTAAATATTTTCTTAGGATTATCTTCTATTCCACTTCCAACATGTTCCATATTAGACCTTCATGTGCACAATAAACTAGTTAAGTATCATTTGGTTCCAATGTATTGTAACATCTATCAATAGTTGTACTTTACTATTTTTATCAATCTTAGTTATATAAAGTCAAAAAATTATTTATATTAGTTATCTATTAATTGTCTTACTAATTACATTTGTTCACCACCTTTGTGTAAAAGTTAATCTAATCCCATTAACCCTAAATATCCCTTTATAAAAAAAATTAGGGTTAAGTATTTGGTGAACCTGGCCTATGAGCCTGATTGTCTTATAATAATTCCCTATTTGATTCTCTTTGACATTTTTTCCCTAATATTTGCATTTTTTATGTCCTCCATCATGGATGATATAGATTATTTTGATAAATATGATATGATACTATTCAACCTTCTATATTGGAATGAATAAAAAGTGATTATTGTTATCTTTTTCTAAATTCACAAGCATGCCATCTCAAATCTTTGAATGGTGGTAGATACCATATCTCTAACCAATTCTATGCCACCACCATCCCAAGAGCTGAGTTGAGACATGATATAGAAAATAGTCAAATTTTACCTTCATTCATACATGCACATTTGATTTACATGATTATAAAAAATAAAATGTTTGTTAAAAGACATTGATTCAAACTCCCATAATTCTAAAATTTACAAATAATATTCCCCTCACTAAGGGTGATTAATATTTTATCCCTTCATTTACTATTTTTATTTTGAAAGATAAATAAAAAATAAGGAGTCTTTGTTGATTAACATTAAGTGACCACAAATAAGGATGTATTACAAACCTAAAGTGCCAAAAGATCCTAGTATTTTAATAAATGGACTCTTGTTAATATCAAACAAGGTTTATATTTAAAATTATATTTATCTACCCAAATGTTCATACATGAAAAAGGTTATTTATATATAAAAATAAGTACCTTTTCCAAAACTACCTATATTTATAATTGTTATACCATTAGTGTTGATGTGTGTTTTATTCACATAAAAAGAATCTTACGAGGAGACCTCTAATGTTTTAGGATTAATCAAATTATTCACTCTAGGGAATGACTTGTGACATATATATTTTATAAATAATTAGGTGGTGGAATGATGGTGAGTGTAGTGGTTATTTACCTCAGATGGTTTAGATATGATGTGAGTCTAGATTATACTTCAAGTGGATGGGTGGATCTAACATAAGGTTGAATTGTTCAAAAATTGTCAAAAATAGGTAAAGGTAGGTTATAAAAGAAGGATATATGACTTAACTAACGAATAAACCCATCTAATCCAATTCCTCTATCCTAGGTTGAGTAAATTTTGAAGAACTAGAACCTATTGTAAATTGTCATTAGCATAGTTAACAAGCAAACACATAATAATTATTTTTATAAAATATATGAATATAAATATATTAAATAGCATATCCATACCTAAAAATAGTTATAATTATGATCAATAATCAATGAGCATTCAGACTAATGATTTGTTCAATCTAAAGAAAATGAAAATAATAGTAACATATCCTATTCTAGATTATATTAACTTAATGGAAATTCTTAGTAAGGCACATAAAATTATATGATACAACACATTAACAAAAAATTATAGAAGAATCCAAAATATTTCTTACTTTTTTTGATTGAGAAATCCTCCTCCCTTTAGAATGAGGGAAAAACATATATTTAGAGATTTGGATGGGGATGCCTCATCCTCTAAGCTCTGTCTAATTTTATAATGTATAAATGAAGACTATGTTTCAAAATCATGAAATGTATGCATGTTTTACAATATGAAAAAATATAATGCCTAATTTAGACACAAAAGTGCTTTTAAAAAATATACCATAGCTAATAATAACAAGAATAGATCAAAATTAGAACCAACTCTTAGTTACAATTGGAAGTTCAACTTGACTCGAAGAACTATAGTTTAGCAAAAACATATATGCCTGGTAGATTCAAATAAAATTAAAATTAGAGTGGTATTTGGAGTTTTATGAGACACTAAAATTTGAATAAAATTAGTTTTAGTTATTGAAGGAGATGTGGTGGTATTATATCCGATAGGGTGACAAGAACTAGTCATGTAGGAGTATGCACTATATTATATCTAGGGACCATATGTGGAGGTGTTTAAGGTATATCCTAAGTGTCATAGGCTCCCTAAATTGGCCAAATCCCCTTGTGCATGACATATTTTATATTCATCCATGCTCATAGAAAAGCCTGGATCTATAATCTCAAAATAAATAATAGATATTTTGAACAAGATTGGAACCTTGCCCATTAATTTCCTACTCATGGGAATAAAATTTTTAAATTATATATGGAGGTTATCTATTTGATCCATTTTGTCCCTATAAAACATGATGAGTTACACCATTTTATCATTTGTTTTTTAGGTTGTGATCTCCTCCTCTGCTTGAAAGCTATTCATTTCAATATGTGGTAAATTATCAAAGACTAGTTGTTAAGGATTAGCATATACATTTGGTATTTACTATGGTAAATAATTAGTTTTATATTTGCTTATTTTAATATTATTGGGAATTATAACAATATTACAAATATAGGTTATTTTTGAGATTGCATAGTCATAGGGATATAGTGACGTAGTTGTGGAGATATGAATCTTCCTCTTTATAGGAAAGACTTTTCCTATATATATGTAATATGCCACAATGATTAAGTGGAGTGAATAATATTATATTATCAATGTGAATTTATTATTACTCTCTATGTATTTGTCATGTGGATTCTACTCAATTTTATTTGCATGAAATAAAGCTCTTGTAAGCTCCTATAGATCCTAACAATGTCTTAGTGATTATTATTCTCTAAGTTTTACCTGCACCTATAATCCTTATGTATCCAAGGACATGAATAGAATTTTTTTTTTTGGATTAACAAATTATTGTATTAATGATTGCATCTCCTCATGCCATTCCACCAAAAATCTCATTTATCACTTATGTGGTTTTATGCTAGGGTAACATCTAGGGCAAGCATGATATTGAGGTGTTGGTATGATTTAAGTCTAGTTGACTTAATAATTAAATTTAGTTTTTCCTCCTAATATTTCATTGTCTCAAGAAATTTAATAACTCAGAATAGTGATTGAGATTTAGCTCTTACTGATCTGATTGTGCTCAAAATGTGTTAAATTTTTTTAGTAATGTTCTTCACATTATTAATAATATCCTTTGGATCATCAATCACACTTTTCTCCTCTAGTCTCATTTTAGAATAATTCAATAATATAAACATATTATTTAAAATACACTAGTAGCATCAACCATAGTGAGAGCATCTTCTGTGAATTAATCTAACACTCATGGCTTTATTTGCCTCTTATTGGTAAATGAAAATATTTCTTCTTATTTCTCTAGCTCATTGAGATTTCCATCTACCATCATTTTCCTCTTCCTCAACCTTTTCATTATGTTGGTGACTTTGTCAAACTACATATAAAATTTATTTCTTAGTGATGACTAGGTATTACCTTGTAGCTTCATCTTCTTCTAACTATTGTATCTAATAAGGGAGTGCCATCAAATTTTGTTTAGTGGTTTGATTTTGAGATAATAATTTAGAAAATGGAGGTTTTCCTAAAGGTATCATCACTAAAGATGGAGGATTATCTAAGAAGGATGAATTATAGGGTGGAGGTGGTTCAGGGAAGGTCGGTAGAGCCTTTTTTCTAACCAATGATTTTTATTTATGGAGGATTTATAATAGTGTATTTGGTTTTATCTAGGGTTTTTTATATAAATACTATTGAGGGATAAATTTGTGTGATCTAAACTAGGGGTCCCTAATTAAGTATATGTCCTTACTGATATTGACCAGGTGTAAAAATGGCTTTAGATTTTAAATCCTTGAAATGTACATTGTTACTTATGGTTCCTTGGTCAGTGGTGAGAAGCCATGGATGAATTATTGTGACTTGGGTGGATGAATGTGATGCAAAAGAATAAGTGTAAATATTAGTAAAAGAATCAAAATAATGGACAACAAAACATGCCTTGGTAAGGATATTATCAGCTCCTAGGCTGGGTGTAGTATAATCATCCAAAATTTGAATGATAATTAGAGCTACAATTTTTTAAGTTTCTATCATCAAAACACACATAGTACTAATTTAAATTATTGTATACACTATAGTGTCAATAGGGACTTCCTTGGGACTATCTTCCCTTGTAGGTTTTGAAGTAATGGTAGGCCATGTGCTTGTAACCTCTACGACATGTTATTCTTTAGTGTCTAGATTAAGCAATGAGAGGCTCAGAGCGTAATCATCATTTTTATCTTGCATCACATCTTATCCAAAATTTTGTAGTACAATCTCCCCTTCTAGGTCATATTCATTTTTAGGCTCCTCCTAAAACTCAATATATTAAGGGCCTAGTGTAGTAATTCAATACTTTGTAGGCCTATTTTATTTTTTTAGTAATTGTAGGAACTTGGATAGAAAACATAAGAGTTATTCCTTTCCTATTATAAGTTTCTATAAGAGGAGGAACATTAATAGTAATAATCTCTTGAGAGAAAGAAGTATAATAAATTGCATGTGTAGATGTCATAATGATAGGTAGTAACATGGAGTTAATAATAATAAAAATTGGAAGAGACTCAATAGTAGTAGGAACTAATGCAAGGATAATAGAAGTGTATACTATTGTGAGGGATATAGTGGTAATCACCTATTTTATGATAGAAGAGGCACTTACTTGTGGAATATCTGATGTTTGAGTTGTAGTATGAGGTGAAGCTTATTGAGTAGGTTGTATGAGATATAGAGGTGTTCTTAAACATAGGGGTACCAATGCCTGGTAGCATTAATATATCCTTAAAGATGTTGTGCCTAATATACCTATTAGTCTCAAATATAGTTTCTTATCTCTTATGCACTAGAATATTTGTTGGATTAGAAGTAGTACTTCATTATATATGTCCCTAACATCCTCAAGAGAAATAATAAGGTCATATTATATTATTTTTGAAACCCTCATAGACATTAATTATCTATGCATATTTACTATCACTTCAGTATCATCCTCTCCATTCATGAATATGTGATAATGACCATATGATTCATGCCCATATTGGATTTTAACTTTATTACCATATTTTTTTAGGATATCATAAATAGCATTTCCTAGATCATAATTTATGAATAATGCTTTGGTAAAACCATAATGAACTTTGGCCATTCCTTCTTGATATAAGTATTATTTATATTATTGGTGACCAATAATTAGGAGAAGTTTATAAATAACCCTTGTTTGGCTACCTTCAATTTCAGGTTCACTATGTTGGATAATTATAAATAAATTTCTTCCTTTTCCACTTTTTAAGGAATGTGACATTGTAGATTCAATGGTGATTAATAGGATCCTTCAATCCTATTCAATATATGGTCTAGATAGAACCAATAATTACCCAATTTCCTGATTGACCTTAAAATTTGGTCAGATAACCTTGGCATATTTTGCTCATTAATGGCTTGATAGACTATTAGGTAAAACACATTAGTATCCTTATAGATTTTCCCCCTAAACATATAGATAGGGAATATAGATAAATCATTATACATCATATTTTTTGGATATTCTACAAAAAAAGCCCAAGGTTCCTCTAGAAGAGGGGTCACCATAGTAGTTATCACATCTAGTAAATACATCATCATATAAAACTTTCTATTATGATTATTAACTTTCTTGTTCATTTAAAACTTTAAATTTTAGCTAATTCCTTCTCCCAAAGAAATAATTTGTTCTATAGTCAAGATAATATCCAATAAAGGGATCCAAATATCCTTGATGTAAGTGATATTTGGTAAATTATATAGTCTATTCAATAGGGCCATTATTACTTTCAGTCTAATCCTAAGTCTTACAATTGGGATACTAATAATATATCCTATTAACACAATAGTTTTTGGGTCTGTTTCCCAACTCTTCAGTGTATATTTGATATTATTATTAGTTAACCATGCATACGTTATGGTTTGGTTATAGGTCATGTCGAGAGTAGGGAGTCTATAGTGTTTTTAAAAGGCATTGCCTAAAACATACACTATGAGAGTTGAATTGTGTGGTAGGTGAAGGATGTTTCTTGAGAATTGCCTAAATTAAAAAAATTAAAAAGGATAACAATGCATAATAATAACATAGCTTTAGCGATGGCATTATGTAGACTAGCTACCTTGATTATGAATAGCATTTTTTGTATTTTGGTGAATGTTGATAGCTATTTCTTTATACCATATGGAACAAATCCATCAAATTGGAACCAAACTATTGTGTAATGCTGGGACTTGTGAGTCAATGTTGTTGAATCAAAGATAGTGTTTCCATACTCATTTCTTCAATTCATATTGGATGAAAATAGGGATGTTTCCCTAGATGATGATGTGATTTCAGCTCTATGTGTTTTTGTAAGTATACTTTGAAAAGTTAGGGCATTCTGATTGCATCAAAAACCATATAAGAATTCATTGATTAGATTGTAGATAGTGTAAATTTAATTTTTCTTTGGGGATGAATATATCATGGGTCTCATTAGGCCTAAAAATTTAATGCATTGGATTGTCCTTACATGATAATTAATTGCATAAAATGGTTTGGTATCCTATCAATTCCATTTTTTTCAAATTTTATTATATGAAATTGACTTTCACAAGACTATTTTCCACGTGGTGTATTATCCATAATTTTATATGATTAGTCATCTTGTTGAGTCATTTTTCATACCACATGTCTATTTCTCATGAAATTTAGGATTTTATTTCCCTTTGTTTTCATTATTTTATACAGAGTATGAAATATGACATATAATAACTTAATCACTTAATGTCATACTTGCATTCTCTACTTTGGGCCTTTGATCACGGTTTGACAATATGCCAACACATGGAATGTTCACGTTCTTCCATATAGTCAAAACCCTTTTAATTTAATTTTTATATGTGTAGCTTGTGAGTCTCTAAGATGTTTCCATGTGGAAACAATCATGTTAATCTTCTTAGTCACATATTTTATACTATCTTTCTCATATTTTTAGGATACAAATTAATACGATGATACCACATGGATAGCTATCGATGTTATGGATGGTATTCAATATTTGACTATTTACCTTTACTATATAAGTCATATATCTCTAAGATTTTTCCATGTGGAATAATCACATTAATCTACTTGGTCACAAAGCCTTGTAAAATATGTAAGAAGCTATGAGTCATGGATGAGTAGGATTATGACAATTGGCATGATCTCAATAATCTAGATGATATCTATATTTTAAAATTTATGATTACACCTATCAGTTATGGATGAGTAAGATGTAAACATGTGGCATGATCTTATTTATATGGATGATCAAGTTTGGGATCTGTATGTTGAAAGTGGTAGGATAGAGTGCATATCATGATGACATGTGTAAAAAACTATTAATCTTCTTGGTCACATAGTGTATAATTTTAAATTCTTGGTACATAGGTTGCAAATTGATGTGATGCTACCATGTGTGTGGGTGACACGTGTGTAGATAATTGTTGAGGATGAAAAATTATATGAATACAAGTGTAAAAATATCATGGATAAAAATTCCTGATGATAGATGAATAATTAGATGTTTGGTACTATCAAGAGTGAGTAAACCCAATTGATACATGTGGTATGATCTCATGGATATGGTCACTTGATTATTTAAAATACATAACCTCTCTTTAATTTGATATATTTTAGGCACAAAAGGGAGATATGGACAAAGTATTTGTCAACATGTAAAGTCAATGTGACCTTGAAAGGACCAAAAAAACTTTGAACAATTTCTAGTTAGCTTTGTCAGTCCATAAAATTGAAACGTTAATTCACTAAATATCTATAATTTAAAAGCCTAAATTTATGTACAAGAAAATTTTTGATAATAATATTCATTTAGGCTTTCAACTAAAGATCATGAAATAATAATGCAATTGACACAACCACCTATATATTCAAATTTTAAGATCTATTATATGAAATTAGACATGAACATGAAATTTTTAGTTCAATATGGGTCATTTGAAAATTTTAAAATGGGGTGTATTGGGAATAACAAATGGAGAGTTAGTAGACAAATATGTGTTGGGTATAATAAATGGTGACTTACTAGAGAAATAATTTAGATTATTTGAGAGTACATAATATTTATTTCATACTTCATGATCATAATTAAATAATTTACTATAAATAAAAAAATAAATCATAAAGATGAAAGAGACTTCAAAACATCCATGCAACATACTAAATATTTTCAATTATTATATCATGTGTGATTTTTTGAAAATTATTTAGCCTTGTTTTGAGAGATTTAAAAAAGATTAGAAATAAAAATGAAGGTCTCTTTACCCACCCCTCCCCCTTCTTTTTTGGAATTACATTCAAGTGTGTATTTTAGGAAATCAGGTATTGCTCTACTACTAGACAAGCATCTATAACTTGATAAAGATACATTAATTCCACTCTAAGCATTTATCTAATTCTATCTAGGATTCCATATCCCCAATAGATATTACTTGAATCACACCTCTTCCATGAATTATGTTATTTTTTTAAACCTTTCCTAGAAAGAAGGTTGGGAACCATCATTGGCCAAATTTATAGGAATGGTATTAATTATATATAAGATATTTCATTAATATTTTGGATTTATCAATTTTTATTATCTCTTAAATAATTTATAATCATGTAAATGCATAATAAATAATTAAAAATGAAAAGTCTTTCTAAAATTTGCATGAAAAATATTAAATCAACTTCCAAAATCTTGGTAAACTTATTTGATTCAGATAATATCTCAATTTGACCATGATATATGTCCTAATTAAAAGACTTCAAAACACACCTAAATTAATATCCAAAAGAACCATATAAATATGGTTTAACCACCCCTTTTTAGGAGTAATATTTTATTATTTTATGTAATAAAAGATTTTGACCGTTCTGATTTTAATCAAACTAATCTAGTAAGCATGAAATCTATTATATGAAAGCTGAAATTATATTCTATGAAAGCAATAAAATTAGTCTATAAAAGTAATAAAACTACTCTAAGAAATAAGGAAAACTACTTGAACCCTTTTACTAATTAGAACTCACAATCATTCTTTGATTTCTTCAATTGGAGTAACCACAAAATCATGTTTTAGAAACTACCCATAAACCAAAAAAGCTAAATCTTTATCTTGAAGGTATTTTAAGTAGAAATAATTATTACCTAGAATTTTAGAGATCTGATGGCCCAATCCATAAATGAGTTATCTTGTTGTGTTCTACTTTAATTTCAGGTGCTTTATTCCATAGGAGCATTAGGTCTAAAATTTTGAAAACCTTGATCTTTGATATTTTATTGAACCACCTCTTAATAATGTCTTGATGTTTGCTAAATTTGTGAAAATATTATGTTCATTCATATTATATTGTATGATGTCTACTAACCATGACTAAGCTATTTCATGTACTCTTCTATGAATTGGTATGTCAGCATTTTGATCACAATTACAAATATGGGTTGCTTTCCCTATACTAATTAGAAATATGAATCCTTGCGGGCATTTTTATGTCTTCTTTTTTCTTACCATAGCGCATAATTGAACAATTAATGTCATTCTCTTGTTTTTTATTTTTTTTAACTTCTTAACGAAATCCATAAAGTTATTATTTTCATATTTTTCCATTCCATTTCCTTGTGGATAGTAGTTAGAGAAGAACTTGATAGTAATCTAATTTTTATAAGCCCATTCTATAAACTTTGTAGATTGGAAGGTTGGTCCATTGTCACCTACTAGAGATATTTGTGTCCCAAATCTAGTTATGATATTTTCTTCAATAAATGATTACGTCTTGAGCTCTATAATTGTTATTTACCTCTACTTTAGTTAATATAGTACATTAGTTTTTTACTTTCAGTAAGAATTTATGCCTGGTTGAAGAATAAAGATTAATGATATTTATAAACTCTAGGGCCCATTGTGTGAAGGGATGCCCCTCAATTAAAGGTTGTAAAGGCATTGTTGCATGTATTTATCTTTTTCTAAACACTTTCCACTGGTGATAATTTTTGACATGGTTGTGGGCATAATAAAAAATAATGGGCCAATAATAACCCATCCATAGAATTTTATGCATAATGGTGTTCCCTAAAGGGTCTCTACTTTCAAATTTTTGATGAAAAAAGTTGATAATATCATTAAGTTCCTCTTTAAATACACACCTCAAATAGATGCCTTCATAATTGTCTTATTATATCACTCACTTATTTATCATCTAGTGCACTGACTTGAGCTTGAGTGTGCATCTGTGTTTGAAATTCAATTAAGGAGGGTACATACCTATGCATATATAATGGATAATCTAAGTGTACTAGTCACCTTGAACTACCTAAGACTAGTTGATTTTTTCAAAAGATATGCACGAATTAGTCTTGGCCATTATCTAGATGATACATTACCCTCTTATCATCTTAACAAGTCTGAACTTCAAGTATAATTCCTGTAACTTGGGCATCAACTTTCTTCTTCTCTCTACTAATTAATTATTTCCAATCATATGCTTGATTACTAGATCTAGGAAAATGGCATATATATTATTTCATAGAATATAATGTTTGAATTTATTTACCACATATCTACTTGTATATCAAGGAATATTTCAATTATACATATTTTAGGCTGGTAATCATAAAGGCAGTCGGATGTTCACTATCATCTACCTTTTGTGTAAGTATTTTCACTATAGTATGTTATGATGTAAATGAATATAATAATAAATCTTTGTTGAAATATGGACTGATCAAAACTAGATCTTGGTCAATGATAGTCTTGACATCCTAGAATGATTTATTTTATAATTTTGTCCATTTTATTTTGGCGTCTTCCTTCAACATGGCAATCAGTGGCTTGACAATCTCTATAAATCTTGAGATAAACTTGTGAACAAAATTGATCTTCGCCAAAGAATGACTTAAGCTCTTTATTTTTGTTCAGATATTAAATTCTATATATGCCCTCTTATCTCTCTAGATCATTGGAAATTACTTCTTTTGTTATAATATAACAAAAAAAGTTACTTTTGGTAATCCAAAAAATATTTTTTCTTTAAGTTCAGGGAAATCCCATATATGAGGCGTCTATCAAATACCTTTACAAGTGATCCATATTGTTAGTTATATATTTATAAAATATAATTATTTCATCCATATAAATCATTATGTATTTTCAAATAATCCCCTAAAAATTAAAATCCATGGTGAAAAGGAAACTAGTACCAACATTTATTAGTCCAATGGCATTATTTTATATAAAAAATCTCCCTACTTTGTGGTAGAAGTAGTCTTCATTCTATCATCATTTTCTACCAATACTTTGTTGTAACCTGAAAAACCATCTAGAAATGACATCATCTCTGACCCACTAACTATATCAATTACTTTATAGGGATGGAAAGGGACAACTATACTTTTATAATGCTTAGCTGAGGTTCCTAAAATCCACACATGGTCTACTTTATCTATTCTTATTTCATACATGAACTAAGTTAGCTACCCAAGTAGAATGTCTGATGAGAAATATGATTTTGTTATCTAACAATTTTTAGAATTATTTATGTATAATAGGCTCCAAGAAAGGATAGATTGGTTTTGATCTCTACGTACAACTTTTGTGTTCCTCTTTCAAGGGTAAGTATGTGTGATGACTCTAGGATCAAAAACTTCAAGGTCTTCATAGGTCCAAACAATCACACCTTTGTATTCTTTTAATAAATCCATCAATATTTGATTTTATTATTTTATATAATTGGGCCAACTATTAACTGTTTGGGGGAACTCTTCTATTCCTAAGTTTATCTTGGAAAAATTAGATTCATTGGTATTGGTTTATTTTTATTTCTCGTCTTGATAGTCCATGGCAAAGACCCATTCCATAGATATCGTTCCTTTGGGTGTATTATTTTATTTCAATTAGAGGATACCATAATTTTTCATATCTTTGCAGCTTATTGGATCAAAATATTTTTTGTCAATAATATGAGACTCAAAGCCACCATAATTTCCCATGAATTGAATAATTTATTTATCATCATCAAATACCTGAAAATGATCAACATTATCAGTAACTGAAGGACATGGAACTAGTTGCATAGATATTTTATATATTTTTTAGTGCTACAGTGGAGCCAAATTGGCCATAGAGGAATTCAAGAAGTCAATTATCTAATTATACTACCTAGGGATTAATTTTATATTGAAGGCCTCAAATAAATCAATCAAATCCCAAGATATATATTTATACCTCTTGAGATATTAAAACTTGCATTGGTATTTAGGAAATAACCAATTCTAAGTCTTCAATCATCAAGAGTTGCTTTTCATTGTGTTTTAATGTGAATTGGATCCCTAGGATTAAATCCTCATATTATGTATGGTTATTAGTGCATGAAAATTCTAGTTGGAAGGCAACAAGGAACTACCTCTCATAAATATTAGTTAATGTGATACCCACACCATATCCTTACTAGAAAAATACACCATCAAAATATAAGGTCCATAATTTTGAAGGACCTTAAAATTCTCACTCATTTATTTTAAGATTATTTATGAAGGTACAAACACCTGTATGTGATGCAGCAAAGTTTACTATCTCATTTTTTGCATTATACTCTATGGTCATATGTTTCACTTTTATTTATCTATCAATCCTAATTTTATTTTTTACTACTTTCTTAGGAAGCCACATGTGTGAAAAATATGTACCCATTTAGTATTTTTGACTAGGCATGGCTTAGGAGTAAACTATAATCCTCTAGAATGTCAACTAATAAAATGTCAATATATTGCTGGACATGTGGTTCAAAGGAAATTTATATGTGAACATTCAAAAATTATCTAACAACTAGGATTGAATATTTTTCCATCTATATAAATACACTTTTAGACTTATTTTGGGTCAACCTTAGTCTTTTGCATATCCCCATCTACATCACATTAGCTAAGGCACCTGAGTAGACTAGGTAATTGTGCACATTTTTCATAAAGATTTTGAAAGTAAAAATAAAGGTGGGACCTCAATATTTTTCTTGTACATAACCATATTTTTATGTGTAGATTTTAACTTATCAGTGGATGGTTTACTATTTAAATCCTTGAGCAAACACTTCCTCTATTTCTAGCCAAGTCAGCTCATGAAGAGTAATATTAGCCTTTATTTTACTCATATCCTCAACTATATTGTATCCACTCTTGGTGGGCAGATCAATTTTATATTATTAATCATTTCCTTGAGGAGGGGGTGTTTTATTATTAGTATTTGGATTAGGGGGAATGATTGTGTTATTATTTTGAGGCTTAGAAGTTGTGGTAGATTGTTGGTTCATGTTTCTCAGATTATAATTTTTCCTCTAAAATTATTAGAATGCATGAATTTCTTTTATGTTATCCCCTACCTAATTTTAATCCTCTAAGGGAATGTAAAATCACAATTCTCAAATACCATGCTTGTGATGGAAATGTTAGAGGTATTATCTATGGATGAATTGGGTTGATTTGGAACTACCTCATATCTTTCCATCTCCTATTGAAATATTTCAAAAGTAGTATAAAATTATATATAGTCTTGTTCACCATGTCAGGTAGTGTTATGTATCCTATACTAGTTAGGTAATGTTTTATAACAAATATTCATCTAAGGCAATATGTTGGGTTGATGGTCTTTATTATTACTTGACCTATTGAAGGGTATGTTGTATCTATACATGAAACACTCATATTGGATAACACTCTTACATTGTTCCCTAGGCATTTATACATGATCATAAACTCATTACTAAGATTTTTTACCATGCTTTGGATACCATCCAAATCAGTTTTGGTAGAATCATAGGTTATCCCCTATGTGGTAGAAGTCTTAACTAGGATTGAAGACTGATTTGATTATGTTGATTAGACACATGTGTAAGATGGTTCAAAATGCTTAGGTTCTAATTTGGCACATAATGTGTTAGAGGAAACTAATTTAAAACCTATTTTGAATTATTTGTTATGACATTCTAATTGGTATTTGGAAAAGGAATCAAGACTGATAAATTTTGATCAATATTAGGTATAGTATACAATTGAGGGTTAAATTGCCTATCAATGTTAATAGCTTCAACATAGGCATTTTTTAAGTTGTTAATGTTTAGATCTCTACAAAGGAATAATTAATCCTAATACCTAGTGTGTTTTTATAAATTTCTAGTGTTAAGGCAACATTAGGTCTAGATGGATCCACCACACGACTGTAGATATTTTAAAATCTTGCACTAAAGGCGTAATTAGTTCATTGGAATCCATTATCATGCTATGAAAATGTTGTTATATCATACTAGGATTGGTAACTTATCCATATTGTGTCATGAATGTTTCATAACACTAAGTACATGAGGTAATTGTACTCTTTATAAGGTTGAAGAAATAGACATATATAACAAATTATAGTGTGAATGGGAATAGTCTCCATGCAATATCCTCATGAACTACATTTATAAACCTAGAGAAATATTGAAATATTTAATATGATCCTCTATATTTTTTCCCCCAAAGTGAGAGAACATATGAAGATATTTATCTTGGTTCATAGGTAAATCATGGATGACACTAGCTACGGTGATGGTTAAACTAGCTAACCAGGCCATAGTAAAGTGTTTAGGTTGGTTTCCTTGGGTTGGTGAATTTAGCTAGGTGGAAAATCTCTTAGGGACACCTCTATTTGATCTGGGACTTCAATTAACCTATAAATGTACTAGTAATAATAGCAAAAAATCATAGTTATCCCTTGTCAACCTTACTATGGGATCTAGTATATACAACTAAAGTGAATCTTAATTAATAGAATATTGTGGGCCCTCCTTATAGCACCAGATATATTCCTATTCATGTGTGTTTTATGCACACTAAGAGAATATTACAAGGACACATATAAATTTTTAGAATAAATTAAAATATTGAATGCAAGGAACAAGTTGCATGATAGTAATTTTAAAAATAACCATGTGGTTGAACAGTAGTGAGCAGAGAGGTTGTTTATCTCAAATGGTTCAAATATGATGTGAGTCAAGATTATATTTGAGTTGGATGGTTTGATCTAACCTAAGGTGGAATTGGTCAGAATAGTTCAAAAATAAGGAAAGGTAGGGCAAAAAATAAGGCTTTTTAACTTAACTAAGTAATAAATTCTTCCAAGTTAACTTTTATATCTTAGACTAAGTAAATGTTCAAGAACTAACACCTATTGTAAATTTTAATTAACACAATTTAAAAATAGACATAGATAATCATCAAAGTAAATAAATTTAATTTACTCACAAATCATCACAAAAGATATGGTTAAAACTAGATTACATAGGACATCGATTCCTCTAACCAGTGATAAGTATGATCAATAGTCAATGACCATTTAGATTTACAATTTATTCAACTTGAAGAATTGAAAATTAATAATAACATAGTCTATTCTAGATTATATTAAATTAATGGAAATTCATTGTAAGATGAAAAATGGAAGAGAGAACACCTCCATATGAACTTATAGAACAATATTAAAACCTTCTTACATATATTGATTGTGAAACTCTCTTCCCTTTGGAATGAGGGGAAAACATATATTTATATCTTGGGATGGGGATGCATCATCCTATAAGCTCAATTTAATTTTACAATGTCTAAATCAAGACTGTGTGTCAAAATCATAAAATTTATGCATGTTTTATAATATGAGTAAATATAATGCCTAACTTAGAGATAGATGTGCTTTTAAAAAATAAACCATACAAAATAATAATAAGAAAGTATCAAAATTGGAACCAAGTTTTAATTAGAATTCATAGTTCAACTTGACTTGAAGAACTTTAGTGTAGTTGTAACATATCTATATGTGGTGGTTGAAATTATAGTTGGAACTAGAGTGGTATATGGATTCATAGGAGACACAGTAATTTGAACTAAAGTTTTACTTATTCAAGGTGATAATGGAATTATTATATTCATTAGTTTGACAAGAATTTGTCCTATATGAGTATGTATTTTAGTATATCTAGGGACCATGGGTGGATGTGTAGAAGGTCAAGCCTAAATTATAAAGGATCCTATTGAAGAAGCCAACTCCCCTGGTACCTATAACAATTTATATTTATCCATAAATGTATCAAAACTTAAGCTAAGCTCAATAATATTGAAATCAATAATAGATATTTTGAACAAAATTGGAACATTACCCATTACTTTCTTATGCATGGCCATAAAAGTTTTAAAAACTACATTGAGGGTCTCTATTCGATCCACTTTCTCCCTAAAAAATGTCATGAGCTTCACTATTTTATTAGTTTTTCTATGGGTGGTTCTTTCCACCTCTTCCATAAAGCTATCTGATGTAATCTTTAGTAAATTCTCAAATAAAATATTGGTTATTATTCCCTCATGAGGTGTATAATCCTAATGTATCTAATGAATTTAACGACCTTGTGTTCCTGATTAGTAACTTTTGTACTAATCCTTGCATCTCATGGTGTCATTCCATCAAATAATCCCATTTAATACATGGTTTTTTGCAAAGGTAATATCTAGTGCGATCATGAGATTGAGCTCTTACTAATCTGATTGTTCTCAAACTATGGTACATATTTTGAACATGTCTATGCACATTATCAATAATATACTTAGGATCCTCAATCATACTTTTTTCCTCTAGTCTTATTTTATAATTTTTTAGTCCTCTTAACATATACTTTAAAATTCCATATTTATCATCAACCACAATGAGACGGTCTTCTTTGAATTCATCCAAATCCATTAGCTTTGTTTTCCTCTTCTTGAATAATGAAAACAATTCATCTTATTTCTCTAGCTCAACCATATTTACATCTACCATCATACTCCTCTAACTCATCCTTTTCAATGTTTTAATGACTTAGTCAAATGGCGTAGAAAATTTAGGTTACTTAGTGATGACTAAGTCCTACCTTATAACTCCTCTTTCTTCTAACTATTGTATCTAGGCAAGGAGTACCATCATAATTTTTTCAATGACTTGGGTTTGAGATGAGGAAGTAAAATGTGGAGGGTTTATTCATAATATCATCACCGAACATGTATGAGTATACATGGAGGATTAAAAAGAGGGTCCAGGCAGTTCAAGGAAGGCATGTAAGGTCTTTCTCCAACCCACACTTTATATTTATGGAGGAGTACTATTAGTGTACTTGGTTATATCTAGGGTCCTATATACTGAGACTACTGAGGACTCAATTTATGTGGCCTAAGATATGGGAATCCATAGTTGAGTACATGGCCTTATTGGCATTAAATATATGAAAAAAAATAGCTTTAGATACTAAATCCTCAAAATGTACATTGGTACCTATGGCTCCCTAGTTAGCAGCGAGAATCCATAGATGAATTTTTATAGTTGTGTGGATGAATGTGATACAAGATAGTGTGTGGAAATTTTAGTAAAATTATCAAAATATTGGGAATTAGACTTGCCTTGGTAATAATAGTATCAAATCTTGAGTCACGTGTAGTAAAATCATTCTAAATCTGAATGGCAATGGTCTCTACAACTATAGAAGGTTTTATCACCAAACCACCCATAAGACTAGTTTCAATTATTTTAGACACCATAGTAGTAGTAGTAGTAGTCAATTCCTTGGTATTATCTTCCCTAGTAGGTTATAAAGGAGTGCCATGCCATTTACTTATAACCTCTAATTCATGTGATTTTTTAGTATATAAAGCATGCAATTAGAGGCTAGGATGATGATCATCATTTTCCTCTTACATCACATCTCATCCAACATTATCCAATCCAATATCCCATTTTTAGGTCATCTTCCTTTTTAGGATTATCCTCAACTTTAGTATATAAAGGGCCCAGTGTATCTTCTATATACTCTACATGCATCACTTCTTTATTAACTATAGGAACTTGGAGATAATATGGGGGAGTTCTCCCTTTCTTATTATAAGTGGATATAAGAGGAGAAGAAATAGTAGTAATAATATTTTGTGGGGAAGGAGTAGCAAAAATTATAAGTGGAGATGTCATAGGGATAGGGAGTGACATAGACTCAATAATAATAATAATAATAATAATAATAATAATAACAACAACAACAACAATAATAATAATAATAATAGTTGGAAGAGGCTCAGTAGTACTAGGAACTCATGTAAATATAATAGAAGTAGATACTAGTATAATAGACATAGTGGTAATCCCTTGTTATATGATAGAGAAGGAACTTATTTACAGAACCTCTATTTTTTGAGTTTTAGTATCAGGTGAAGTTGGTTGAGTATGATAAATGGCAGCCATATGTGTTTCTAAATTCATTGTAATAGAGGGGGTAGTGGTGCTTGGTGGCCTTGCTAGACCCCTGAAGATATTGGCCCTAATATTCTTGTCAATCTTATGTATAGTTTCTTGTATCTCGTGCGATAGAGGAATAATTATATGGATTTGAAGTATTTCTTATTCTTTTATGTCCTTATCATCCTTAGGACAAATACTAGGGTCATATTGTATTCTTTGTGCAACCTTCATAAACATCGAGTATCTATGCATATTTCACAACACTTTAGTATTATCATTTTCATTCATTAAATATGGGATCTTGACCATATGATTCATTCCCATATTGGATTTTGACTTTGTTACCATATTTATTAGGAATTAAAAAATAAAATTTCTAGGATCCTAAAATCTTAATAATGCTTTGCTAAAACCATAATTAACTCTAGCCTTTCTTGTTTGATAGAAGTGTTCCCACTATGTATATTGTTGGTGATCAATATTGAGTGGAATTTTATGAATAACACCTTGTCTTTCTACCTTTAATTTCTAGTTCACTATGTTGGATAATTGGAAAGTTATTTCTTGCTCTACCACTTTATCAAGAACATAACGAGGTAAATTCTATGGGGATTTTTAGGATCCTTCAATACTAATATTATATGGTCCAAATAGAACCAATCTTATAGATATAGAAGATAGATAAATCATCACATATCCTATTTTTTAATATTATATAAAAATCTACCAAGGTTCCTCTCAAGGAGTGATCACCATAGTATTTATTTCATATATAAAATAAGACATGATATAAAAATTATCATTATGATTTTTCTTTGTCTTCCTCATATAAAACATCAAATTAAAGCTAACTACTTCTCCTATGGATGGAATTTATTTTATAGTCCAGATAATATCTAGTAAAGAGACCTAAATCTCACTAACGTAAGTGAAATATGGGAAACCATACACTATATTCAATAGGTCCATTAATATCAACACCCCATGCCTGAATCTTACAATCAAGATGCTACTAATCTATCCTCTTAACATGATAGCATTTGGGTCTACTTCTCAACTCTTTAATGTATATTTGATATTATTATTAGTTAACTAAGCATCTCGAATAGGGTAGCTATAGTTCATGTCAGGAGTAGGGAGTCTATAGTATATTTTAAAGGCATTTCCCGACACATAAGCTACAAGTGTTGAAATGCATGGTAGTTGAAGGATGTTTCCAAAGAATTGCCTAAAAGTAAACAAATTATATGGGAGGTCCATACATGGAAAAAACCTCAGCTTTAATAGTGGAATTATGCAAACCAAGTACCATGATCACTTGTATATCATATGTGTATCTTTTGGTTAATGTTGGTAATTGGTTGATTATGCCATATGGCTTAGTTCCATCATCTTCTAACCAAGCCACTATGTAATGTTATAACTTGTGTAACTATTTTTTTCAATTGAAGATAATGTCTATATACTTTGTTCTTCCAATCATACTGAATACAAATATGGATAGTTCTCTAGATGATGATGCCATCACAACTCTATGTATTTTTTTATGTACACTTTGAAAATATATGGCTTTTATATAGTAGTAGAACATAAATATCAATATATCAATTAGCTAAAAGACAATTTAGTTTTAATTTTCATTTTGGGGCTTAAAATATCATCAGCTTTTTTGGGCTTGAGAAATTTAATGCATTGGTTCATACCTACATGATAATTCATTTCAGTTAATGGTTTGATCTCCTTTCAAATTCCATTTATTTTGAAATTGATTTTATGAATTCTACTTTCATAGAACTATTTTCTAAGTGGTTCCTTGTCATTGATTCTTATTGCATAGTCATCTTCATGTGTCAATTTTTTTTCATATCTCCATTTATTGTGTAATTTAGGCTCGTATCCCTTTTTTTATATTCCTTTATCTTGAGTATGACATGTGTCCTATAATTT
This sequence comes from Torreya grandis, assembly GCA_037957365.1. NCBI lineage: Eukaryota > Viridiplantae > Streptophyta > Pinopsida > Cupressales > Taxaceae > Torreya > Torreya grandis. Next base: position 683,782 of record JARHVA010006639.1, read on the forward strand.
CTTATTTTCTTGATGTTGGTCATTGCATTCTGTACTTTAGGCCTCTGATCACAATTAAGAAAGATGTCAACACATGGCATGCTTATGATCTTTTTCATAATTTCATCCTTCATAAAATAATTTTCATATGTGTAGGATATGAGTCTTTAAGATATTTACACATGGAAAAATTATGTTAATCCTCATAGTCATAGATTTTGCATTATATTTCTCATGTCTATAAGCTGTGAGTTAATGTGATGCTATCACATGGATGGTATTTTGGCTTTGAATATGTACCTTTACTATATAGGCCATGAATATCCAAGATGTTACCACATTGAATAATCACATTAATCCACTTGGTCATGAAGTCTTGTAAACTATGTAAGAAGCTGTGAGTTATGGATGAGCAGGATTATGATAAGTGACACGATCTCACAAATTTTTATGATCATTATATTTTATAAGTTTTTCTTAAACCTATCAATCATGGATGAGCATGATGAAAACATGTGGTTGTATCTCATTTACCCAGATGCTTGGGTAAGTTTAGGATTGATATTTTTAATGTAGTAGGAGAGAATTCATGAAATGATGATAGGTGGAAAAATCTCATTAGTCCACTTGGTCATTTAGTGTATAATTATATATTATTGGTGCATACACCATGATTTGATATAATTATTCCACATGGATGGTTGATGCTTGTTTGAATGATCATTTTGGATGAATACTTAAAATAAGCCACAAATAATAGAGATTAATAAAACTATTGAAATCTTGTAGATCTTAATGTTTAGTGATATACGCATACTTGATTGATTGGTACTACCAATAGAAATTAAATATTATTGATACAAGTGGAATGATCTTGTGGGTTTAGTCATTTAATCAATGAAAATGCATAGCCACTCTTTGATTTGATATCTTTTAGGTACAAAAGAGACATGCGTCAAAAGGTATTGTCAACCTATAAAGTCAATGTGACCTAGAAAAGTATTTAAAAAACATCATATATTTTCTAGTTAGATTTGTTATTCCTTAAAATAAAAACCCTAATTCACTAAACATTTTGAATTTCATAGCCCAAATATATGTACAAGAAAAAACTGATAATAAAATTCATTTAGGATTTCAAACTGAAGGTCATGAGATGATAATACAATTCACATAGCAACCTATAGCTTCAAATTTTAAGTTATTTTAATCAAATTATACATGAACATGAAATTTCCAACTTGATATGGGTCCTCATTTGAACTTTTAAAAGTGGGATGTTTTGGGTACAAAAATTAACAATGGTGGATGAGCCTTCAAGTTATATCATAATATCAAAAGTTTGAAACTATCCAAAGGATATGTCAAAAGTTCAAAAATTCAAGGATCCAATGAAATGACCAAAGTATCCTAAATTTGGTGATTTTAAACTTGTACTTGTTATTCATGAAGTTGATAATACTAATATGCCTAAATTCAAAAGAGGGGGTGGATATGAACCAATGATAACACCTTTTCAAAACACCACCATTCCTAGTGATGATCTCATGTCTATGATGAGTGTTATTGGAGAGATTCAAAGACAAATATATATAATTCAAATATAAATGGCTCGCCATAATGTTAGTGCCAATGTTACCTCATTCCATAATCAACTGATTGGACAATGTATATTTGAATATCTTTATCAAAAATAAAAATAAAATACCATATTTACTATTTTTTATCATCATAAAGATCCATTTGATCACATGATTAAATATGTACATTCTTTTTGATAGCAGGTTAAATATGGAAAACTATTGTTAAAATCCTTTATATAAGTATTATCGATAACTCTCACAATTGGTTATATAGCTTACCTAAGGGTTATTTAACCACTTATTCACAACTGGGGGATGTGTTATTTATGGATTTCAACATAAAATAGGTTCTTATACTTACATTAGAACATTTTCACAATTTCAAACATCATGATAATGAATCCCTTCAAGATTATGTTTTTGGATTTAAACATACATCATGTGCCTTAGTATTTAGACCCTCAAATTTGGAATTAAAATTGATATTTATTATGGGTCTTATTTCCCCATTAAGTGAAATGACATCACATATAATATGATTCATATACAAATTTATACTTATATGTTCATACATATGCTTAGTTCATACTCAAGTATCCAAACTAACTTAACATTTCTCCTTTAAAATATGTAAGTTTTATTTCAAGTATAAATGAGGAAGATAAATTATGAAGTGAATACTATGATAAATTAAGTTAATTTCCTCATGTTTAAAAGGTATCTCTATAATCATTACTTAATATGGTACCAATACAAGATACACATACAAAACAAACACCTCAAGTTGCATAAATCAAAAACATCTGCACCCACAAGATATAATAATAAAATTATTTATGTGTGGTGATTATTTTTGGCATAGCGATGTTGATCCTACACAAATAAAAAGCACTTGTAATATAATAAGTTTACAACAACTTGGATTTGATCTAAAAGACTTAAACGTAAAGAAGGTTGGAAAAAATCATCGGGAAACATAATAATACTAATTTATTGTGGTCCTAGGATAATTAAAATAATAGTTTGCATTATGCCACAAAAATATCAATGTTCATTTACATTTGGAATCCTTTGGTTACCATATGGAAGTTAAAATTTATGAAAATCAACAAGGTGTCTCATTTTCCCATGAAGGAAAATTGATTCATATACCACATGATGGTAATCATTCTTCTAGTTCACATGTAAATCGTGAGGAGGAATCACATACATAACCATGATAAAAATAATGAAAATGATCAAATCTAAGGTTGAAAACATAAACATTCTTAAAAATACAAAAAAAATCAAATATTCCAAAAATATGAAAAATAATAAAAAATAATAGCATGCTCTTAGTAGTAATATTTATAATACATATATGTTGTTTGTTCCATGTTATTAGATAGCATATCATTACTTTACTATATACACATATGTTTCATGATTCATTTGAGTGTGGAACAGGCAAAGCCAGGTACATGATATATACACATACAGATGTTGGGATTTCCCTCTCCTCATATCATAAATATATTGGGGGGGTATTTTCATTAGCCTGTTTGAGCTTATATACTTACACATGACTATATACATGCTCATATATTTCACAATGTAATTGATATCCTATATAATTAACATTTTACAAACACATATGTTTAGGAATTAGTATGTTTTGTTCATGTTGGTTACTTATATTTATCATAATATTTCCATTTTTGACACTTATTTAAGTGTGTTACTTTCTTGATATTGTCTTGCATTATTATTTTTTTTAACATCTGAATATGCTCCATTGATTGTGGTCAGCAAGCCATGCTTGCATATTTTAACATTTGAATATGTCATTCTATGATTTTTGGACATTTGACTAAGTTATGTCCTTTTTATTGTGTGAAATTTGAACATGACCCTTGTATGAGGTCTCCTTAAACCATTTCCTCTTACTTTTATTTTGAGTACTCTTATGTGTATATTTCATTTCTTATTGAGCTTATACAGTTAATTTATAGAATTTTCCATGATATATATCATTCATCTCAGGTGATATGATCACATACTACATAATTCAATGTTATATCTATGTATACATGTAGTTTTTATATGCTACATGATCCATACATAACTTATATATTTATTATTTTTCTAGGTAAGGTAAATATCAAATTCTACTTTATGTCACCTCAAAATAAGTGGCATATCAATGAGGGGTTGTCATAGAGGCATCACTTCTACATTTTCATAGTTCTAAATTTCTATGGATGCATGTTAAAAGGCAGGACTTCCACACTTATTTAGTATTTAGCATCCCTACATTATAGTGTGAGCATGTTATGGAAACCTGTTCTCCACATTTACATCAATTCTCAGATTTCTTAGATTTAGTGGGGGAATGTCATATAAACATGTCCTCCTAGCTTGCACTAGTTTTAAATTCACCATATTTCTCAGTTATATTATTTAGATACTATATTTGTGTCAAAGTTTCTATACATTAATATTGTTATTATACCAAAATTTGAACTTCAAACATATATCAAGTGCATATGAATTTTCAAAATCAAATCATTTTCCAAATTTTAAATGCTATTATGGACTATTATTAGACCCAAGATGGACTATTATGAACTATTATTGAGATAATATATTTTCAAATAATTGATTTATCTTTGGAAGGTTGAGTTGATTAAATCTCTCAAAATTACCAAACTTATAAGTTAGTTTTGATTAAATCATCTAAATTTATTAGACCTATAAGTTGGATTTGATTAAATCATCCACCCTCACTAAATATATATTGTGAGTTGATAAAATTTATCACTCTCACCAGATTACGCACATATTTGGGGTTTCCTAATTGAGATGAAACAAGCTCAATGGTCCATGTTTTAAACTCACCCTTTACACTAAGGTTGGGGGCATGTGTCCTCTCTCTCTCTCTCTCTCTCTCTCTCTCTTCTCTCTCTCTCCTCTCTCTCTCTCTCTCCTCTCTTCTCTCTCTTCTCATCTCTCTCTCTCTCTTCTCTCTCTCTCTCTCTCTCTCTCTCTCTCTCTCTCTCTCTCTCTCTCTCTCTCTCTCTCATCTCTCTCTCTCTCTCTCTCTCTATTTATATATATATATATAGAGAGATGAGAGAGAGGACAACATGGCCCCAACCTTGGTGTAAAGGTGAGTTACAACATGATATGTGTAGATATACATAAAATACTCTCTCTCTCTCTCTCTCTCTCTCTCTCTCTCTCTCTCTCTCTCTCCTCCTCTCTCTCTTCCTCCGCTCTCTCTCTCTCTCTCTCTCTTCTCTCTCTCTCTCTCCTCTCTCTCTCTCTCTCTCTCTCTCTCTCTCTCTCTCTCTCTCTCTCTCTCTCTCTCTTCTCTCTCTCTCTCTCTCTCTCTCTCTCTCAGGTTTAAAAATTTTCATAATCTTAGATCTTCAATGCTTCATAATGAAGTATCCTTTAAAATGAAATTACCTAAAGGCAAAATGGTTGCATAGACACACATATGTAATCATAACCTTTATCTCCTTACTTTAAAAGATTTTAAATTCTTTCAATTTAAGATTATATAGTATAACATGTTCTCGGTTTCAAGTCAGTCATGAATAAATCACTCACATTGGGCTCACAAAAAATAAGGCATGTCATACACACCCAGGTACACATTTATTTCATTTAAACTAGCAAAATTTAATTACTAGATTAAAGGGGAATAAATGTAGATACTGAAATATGATTTATTTATTACCTTAATCTTGTATCTCAAAAAATACCTATCATGGGTATACCTTTTAGTTCTAAACCTTCCCATTTCCTAAAATCTCACATTCACTATCTCTTTGTGGCTAAATCACTTATCTCTTAGTTTGACCATTATTATTATAATGACCTAGCCTTTTATACTATGAAACAATCTCTAAACCTTATTATTATATTTCATTGTTGGTTCTGGAACTATACCTATTTTCTATCTTCTTAGACACTTGTGTCCCAAATCGACACCTGCATCAAAGCAAGTGTCCATTTTTCCTAAGAACTATCATCCTAAGTGATTTAGTGGGAGATATTTCTAAAATGGATTGGTATATATACTATATCATCCTTCATTTTTTTCCTTACCTAGCAATCACCCAAAAATCACATACAACTCACAAGGCCATATACCAAGAAGTACTCAATTAATAATTAATGTGAGAAAACTTACCTTATTCATTCTTATTTATATTTTATTCATAGGATCAATATTTTTATAGGTTTGAAACATTTAAGGATCAAACTTTGATCCATATTTTCCAAGTTACAAGATAGGTCATTACATGTATTTGCTTATCAAATATGAAATATTTTTGCACACACAAGCCAATATGTAGAGGATAACAACATAAGTTTAATACCTCTTCCAAGTATTGGATATGTAGGTATCACGCATTGAAAAAAGCATCATTAAGGTATCTCGAAATGTGAGCCCACTCTCCTATTTTTACCACAATCAATTCAAGGTATAAGAGTTAAGGTTCGATCATTTGAAATAGAGTGACAACCTATGCAAGATATCTAAAGATATAAAAAAAAGGTGATAAAAAATCAAGAAGGATAAAGGTAGTTGCATCCAAATCAAGTCAATATTATATATAAGACACCTATGGTAGGGTTAGACACCTGTATCAATGTAAATGTATAGAGCTAGTGAAAGCATCCAAGGCCACAAAAATAATATTTTTAAAATCTACAAACTATTATATGATCATCTTCCAGTCCATTTCTAGCATCTTCCAAATTAGACCTGCATGCACACAATAAACTAACTAATTATAATTTGATTCTAATTTATTAAAATATCTATCAATAGTTGTACCTTATTATTTTTAGCAATCTTAGTTGTATAAATTTATAATATTTCTTATTTGAGTTTTATATTAATTAGTCTACTCATTAGAATATTTCACCACCTTTGTGTAAAATCTATTTCAATACCCTTAAACCTAGATATCCCCTTATCAAAAATTTAGGGTTAAAGGAATTCATATATTATTGGGGCATCCTTGGACTTAGCAAATTTTTGCAATACCTTCTACAATACATAGATGTTTGAAATACATTTTTGTTAATGAGGTTATCACAATTCATGGTATTCTATATGAATACCCTTATAACCAAAGGATATTGTTCCTAAATAGTAGATATAAGTTGAGTAACTTAAAAAGGTTCAACATACTCAAATAATTCAAAAGCAAGTTATTAAATTTCCAAAGAGATATATCATCAAAAAACCACTTAATCAGTGATTTGCCACAGATTCTAGAGAGTCACTCTCTACTCCAACACATCTTAGATTGATTTTATAAGTCATTAAGAGTGTTACATGTAAAATACCAACACATAGTTATTATACTCCATGATGTGTCCCAAAGAGTCATAGAGTTCAAAATGATAAACAATCCACATATAATACTACAACTTATCATCATGACAATGGCACTTATCTTATAAAGCCATATCAGTTTTCATATTATGAGTTGATATTAGTTACTTCACAGTGGAAAGATATTTTCCTTTCATGAGAGGTCATCCTTCTTATGTTAGATATAGGACCTAAATAATTGATTTGTGTTTCATTATATGTAGTATTTATCTATATCTAATATTATATCAAATATGCATGACAAATGTACTTGAGTGAGTTTTATAACATACAAGGTGTCACTTTTAAATACAGTTACAAGAGTTGATGTTGTCTTAGACCCTCAAAATTAACATAGACAAAACCACTCTCTTCTAGATAGTAACACACTATGTTGTTGTCTGATTAAAACAAACTTATCCTAGTGAAGGTAGGATCTAATATATCAAATCTAAAATAGTCATAGGGTTTATAAAAGTTTTTAACATCACATCAATTTCATTGGGGCCATCCTTTACTTATATTTTATCACTCTAAAACTTTCCCCTTTGTTTGTGCTATAGTACAATGCATTACATAACATCTTTCTTTTTTATCACTTATTTTCACATTACTATTTTGTTGGATACATTTGTTTTTAAATATAGTAATTTTCTAACTTAATAATGTCAACTGGATTAAATTATTCATCCATGCTTATAATGCTTACTCCTTTGCTTCATGTTTTGTGTGTATTCATTGCTCTGGATTGCAAAAATTTAAATATGTCCTTCTTTGTGGCTTTAAGCCTTACTGCATGTTTTTATGTGTGTGAGTGACATTTGACCATATCCTTTGTATGTAGCCCCTTCGCCTTGTTATGTTTTTTGTGCACTTTTGTGTGTGCTCTTTGTGTATGCATCAAAGCCATGACTCTTCCTTGACATTATTTGTCTAGTTTGTGATGCCATGATGGATATAGTGCATCTCTTCATTTTGTTAATTTTATAATCAATATCATGAATATTCCCTAGGTAGTTATATATTAGTTTAAATTACTCATTTATTCACTATGATCCCAATTGTTAACATCTATTTAGACGTGACACTATGCATGATTAGTTCTAGATGTATCGTACATTATTATTTTGCTCAGATTAAGAATACGATGTCATGATCTCTATTGTTGTCAATGTCTCTCGAGATTTCAATATTTTCTATAATATCATTCACATAAATTTATTATTTTGAGCTAAGTTATTGCTCAAGATTCACAACACACCTCAAAAGAGGTGACATAAACAATGGTTTGTCTTATAGACTAAGCTGAAATAGTTTACTACATAGACATAAAATAATAATTATTGCTAAGTTGATCACAATACATACTCAATTTTTTCATAAAAAATACATTTGGATTACACTATGTTGTGTTGAATAACAACACAACAGATAGTTTTTTTCAAAAATGGTACACTTTCATCCCAAGAGCCAAAAAAATATTTTCTAGATTTTTTTAAATTATACTCAATCTACATATTGGTTTTCAATTGTTACATAGAAATAGTCATTCATATTTATACATAGGTTATCACAAATTTTTATCAGATGGGGGAATCATGTTCCACATGTTTTCCAAAACATTATGTAGGCTCAATCATAAAATCAGTTGATATTACTTAGTTTTCAAAATCCAATACAATCAAATATTAGATTGGGGGCATGAGCATGGCACACAATCACTTTCTTTGAAAACTTTTGCACTAGTTTTCACATAAGGAATAAAATTCCATGTCATTATATATGTTTTATAGAATAGACTCAATTCACGTTATCTTTGCATGTGTTTTTCATCATAGATTAATGTTATTTCATCTGCATCATTTGATTAAGGTTTTTGCATTAGTTTAGCACTAGAATCATCTATTGGAATTCATACATGGATTCTAAACTACTATCTTAACTTGACTTATGAAATTATGGATTTAAAGTGCATCTTTAGTTTTTAAGCACACTTTCCTACCAATTAGGATTGGGGCATGCATACTCCAATCCATTTACTTCAACAAAAATAAATCTCCAAGGGTTCCACATTCTCTAGTCACTATTTTTTAATCACTAAAATTAGCATTTAATTCTTAAAAAATGCACTTATTACCATTTCTTATGTGTGCAATTAGGCTAAACTTAATTCTATGGTCCAAAACCACCATTCCTCTACTTATATATTGATGATCCTCTATCCTTAGGATATTATGATAATAAACATTCATATTATTAATTACAAGCAACTCAAACTCATTATTAGACTGATTTACCCTTCTAGTTTAGTTGTCTCTGCTCTTCAGACAAGGCCCATTCTTCAAGATAATCCATCTCACTAGTAGTGTCTGATGTCATCAGTCTCATCCTCCTACTAAATAACGGTTAATTTTCCAAATTATAATTCACCTTATTGGTCATCCTACACATTTCACAAGTCTATTCAAGTAAATCCTAAAAATACCACTATATAAGCACATTTTCCATTCATTTATTCTTTTATTGGCATGAGGCTTCTATATTGAAAACACGAGAATTATTATAGTTGCACATTGAGAAGAAAGTACCTATTATTCTCAATTCTAAGTCTATACAACCCAAGTATCCATAAAATAAGTTTGAATACACCTCTAAAGTCAAAATTTATTATTGAAACACATAATTATATGAGGATTGCACTAGCATATAACATTACACCAATATTGCATGCACACTACCATAACATGGGAGAACTACATGGAGTTTGATTCCAATTTAAAGTTTTGGTATTTAGGTAGTGCTCAACATAGAGAATATTGAGGTCAAGCAAAAATTCATGACCTAACCCCTTTCCCGTTTTTACCACATGTGTTTCTCCTTATCATTGAGCTAAGGTTGCAAGTGAATAGAAAGTCACGCATGGGCTTCCATAGTGAATTGAGTGACCAAGAATATACCCACAAGACCTACATGTGAAGGTGCACTGACTAAAAATTATAGAGAGAGAAAAAAACCAAATAGACATTGGCTTACTTTACAAACAACAACACAGGTTGGCCTTGACTCATATTTAAGCAGATCCATTGTTATGGTTCACAATGATGCACACACTCACACATTTGATCATACATTCCCTATTTTAATATATAAAATCCAAATTCTAACTAAGTTATTTGTATTTAGTACTTTCCCCTTTTAGTATCTTTCCATAAGTAGCAAGTTCTACATCAATCTTGTGTATTTATACATATATTATATAATTTGATTTTACTCAATAGTTTGTTATTATTAGATTAGCATTTTTTAATCCTAGTTATGATAAAATATATCCATATAAATTTCATGATTAAAAATCATTATATAACAGGTGTTGTGACAAATTTGGGTGTCTATACATTAAGTCTTTTGAGTCTCCAATCAATTATACTTACGTCTTCTTATTTACATCTTGAGCTTCACTTACAACATCTCTCATAAAGTGTCACTTAAGGCAATCGGGTAATGCACTGAAAATTCAACCTAAGCTAAGTATCTCTATATTTAAACTCTTTGTTTTATTTAGTTTATATATATACATGTTCTATAGTTGTATGTCTTTATATTCCTATTCTTAGTTTATTTTACATGTTATATTTACATGTTTTTAGGACTTTAGTTTTGTATCTCTTATAATCCATATTATTAAATTTATCTTGGTTAGTGACTGATAAAAAAATTATCTCTTTAGTTTACCTCATTTAAATCTTGGATCTAAGTTTTATTTCTTTTCCAATTCCTTGCATATATGTCTTTATAATTATATCTTTGATCCCCTTTTTAAAATAACTTTTGTGTATAGCATTGTCCCAATCTGCGATGCATCATATTTTATCTATGGTAGATATAGTATAGTGTTATCCATTTTACTATATTAAAAGATATTTATATTGATGACCATATTCACCTCACATACATGTAGTACCATTTTTCATCAGGTTGAAAATAGAGTTCTTAATTTCATGTTATCTGAAAACTTGGATGAAAAATAATTAGTTCCACATGCAATTATTTCTTTTGAGTTTGACATCCATATTCTTCATAGCTCAATTTTTTCCCTTGTGGTGATGTTTCTTCACATACTAATATGTATGTTAGATACAAAATTTGGGCTTAATAAATATAAAACTAGGGCCCTTTAATCATCCATGAAGTTATGTGAACAAAGGATGAAAAACGCTTATTATGCTCAATATATGTCTTTCATATAAGCAATTGTTATTTATATCAATTTTCAAACTCCTAAAAAAATATCAATGGTTCCTACATGTTGAAAATAGACCTCCATAGAGGAATCATAGATGAGATCTACAAATTCTATTTAAAATCAACACAGACAAAACCGTCAGAATTATTGTCAATAAATATACATCACTACATAGAGAATTATCTTGAAACAGAAGTTGGACCTATTATTTCTCCTAATTACACCAAGTTCTCTTTATATTTAAGATTTTATTTGGGCTAGTGGTGGGTATCCTATCATCAACTTTACATGGAGTCAAAGTAATTTCTTCTAAAACATCAATGAATATGTAAAATTTGGAAAATTAAACCAAAATCAAAGGAGCATTTTATATTTAGCTAGTCCTAATGTATTATGAGATATGTAGTAGGTTTTACTGCTTCCTTAGAGAAAATCAAAGCTCTCTACAAGATCTTATTTATTATAAAAATCAAATATGTATAGCTCTATTTATTAGAGATATGACATGACATAGAATTGACATATTTAAGAATCGATAACACAACTCTTTATTTCATGGTTCAACTTGATACTCCTTTCTTCAACTTTAATTTTAGATGTACAAACAAACCTACAATTTTATTTAATAGTCCTACATTCACAAAAAATAAATCTCAACAACTTAATTCTTATAATTTATATTATATGTATTTTTTTATTTTACAAACTCTTTTTTGAAATGTAGGTTTCTTCAAATCAAATTTTAACATGGTTAATGTAGTTTTCTTACCATCCTATTAAAAATATGGTTATTATTGGAGAGAGAGAGAGAGAGAGAGAGAGAGAGAGAGAGAGAGAGAGAGAGAGAGAGAGAGAGAGAGAGAGAGCTCTGTGAAACCTAAAAACTATAAGGCCATCTTTCGGCCACGTATGGTCCAGAGTATATTAATGAAATAGTAATTACCTTATTTCATTCTTCCTTACTTAAACATTCAGATTTCAAATCATTGCTATTATGTCCCGTGAATATGTCAAAAGTGAATAGGGTGATGTTACTTTTTTAGGCAAAGGTAGAAAATTAGTGATGAAAAATAAAACTTCCAAAAAAGAGGAATTTAAAGTCATAGAAGTAATTCTAGTAACCCATAAATAATTATGTCCCTTTCCTTGGGGGCTTCACTTTTTTATATAAAATATCATGGCATATTCTTAGAGAGCTTTTCAACCAAGAAGGGATTGAATTTGTATGGAGATATAAGAATTTTAGATATTTAGATACGAGATATTTTTATTGGAAAAAATAATAATTTTAAGATAAATATATTAATGTAGTAAATAATTTTTAAAATTTTAGTATTAGTAATTATTTTAAATTGTTTTAAAGATATAATTTATGTTAGAAGAGATGTAACTTTTTTTTTGTGAAGTAGGGTTTTGAAAAGTGAAAGTATAAATCAGCAGTTTTATCTCACTTAAAATCTATGTCCATTGATTTTATATCATTATTCATGTATAAAGTGTTAAGCAACAATAATTTGATATTTATAGTAGAAATGATGGTGGAAAATGATATAGTGTGTTCCTTCATAAAATATTGCGATGTGTGAGGGGGAAACATTTTGTTTCAAAATGAATTTGAGCAATAAAAAATTGGTGGGAAGGGTAAAGCCATATAGAGCATGAAAGTGATGACATATTTCAAGGTGCATTATGTGGTGATAGTGAGGAGTAATGACAAGGTGTTTCAAGTGATGGACTCAAAAAAGGCAGAGCATACACACATGAAAAGTTCACTAACATGTCATATCTATCAATGCAATATGTAGTTTTCATCAAAATCTCTTAATTATCCAATATTTTTTTCAACAAGGGTCATCTCAATGAAAACAAGGGTCAAATATCAAACAGCTCCTTTGAAAAAATATAAAATGTATTGCATGCCAATTTAGATGAGTCCTCCTCTATGCATAATTCATTACCAATATTATGAAGGAACATGTTAGGGTGTGGAGCTAAGAGCTACACCTTAAGGCAAACAGGAGGGTTTCTGGCGTTTGCAGTCGCCGGCGTCGGCAGGCAACACCGACGACGGTCAGGGGACGCAGAATGGAAACCGGCATCGGCAGAAGATCGGCCGGCGTCGGTCACCTCCAGGAGGGCAGGGACCGACGTCGGTCACCTGTAGCGGTCTGAACTACTGTTGACGAACAGTCAGTTAAGTGAACGCGGAGTTTGCATGTGAAGACCAGTTCGAGTCTTTGAGCCGCCCGTCTAATTTTAGTGTATGCATGAGATCTATATGAGAGACTCATGGGCTGTATTGTTAAGTGGAGAATTTGGAGAAGAGCTATGTGAAGCTTGGAGAGTTCTTCCCATGGTGGAATCAAGTAGGATTCCCCATGTGTGTTTAAGTAAGATCAGGTTTGATTTGCAGGAGTGTATGGATGCGAGGGTCAGAAAGGAGATCAGCGCGGGGACGTTAGATCCAAGGTGACAGCAATACATCAGCAAGATCATGGAGAGATCTACTTGGAGTATGATTGTGTACTCGATTGTACAGATGTGCAATGAGGTGAACAACAGCTTGTGTTAGCTGTGTGTTGTGACCTATGAGAGAAGATTACTCTGGAGGGAAGTTTACTGTAAGCCCACAGGTTGTGGAAGAAAGAGTGCCACCTCTTTGTTGTAGATTCCTTTGTAAAGAGTTGAATATAATTGTATATTGCCTCTCATGTTCTGTGTGTTTTCTCATTGATAATTATTTGTTCTTCTGGATTCCGCATGTTTAGTTGCTTATACATTGGTAATCATGTGTGCTCTTAAATCTGACAAGTTGTGTCAGGGCTTTGGGGGGTTTCGGTCCCTGTCAGAACACATAACTTCATTTTCTATTTTTATCTCTATCAAAAAAAAAAATTATCATTTCATAATATTTTGTGCATAAAAATTTAAATGGGGTTAACAATCATAAGTTTTGAGTTAGGTACAATTATCGATTTACACTTTTTCTTTTTACAAAATATACTTTACCAAAATAAAAAATTACATTGCTTTTGGCATAACTTACATCTTTACAATAGTTACTAATTATATTTTCAATTAAAAATGTAAACATTCAATCATATAAATATAAATTTTAACATGGATGTCACATTTAATTAGGATATAAAGATTGTGTGTGTGAGCGAGAGTCAGAGATGATTATGATGATAATAGCAAACAAGGGTACATAGTGCCAAGTCTTTGTAAGAAGCAAGAAATTTAGAGACAAATCTGTACAGTTGAATGAGTAAATAAAAATGCAATCAAAATCAATCATCTTAGTTGTGTCTTTCATTACTTTGTTTATAAGTTAGTTTGTTTATACTTTCTAAGACAATAGATCAGATCAATTTATTGCACAACGTATGTACACAGTTTCAAAAGGTTTTTCTATAATAATAGTTACTCATTAATTCATCAAAATGCATTTGATTAGCATAGGCTATAGTAATTGTAACTTGCCTTCTGTCCTTCTACACTAAACTGAAAAAGTTGAATCCTAAATTTATGTAGAAACTTTGCATAGTCTTCAAGGTAAGGTTCTGGACACAAGCATCTTGATAAATAAATTTGAAGACATAATTTTATTTTCAAAAGTTAATTGGTTAATATTTTTTGACTCCTAAATGAGACAAAAAACCCTTTGAATTTATTTTTGACTATGTTAGTTATAGAAAAAATAGAGAGTGGTAGATATCTTCCATAGAACTCACATTGATAAAAAACACAAGTAAAGGATTACAATAACATACCTTAAGTTGTTACCTTTAAAATGATCTAGTAAGCACCTAGTTTTTGTAATCCACTGGTTCCTTGTAAAATAAGTATTTTTCTATATTTTCAAGTATTGACATTAGTTCTAAAATATACATGTTTAAAAAAGTATAAAATAATTAATTTATCATCTTTTTATTCACTAGATTTAAATGATTTGACAATTTTTCTAAGAAAATAAAATATTAATGGGATCCAAAATTATTAATTTTGGTACAGTATTAAAAATTCATAAAACCATTAACAAAAAAATATGGCATTTGATCTCTCAGTGAGAGAAATATTAAAAAATGTCAACAACTATGGAATTAAATAATAGCAAGGACATTTCCACCTGCATTCACATCAGGGTCTCTATCATCATTTGCCTTTCACAGACTATATTGCAATTTCATCAAAAATAGTTTAATATGGAGGTTATACTTTGAAATAGAAGTATCTAGCAAAATGTACAAATTCACATCAATGAGTGTCATAGAGCATATAGATTTAGACTGCTTAAACATTATGAGACATGAGCTTTTTTTCATATTTTCTCATACCTTTCTAACATGAATGATATGTGTGATGATATTTTTTACATTTATAGGTTTCAAAAATCAAATGTGGTATCAAAAAATAAAAATTCCTTTTGATTCCAATGATTTTGGACCTTCAGAAGTTGAAGGATCAATGGAAGAAGATGTTGTTCATCCTCAAGTCTTATGTAAGGTGAACTTTATACAAAGTTCTTCATCAAGTCCAACTTATTTTCCTTAGGAAGATGTAGTCATAGCAATAAATTAGGTAAATAAATAAAATCTCAAGAAACAATTATACAAATAGGTTGTGAGGATGGGCATTAGGAGGTGAACAAAACAAGCAGTTTTTTGTAAAAAACTAAAATTGGGAGGTGAAACAAGTAAGGCCTAAAACATACCTAATAATGAATAAAATTAAGGCCTACAAGTCACACAAAGTCCAAAAAGTTTTTTGAGCCTATTGTACTTCTGTAAAAAAATAAAAAATATCAAATCAGGTTATATACAGAAAACTACATATATCTATAGCTTCTATTGAAGACAACATGCCCATGTGTAGTAAAAACAAGATGGAGGTTGATAAAAAGTAGATATTTAGAACACTTGATTAAAAAATATGCCTCAAATAGATGTGATCTCATATAATTCATTGATTGCAACTTGCAATGCATGCTATAATGGTGTTCTTGACTAGGTTTTAAGGCTTTTCAAAGAAATGCTTCTAATAGATGTCATCTCATGGAATGCCATGGTCACCAGAGATATATTAAATAAGTTTTTTTTTTAAAGCATTCAAATAAACACAATTAGTGGGGCCCTAAAGGAATTTAAACAAACACAATTATTGAGTATAAAGCCAAACTCCAAAAAAAATGTTAACACCCGCCCAACCTATGCCATAATGAGAACATCAAATGATTAATAAAAGTGGATATTGTTCAAATGGTGTAGTTGTGAATCCCATGATTTACAAAATGTGAAGCATACCCAAGGTAGATGAACCCCAACTATTTGATAAAGTCTAAACATATGTACCCTCTCATCACATGGCAATCAAAGTTTGCCCATGCATCTCAATAGCCTAAATACCTTAATATTTTAACCATCAATGTCCATAGTCTGGCTATTTTAAAGAATCACACATGTTATTTGAATGCAAGAATCCCTAGTGATTTTTGTACAACACTAGTATTAATAATAAATAATATAAACAAGACTAAGCCATTCATGTATTGCATTCATCTGCATTCTAAAAAAGAGTATATGAAAGAGATTTGTTTTATACTATAGTAAAAATAAATTTCATATTATGATATCCTAAAGGATTGCAAGCTAATAATGAACAATTAATGATCATGTATGGAATAATTTTCATAGTGAATTATAAGGATAATACTATATAACATTATCTACATCATCCCTACATAATCTAGACCATAGGGGAAGATGTCCATTCCCAGTTATGTATTTACATCTAGGGGATCATTGACCTTGGGTGTTAGAGGAGCCACTAGGAGGAGATCCCTACTTCCTGCTTGCATTTTTCAACCAAGCGCTCTTAAACAAGATAAATATCCTAAGCACATCATCAGACTCAACATCGACCCTTTTTAAAATAGTAAATGAGGTCTACAATTTTGATTAGAAGATTATAGCAATATTTTGGCTTTTAAGATCCTTCTCATCTTCCTCTCACTTTAGATACAAAGGTAGAGGAAAATTATTGAATAAAAAATATAATTCTATAGATCCTGAGAAAAATAGAAGTTAATCACGTTCCTTCTATATAATGTAAAAATTTAAAAATGGAGTAAGGCAAAAGAAACTCTAATCTTGTTCCATCTTTGCAATGTAGGAGATGAGAAATTCATAAGCTTGAGGGACTCAAACCCTGCACATTGAAACAAGAAGGAATGGTCATTATTTTTATTTCCAATGCCATGGTTTGTGTGTCTGGACTGGAGATTGATCCCAAGTTTTGAAAAGTGACCACCTAACCCTCCAATGAAAAGCCTATGCCCAACCCTGTAATGAAAAACCACCATCGCCATGACCTATGGGCTAAGGAGACAACTCAAAGGATTAAAATGAAGTAGTCTCTACACCTTGATTCTCCAAATGGTAGTTGGGCATTAAAAACCATCCATTATTATCATGGCCCTCTTTTACACTCATGCCTCAATATAAGCAGAAGCCCCTCATAACATATAATTTTTTGGGGTCAATCACAATGTCCTAAATAATACATTTTATTTGTTTTGTTAAAGAACCTACCATTTCTTCTTGCCAAAGCTTGCTCATATTTTCCAACACATAAATCAATGTGATTTTATTAGATAAGGGAGCAAATATTAGTCATAGGTTAATGCAAAATGAAGACACTAGTCTCCCTTTAGGACTAATAAATAAATGTGTAATATCAAAAAATGAGAGAGAAGGGAAAGTGTTATATCTAAAGAAAGGACACTTAGGTACCATTAAGAAGTGGAAATGAGAAAACATAAAGTGAAATAATAAATTGAAGAAATAGGGAATAGACAAAAAAGAGCATAGGGAAGAAAAGAGGGTTGTTGAAGGTTATGCGGGTTGACATTAAACCTAAAAATTGTATATTTTTCTTAGATATTTTCAAGCCATCCTAGCCAAACCATTTTTTTTTCTCTTCATACCTTGCAATTAGTGAATTTTGGAAATGAAATTTATTTGAAGTATAAAGGAAGAGAACTTAGGGACATAGGTTGCTTTATTTTTATTTAATTTTGTGGGCATAATTTATGGTGTCCAATGTGCTAGGGCACTCAAGAACTATTCATGAAGTTTGGCTTTGCCTGATGACTAAGTTGTTTTTAATAGTCATCTTGTCTTAAAATATATTTTGAAGCTCTTCTTAGCTCTTCCTCTTTGTTATCATAATTTCAATTTTCGGTTATCTAATATATTGCCTTCTAAATCCTAAACTCTTGTTTGTTCTTCCTTTAAAATTTTCCATATTGTTGTTAATTTCAAATAAAAAAATATCAATGTATTTGGAATATATTAAAGATATGTAAGTAAATATTTATCAAATTTTATTTTAAGATATATATATTTTTAATGAATTTATATTTTTTAAAGTCTAATTATTGGTCATAATACATATTATGGTATATTCAAAGTTTGAGATAATCAAAAGAGATGGGCATTCCTCCAATGTTCCCGTCTTTGCTATCTACATATTTGGGTTAGAGTATTCAAAATGAATTTATTTATGTTATTCATCAGATTTGATAAGATGAGGTGTTGGTGCAACATCATAAAATTATGCAATTTTTTAAAATTAGGAAGATGTTTTGAGCATTGAATTCATATCCCACAATAACAACTACCACCGAAAGCAATTGAGCACCTCCAAAACCAACAACATATATTGCCTCCTTCTTTAATGAATTTTTTTCTAATTTTGAAAGGGATAAATCTAGTATCAATGATAAATGCAACACATATGATAGATATAAGTGCTGAACATATTAGTAATGACACCCATTAACATAGTTAATCTATAAGGAGTAAATTAAAGTAGCCACCTAATACTCTATGCCCATTAACACTATTATAGTTTGATGTTTAATGTTTGATGAGGCCACCAATTGCTTACTTTTATAGCCTCATCCATTCTTAGTCTATGTCTTTTTCTATGTAAATCCCATAACTTTCCATCACTAATGTAAATGAATAAATAAAGTTATGATTTTGTATATTCATATATGTATGTATGTATGTATGTATGATGTATGTATGTATGTATGTATAAATTATTGATGCTTTTCTTTCATTGAATTATATTGGTATGATTTTATCTAACAAGCATTTGAAGGGTCATGTAAAGCTGCAAAATCTTGTTAAGCCATAGCTACTATAGGCTACCCATAACAACTGTAGGCTTCACCTACAGGTTGCCCATAGCCAGTACAAAGTGCCCATAACAACTTTAGGATTTACCTAGAGGTTACTCGTAGCCACTATAGAGTGCCCACATCAACTATAGGCTTCACCTACAAGTTATCTACAGCCACTATAAAATACCCACAACAACTATAGGCCTCACCTATAGGTTTCTTGTAGCCACTACAGAATACCTGCATCAACTGAAGGTTTCACCAATAGGTTTTTTGTAGCTACTATGGAGTGTTTGAAGCCACTATGCAAAGCAAATTCATTATTAGGGAGATCTTGTAGACACATTCAATTATCTTGGAAAACTAAATAATGATTGGGAAGAATTATAGTTGTTATACGGATTCCCTACATGTAAGGAGATGTTGAATGTGTTGTCAAAGATGGTAAAGACAATGATAATGAGAAAAGACAAGAGGAAATAAAATAGCAAAATAGTATGCCTTCTCTCTAACCTAGTCAAACCTAAAACAAGTAACTTCAGTTACTAACTACTTGAAGGTTGATTGGGGTAGTTTATAAGTATTTGTATTTTTTTTAGTTTCGTGTTTTTGGTTAAGAATAGATAAACTACCTTTTGTATTTAAAGGCAAAACCTAGATCAAACTAGGAGTTAGATAATTTTAAGGTAATAATAAGAGAAGTTTTTGAACTATAACCTTTGTATTCAAAATTGAGTAATGAAAAAGTTGAATTTGTAAAAAGTTTGTGAATTCTCTCAGAGAGGGATTGGAGCTCAGTTCTGAATGAGGAAGGCCCCCCTCAGAGTGAGCTGCTGTGAAGATCGTGACCCGCTTTAATTATTAGTGTGTTGTGTAAGTTGATTTTACTACTAAGTTTGATTATATAAGTGTGATGCATGTATGATACATAAGTGTGGAATAGTTATATAATTATGTCACAACAATTTCATTATATATATGATAAATTCAACATAAATTCATTATACTGCAACTGGAAAAGCAAGTTGATTTTTGAATCAGTAATGCGTATATAGTGTTGACACTCTTGAAAATCTTATGCACCCAATGTTGACAATCAATGTTTAATTAGACTGGTGAATCTAGTGATTCACCAGTCTGAGTAAACATTAATTATCAACATTGGGTGCATAAGCTTTTCAAGAGTGTCAACACTATATACGCATTATTGATTCAAAAATCAACTTGCTTTTCCAATTGCAATACAATGAATTTATGTTGAATCTACCAAACAGACACACACACACACACACACACACACACACACACACACACACACACACACACATCTATGATGTGTGTGTGTGTGTGTGTGTGTGTGTGTGTGTGTGTGTGTGTGTGTGTGTGTGTGTGTGTGTGTGTGTTTGGTAAATTCAACATAAATTCATTGTATTGCAACTGGAATAGCAAGTTGATTTTTGAATCAATAATGCATATATAGTGTTGACACTCTTGAAAATCTTATGCACCCAATGTTGATAATTAATGTTTAGTCAGACTAGTGAATTCCCAGATTCACCGGTCTGATTAAACATTGATTGTCAACATTGGGTGCATAAGATTTTCAAGAGTGTTAAGAATACACACACACACACACACACACACACACACACACACACACACACACACACACACACACACACATATGTCAGCACTATATATGCGTTACTAATTCAAAAATCAACTTGCTTTTCTAGTTGTGGTATAAGGAATTTATGTTGAATTTACCAAACAGATATATAGTGCAACTAAAAAAACAAGTTGATTTTTGAATCAGTAATGCATATATAGTGTTGACACTCTTGAAAAGCTTATGCACCTAATGTTGATAATTAATGTTTAATTAGATTGGTGAATCTATTAATCACTAAGTAATTAGTCTGCACAACATTTTGGCATTGTTGTCAAGGAGAGTGTCAATTATTTTTCTAAAATCAATCATTAAAAATTTATTTTCGATTAATGCACTATTCTAACTAGTTGGGAAAGTTAAGTGAGGACATTGTAGTGTCTCATGCCAGATGTCTAAGTTCTTAGACATATAATTCTAGTCAGGTAAATCAAGTGAGGGCACTACGGTGTCTTATGCTAGATGTCTAAGTTTTTGGAAGTAAACATTGCATAAGTTACTTAATTCTTATTTTTAAAATTTATTTCCTGCAAAAGTGATTTATTTTTAACAAAGTGTGCTCTTAAAATTTTCCTACT
The DNA here is from genome assembly GCA_037957365.1 of Torreya grandis. Lineage (NCBI taxonomy): Eukaryota > Viridiplantae > Streptophyta > Pinopsida > Cupressales > Taxaceae > Torreya > Torreya grandis. The sequence continues at coordinate 705,402 of JARHVA010006639.1, forward strand.
TTCCACAATAAAATTTTCCTACTTTTTAGAATAATTTTTTTTGCTTTTAGTAGTTAATTTTTATTGCTTTCTAGAAGTAGAATTTCAATTCCTATTATTTTGATTTTAAAATTTCTATATTTCTACATTTTAAAAAAAAATTGGTCTGAGACAACCCCCTTTGAAACACATGAAAACAAAAAAAAAACTCTGTGTAGGAAGGGATATGACAACTGAAAGAGTGGCATAACGTTTATGCAGAGAGAAAAAGATTCTCAAGGAAGATTCCTACCAAACAAGCTACAAGTTACTATTGGGAAAAAACCACAAATACCTATAGCAACTAAAAATATTATTGAAGAATATACCATAATATGGAAGGCTCTTGATGAAGATAACACTACAAACCAAAGGAGGTAGCTTGTAGAAGAAGCACAATTGGCTCTGAAAAAGGAAACTAAAGAAGAAGAAGCATTAGCTGAGCTAGTAAGAAGAAATGAAGGAGAGGAACTACATGAACCAGACACTCTAGAGAGTAAAATATTTACAACATTTTATAAAGGTTTTCTTGATCAAATCAAAGGAATCTTAGGGGAATCTTTAGACCCTTCATCCAGGTAAAAAGATTGAATATTACTAGATAAACATTTATTATCATGGTGACCAAGGGATTGACATAGTGTTTGAGGATGGGATCCTGAGTACCTTTGGTATCCATATCACAAGAAGATACATCATGAGTAGAGAAGGAGACTTTTTGGAGGACAATGAGACTCCAAACATAGTTATTTGTTAAGTTTCTATTCCACATGTAATAGGTGTAACATAAATAAAAAACATTGCACCCTTAGCCTTACCTAATTTCAGAGGTACATTGTCAAAAGACCGAGACACATTCTTGTTCAAATTTTATATCATCTGTAGAAGTTATGAATATAGGTAGGATGCACAAAATTTGAAACTTCTTCCATCTACTCTGAAAGACTCAACACTCCGCTGGTTTATGGGACTGGGTAGTAATTCGGTTCGCACTTGGGAGGACATGAAAAAGAAATTTTTAGCCAAGTATCAGGAATATGAAAGATGAAGAAGTTATAGAAGAAATGACATCTTTAAAATGACTCAAGAGGGGGGTGAATCGTTGGAGGATTATGTTTAAGGATTCATGTTCAGTGTATAAAAATTCAAGCAAAGTGTGCTAGGAGAAGAACCTTTGAAACTCATCTTCCTGAAAGGAGTCAAAGAAGATTGTCTGGAAGCCTTACACCTAATGAGTGGAGGAGATATTTCTCACCTACCATTCTCAGATATCAAAGAGATGAACAAGAATTATTCTAGATCTACCATAAACAAAGTCAGGAGTATTAAACTTTCATTAGTAGCTGTAAATGGCCTATCAAAAACTAAGGTTAGTAACTTGTTATAGGACATAAAATAGGATATCAATAGCCATTTCATAACCCAACTAAATAGCTTGAACTTAAGACAAAAGCAAGTAGCTGTGGATCAAGCCTTGACCATTTACTATCTAGACTGTAAGAAGAAAAATGTTGATTGTAGATGTCATGAGGTTCAGGCTAAAGTAGCTCACATCATAGATGAGAAACCAAAAATAGTAGAGTTACATGTTGTAGGAGAAGATACTGACCAATTTTTCTATGTTTCATAAATAAATCCATGGGTTCAATGACCACTTATCAAGGTATGGAACAAAATCCACCTTTTTCAAATTCTACCTCTTTTAATTCACAATTTGTAAATGCTACTCCCAATTGGACTAGTCCTTGGATGAACATTCCACCTCCTAATTATAGCTAGCATCCACCTCAAGCAAACTACCCAACCACCTCTTGGAAACCTCTACAAAATTTACCTCATCTTGGACACATGTTTGGAAACCACCCCAAGGCCCACCCTTCACAAACTAGTGGTAACAGGTTTGGAGAGCTAACTAGCCATGGGGTATATTTCCAAGAGGATGTCCTCTATAACAAAAACAATAACCTCTTACTCTTATAGCCAATACAAAAGATGAACCCAAGCCTAACTAGATACCTTCCCAACCCATATAGAATTCTAAAAATAAGCCATTGTAATCCACATTAAGTACTGAGCTTGTTCATTACTCGATATACACAATGAACATCAATGAATTTCACCTCCATTCAGGGAAGGTTATACCACCCTTAACACCACCCATAATAAGGGAATTAGATGATGAAACCCTAGAAGAACATGCTAACCCACCTCCATCCCTCAAGAACTCTCTAAACTAATAAATAAAGCTATTGATGAAATAACCCCCCCATTTCTAGAACGTCTCAGCCTTCAACGCCATACAATTAAACTTGAGTTTAGTTTTATGGGATAGTTTAAGAAATTTTAAGTAAAAATATCTCTATTCCAAGCCATCAAAGATGTACCCATATATTCCAAAGCTGTTAGAGACCTCCATCTACAAAAACTAGGAAGAAAGAAAATATATCTCAATATTGTGCATGTGATTGGCCAGCTAGTAGGGATCATGCTGGAGAACACCCTACCAAAGAATTATTCCTATCCTAAATGCCTGGTAGTAATAGTCCAGATCTATGACCAATATCTATCCAAAACATTGATCAACTTGAGGGATGTAATAAATGTAATGATAACCAAAACTATGTACAAACTACAACTAAATAATATACGTCCCACATCTACACTGCTACAAATGGTTGATAGGTCTATAGTCAGACCAAAGGGAATCATTAAAGATCTTGTCATCATAATATATTCTTGGGAGTATCTTGTAGATTTCATTGTGCTATATCTTTAGTCTAATGTGGGCAGATACCCACTTATCTTATGATGACCTTGGATTGCCATAGTTTATGCCTTCATTCACTGTAGAATAGGTAACATGATGATATCCAATTAATACCACATTAAGGAGTTGGTTTTTTATCCCCCAACACAACTAGTTTTTACACCAAAACCTATGTTATGGGCTAAAGAATATGAGGCAGATCATCCTTCCTTGATTCTTATATTTACCATAGACCTTGCATGCATATTGACTGCTCAGGAGTAAGATACCATTCTCTCTAATGTTCTTCAGCATAATTACCAAACTCCTTCTATAGATCTCAACCACTTGCAATGTATTGAGTGCCCCTATTCCATCTTCTAAGAAATGGATAATTTTGATGCATTTGCATAGAAAACATTCCATTAGCTATAGCCAAATCAGATCCATAAGAAATATGGAAATAATGAAAGAACTCTCATATAAAATTTAAATTTATCAAGGAAAAAAACTACTTATTAATAGCAAGTTGGAGTTAAATAAGGAAAAGTGCCTAGTTAGCATGTTGCATGATAACCAACATGATTTTGCACGGGATTATGAGGATATGCAAGGAATCAACATAAAAACATGAACACATCATATTCACATCAAAGAAGAGTGACAACCAATCAGACAACCATAATGTAGGATGAATCCAGCTCATCAAGAAATAGTCAAAATGGAATTACAAAAAAATTGACAATTAGATTTATATATCCTATCCCTGATAGTGAATATGTGTCACATTTAGTAATTATACCAAATAAAAATAAATAATGACATGTATGCATCGATTACAAGGAACTCAACATAGCAACTAGGAAGGATTACTTTCCTCTACCCTTAATTGACAAAGAGTTGGACACACTTGTAGGAAAGAAATATTTTGCCTTTTTGGATGGCTTCATTGGTTACAACTAGATTAGAATTGCTCATGAGGACCAAGAAAAGACCACCTTTACTTGTCCCTAGAGTAATTATGCTTATGATGTAATACCTTTTGGGCTATGTAACACTCTGGGCACATTTTAGAGAGTTGTCCTATGTATCTTTGCAGATATGGCAAATGAATGTGTAAATATCTATATAGATGACTTCACTATCTATGGGGAGACATTTAATGAATGCATCAAAAACCTAAAAAAAGTGTTGCATTACTTTCAAGAGCACCATCTATCTCTTAGCCACAAGAAATGCTACATGCTTATGATATAAGGTATTGTCTTAGGCCACCACGTATCTATTGCGAGAATTAATGTTGACCCTAAAAAAATTAGCATCATCAAAAAATTGCATATTCCTCAAAATTAGAAAGATGTTAGGAGTTTTTAAATCCATGCTAGTTACTACAGGTGATTCATAAACAATTTCAATAAAGTAGCAACACCATTATTCACCCTTCTGGCTAAAGATGTTGAATTTATCTAGACTCCTACTTGTGATACAACCTTTAAATAATTGAAAGAATTATTGACCACCACCCCTATTTTGGATGGTCTTGATTGGAATCTTCCCTTCTACATTCACACAAATGCTTCAGATACTGCCTTTAGAGCTGTGCTTGGCCAAAAATAAGAAGCACTCAATTATGACATCCATTTTATAAACAAAAACTTGCAGGTAGTAGAATTAAATTACACAGTTACTAAAAAAGAGCTCTTGGTGGTAGTCTATGATATCAACAAGTTATGTCACTACATCACAAGGTATTAGGTCTTTGATCATACAAACCATTCAACCATTCAATACTTTATGAACAAACCAATTGTTCCAAGAATTTGATATCATCATTATAGATAAATTTGATAAGGATAACATAGTGGTTGAATTTTTATCATATTTGTAAGCCTCTAAAGAGGATACCATAGTCAATGACTCATTTCCAGATGAGCACCTATTCTTTCTCTCTCTTACCACACCATGTTATGTTGATATTGCTAACTACCTTATAACAAGGTTACTTCCACAATGTTCCTCCCGAAACAAAAGAGAGCATTGATTCATAAAATTTCTAGATATTCATGGTTGTCTTGATTCCTTTTCTATACTAGGCCTGACTTTATCATCAAAAGATGTCTCAGAGAAGATGAAGTTCTAGATATCCTCAAAGCCGGTCATGATGAACCCAATGGATGACACTTTGTAGCCAAGCATACAATAGTCAAAATTTTAAATGTAGGATATTATTGGCCCTCACTCCATACAGATGAAATAAGATATATTTCACATTGTGACAAATGTCAACATATGGAGAGACCCACATGTTCAGATGAAATGTCTTTATAGCCACAGCTAGTGCTTGAACTATTTGAAAAGTGAGGCCTAGACTTTGTAAGACCTTTTGATCCAAAATATAACAACAAATAGTACATCCTTGTCTATACTAAATATGTCACTAAATGGGTGAAATTCCAGGCTCTTACAAATGCCAGGGATGAGAAGGTGAAAGCTTTCTTTTATGAAAAAATATTTACTCGATATGGTGTGCCATGTGAGATAGTCAGTGATCAGAGACCCCAATTCACTACTAATTTAAAAACTACTTTAGTCTAGCAATATAATATTAGGCATAAAATATCAACTCCATATCATCCACAGTCCAATAGATAGGTGGAAGTCACCAACAAGGAGATAGAAAATATTCTAACAAAGACTGTTAGTCTATCTTGTAAGGATTAGGAGGCTAGTCTTCCTAAAGCTATGTGGGCTTACAGAATCACATGGAAGACCACTACAAGCTTCACTCTATATGAGTTGGTCTATGGAAAGAAACATGTCTTTTCCATCGAATTTAAGCACAAGACCTTACAAACAGTACTAGAACTTGGGATGGATATATCTAAAGCCCAAAAAGAAAGGCTTCTATAGTTGAATGCCTTAGATGAATATATATAATAGGCATTATAGAACACAAAACTTATAAAATAGTAATGGAATGGATAACATGTCAGGCATATTAAGACCAAGCAATTTTATACTGAAGATTGGGCCCTTATTTTTTACTCTAAATACAAGGACCACAAGGGTAAACTCTAGACCAGATGGCTTGATCCTTTTGAGATTGAGCATGTTTTTGACAATGGAGTAGTTCAACTCCAAGCCATTGATCTAGTGAGATTCTATTTGCTGTTTAATGGCCACAGACTCAAGTTGTACAAAAAGCCACTTACTCAAGAAGAATTTACCAGTCACATACACTAGTAGTTATAAGATGGATATAATAACATCTTTGATAGGCATGTTTCCCCACTAGAAAATGAGAGCACCAATCCACACTCAGCTAAAGAAGGAGAGGAGAACATCCTTGCCCTCTTCTGGCATGATGAATGAGACCTTTCATTGTTCCTTGACAAGTCACATTTCTAGGTGACTTGGCTAGGACTAGAATAAACATTCTACTATAAATAATAGTTAGAGTAAAAAAACCAATAACGAAAACCCATTTTTGGGCATTGTCAGTAGCTTCTGGGTAGAAAACTAACCTGCTAGCTACGCAGATCTGTAAAAAGGGCCTAAGTAGAAAACCAACTTGTTAGTTATTTAGGGTAAAAACAAAAATAAATAAATAAGGGAATGTGAATAAGGAAGTAGAGAAAAGGCAATCCCATAAATCTTAACTATTCACACAAGTTTTCTAAAGATACTATGGGCAATTCTGAAGCTACTACGGCCACCTTCTACACAGTTGGCCATCACTTTGTCACTTGTTATGGGCACCTTTATGGCTACTATAGGTACCCTCTCATGCCTATTCTCACCTTTATATAATCATACAAGATAGATCCTCTTATAGCTCTCATCGATGGCTTGGGTATTGGCTTTTGGACATCACATGAAAGTTATCAAACAACCACATGAAAGAATGAAGGAATATTGGGGAAGAAAATTTCATGTCTATTGTCTAAAACTACATTTAAATACCAAGCTACAGAGCTAAAACAAAGCATACAACTTCCCTTTCCATGTGGAAATGTTCTAGACCAAACTTTTTGCCTATAGGGACACTAATGATTCATTTTTAGTTATGGTCATTTTATGAAGATCATCTCACTGTGATGACCAATGAGATCTCAATTTTTTTTGGCACACAAATTCCATGTTAAAGACCCTATTGATTACTATAGCCAAGACCCAGACACAAAACCTATAGGGCATAAACATCATCTAAACTCCTATTAGTCAGTTCATCAAGATGAAGGTTACTAGGCAGTAATACCTCAACTAACTACTCAAGATCTTCCATTCCATCATTTATATCACTCTACTTTTCAATTTCCACCATAGGGTATGACAGCAATCACTTATCATACAAGTCTTAGACCTTTGTTCCATGCAAACTATCCTACATCACATGCATGTGAGTTATAGGTCTCATCAATTCCTAACCACTGGTGATCTCCCAATCACTTCACAAAGGTTCCACTTCACTCCAGTTCTAACTACCAACCCAATCATTGTACCCATTTATCATTCACATGCAAATATTTGCATGCCAACACACATATGACTTCTAGGCATCACATCCAAAACACTGTTATTAAAACGTACACTATATCTTTCATCATTATAAATGCCATTCATTATTATAATATAATATGTATGGTATTAATAAATCATATATAATTATGAATTTTATCATTCAATCAAAATTCTGTCACATCACCACTAAACCTACTCTTTTATTCCTCATAATGACCCATCTTATCTTATACTTCCTACTTTTTCCACATCAGCTGATGACACGTGACATTGTAAGTGGGGGTAGAATGCTATAATTTAAACCTCATTCACCAAAAGAACCCTTGAGATGGCATAATTTGTAGCCTACAACCTCACATCAACCATCATTGAGCCAAACCCTATAACCTGCAAACCCCATATTTGCCATTTTAGACCAAACCTGCTATAGGTAGATTTCCATAAGTATAAATAGTGTGAAATTGAATATTGGTTGAAGGGACTAACAGAGAAGTTAAAATAAGAGGTTCAGTCATGTTGATAGAGCCCTTAGACCGTAGGCACTTATGGGGAAACCAAGCCAGTTGGGATGTTTTCCATAGAGCTAGTTAGACAACCTATTTTGAATGATTACAACATTTTTTAGAGCCTCTTGCTAGGGTATTTTTAGGTTCTTTTGATGGAAACCAAGCCACTATATGTGGCATCACATTTCTTGTTACTAAGACCTTGGTGAGCCAAGTAACTGGGCTACCAAGCATGGGGGAAAATTGGTAAGATAGACCCAATGGCCAGGAGGCCAAGCCGCAATTTTGTTAGGCATATGAAAGATTGGTATTAAAGAAAGGAGGTGTTTAAAGACTTAATCTATCTAAAAAATGGAGAGAGATAGCATCATTTATTATTAGGTTCTTGACGTGCGAGGGAATGTATTCCCTCATTTACACTCTACAATTTAAACTTTTAAATCATTTAAGACATAATAGAGTCATTAATGTTCCTAATTTTTTATAGAATATATTGAAAATAATGTCCAAAGTATATTAGAAGGGCACTAAAATATACCTATCTCACCACTACCTCATATGGCTCATAATTAAACAAGGAATAACTTCTATCAGACCTAACCTCATTTGGGAGAAATTTTTAGCATTAGAAAATAATGCATCATAGCAAGAAGGCACTGATGAGAGGGAATCCCTTGAAGAGCAGCCCCAAAAAACTATTCAAGAAGATGTTGAGGGCACTAGTGTTATTGGTCATCCCATATCCAATGAAGGTCTATGTGAGAATACTGTAGGAAATAAGAAGAGGACAAGATTGGTCTTATCTCCTTCTAATACAAAGGAGGAAAGCCCACAATAGCATGTCCCTTCTCCCATTATGTCCTCACCTTAGGTTGATTCCTCCACACTGTCTCCTGCTAAATAAGAAGAAGTTTCCCTGTCAACTGATGCATAAGAAACACAAACTCCATTAGTTAGCCCTCCTGCAAGGAAAATGAAACCCAAGGTGAAGAAACCCATAGTGTCAAAAGGAAGGAGACCTCCTCTGAGGAGATCTCAAAGGATGAATAAATAAAACACCACTACAGCCTCCTAAACCCTAGCCATCGGTGATGATGAAGAACCAAGGAAAGAGCCTAGGCTTAAGAAAAATCCTAATGGATTTGAAAAAGAATAATGATCTACTAATGAAGAATCTGTTAAGGTAGAAGAAGAAGAAGAAGAATAGTCACCTCTCCCATCTAGATTCACTGAGGAGGACATTTATCTCCTCAAAAACATTGGATACACAGTGGAAGAATTGAGAGAGGTAGAATAACATGTAGAAGAAGGAGAATTGGTTGAAGAATAGGTTATGGGAAAAGGAAGAGAACAAGAAATTTTTTCTCATGATCAGGAGTTTCAAACATTGGAACAAGCTATGGAGGAAATATATGGACTTAGAAATGAGATAATAGAACTGAAAATAAAATGAGGAATTGAAATGATTCTGGGAGCAGCAGAGTTTGTAGAACCCTCTAGGGACAAAGGGAAGGAAGTGGAGGAACCTATAGCATCCTCATCCACCTTGGCCATAGAAGCCCTTGTAGTAGAATATGCTCTAGTTTTGGTACCCTTTTGTGAAAGATTTCCTCTTCCATTTCCCACTACACCAAAACCCACTATAGAAGAAGTTATTGATGTGGATTTATCAACTACCACTCCAGTAGAGACTAATGATCTTTTAATTTTTTTTAAGGTAAAATTCATTAATGATGAAGCCTACCACAAAGAATTGGTGCAGATATTCAAGGAATATGTTAAATCAAAAGAAAAACAAGATGAATTATAAGAAAAATTAGAATTTGCTAAAAATAAAATCAAATATTTGAAGGAAAAGATTGGAAAAATGCATGAAACTACTGAGCTATTAATGGAGTGAAGACCCCCTTCTAGAGTATACTTGGAAGAAAAATGGTTGAAATTCAAGTAGGATAGGATTTATAATGTTCAATATTATATGTCTTGTGACCAAAAATATTTCTTTAATGAGTATAGACATGTTGATCCTAATCTTCAAACCCAGCTAAGTGAATTTTGCATTCACCAATATGTTGTTCCCAGTGATACAGAATAGAATCCCAACATATATTTGTGGGAAGTCTTGTTAAATGCATTTTCTTCATATGTCATGAATGAAATTGAAAGAATAAAACAAATGGAAGAATATCAAGGAAAAGAGAAAGAAGCCACCCTGATAATTAGGAGTGAATCCAAAGATTCAAATGTTGTAGTAAAAGAATGGATCTCATTTATGAACACAAATGCTCTACAAAAATGGGTTGTAAGAAAATAGGTGAAAGTCCATAACCACTATTTGATCTCATGGAAGGAGATGGAAGATAATTTTTTGTTGTCTGATCTCATAGATGGGAATAGCTCACGGATGCCTTGAAAAAGAAGGAACCGTACTTCCCTCAAAACCTTAGAGAAGTCATCCACAGAGTATACTTGTATATTGAACTTGTCAAGAAATAGAGAGTACAATGGTTGGGATTGATATTTCAACTACCTATATTTTGGTTCTCAATCCCTGAGTGGGAAGGAAATGTTCTAGCTGACAGAGAGGTAGAGAAGAAAAGATGGAAACATATTGAGAATGCTAAAGGTTTTTATATCTTAGAAGGGTCAAGCTGTCCTAAACCCCTAGACTTTAGAAAATTTTATGGTTTTAGAATGCAAACAAGGCTTGCTTAAGGTTGAGAAAGAGGATAAGTAAGGCAGAGTGATGAGGTCACCAATTGCTTACTTTTATAGCCTCATCCATGTTTAGTCTATGTCTTTTTCTAGGTAAATCCCATAACTATCTGTCACTAATACAAACGAATGAATGAAGTTATGATTTTGTATGTTCATATATATATATATATATATATATATATATATATATATATATATATATATATATATATATATATATATATATATATATATATCCATGTGTGTGTGTTATGCTATGAATTATTAATAATTTTCCTTAATTGAATTATATTAATGTGATTTTATCTAACAAGCATTTGAAGGGTCATGTAAAGCTACAAAATCTTGCTAAGCCATAGCTACTATAGGCTGCTCATAACAACTATAGGCTTCACCTACAGGTTATCTATAGCCACTATAGAGTGCTCATAGCAACTATAGAATTAATCTATAGGTTGCTCATAGCCACTGCAAAGTACCCAAAGCAACTTTAGGTTTTACATATAGGTTGCCTGTAGCCACTATCGAGTGCCCACAACAACTATAGGATTCACCTATAGGTTGCCTATAGCCATTGTAGAATACCCACAACAACTGTAGGTTTCACCTACATGTTTCCCATAGCCACTATATAATGTGCATAGCACCTGAAGGTTTAACCTATAGATTACTTGTAGCTACTGTAGAGTGCCTACAGCCACTATGTAAAGCAAAGTCATTATTGGGGAGATCCTTTAGACAAATCCAGCTATCTTGTGAAACCAAATGAATGATTGTAAAGAATCATAGTTGTTGTATGGATTCCTTACACGCACGGAGACATTATATGTGTTGCCAAAGATGGTAAAGACAAGGATAATGAGAAAAGATAAAAGAAAAGAAAATAACAAAATAGTATGCCTTCTCTCTAACCCAGTCAAACCTAAAACAAGTAACTTCAGTTATTAACTACTTGAAGGTTGAGTGAGATAGTTTCTAAGTATTTTTATTTTTTTCTAGTTTGGTGTTTTTGGTTAAGAGACAATAGACTATCTTTTGTATTTAAAAGCAGAACCTAGATCAGACTAGGAGTTGGATAATTTGAGGTAATAATAACATAAGCTTTAGAACTATAACCTTTGCATTTAGAATTGAGTAATGAGAAAGTTAAATTTGTAAGAAGTTTGTGAATTCTCTTAATGAGAGATTAGAGCTCAGTTTTGAACGAGGAAGGCCCCCCTTAGAACGAGCTGCTGGGAAGATCCTGACCCTCTTTAATTATTAGTGTATTGTGTAAGTTGATTTTACTATTTTTATTATATAAGTGTGATGCATGTATGATACATAAGTGTGGAATAGTTTTGTAATTCTGTCACAACAGTTTCATTATATGTGTGTGTGTGTGTGTGTGTGTGTGTGTGTGTGTGTGTGTGTGTGTGTGTGTGTGTGTGTGTGTGTGTGTGTGTGTGTACACACACACACACACACACACACACACACACACACACACACACACACACACACACACACACACACACACACACATATACATACATACATACATATATACACACACACACACACACACACACACACACACACACACACACACACACACACACACACACACACACACACACACACACACATACATACATATATATATACACACACACACACATATGTTTATGTATGTATATATACATATACATATATATATATATATATATACACACACACACACACACACACACACACACACACACACACACACACACACACACACACACACACATGTTTGGTAAATTCAGCATAATTCATTGTACTTCAACTAGAAAAGCAAGTTGATTGTTGAATCAGTAATGTATATATAGTACTAACACTCTTGAAAAGCTTACACACCCAGGGTTGATAATTAATGTTTAATCAGACTTATAAATCTAAGAATCACTAGGTAATTAGTCAATATTTAAAATTAATAATGCGTATTATTTTATCTAGTTAAGATAACCTACATAATTATATTTATACATATGCTCCATTTCTAAATGCCTAAAAAAATATTGGAAAAATCAATGATATTTGTGACAACCCTATATGTAACAGACATATACAGAGAATGTTAGATGAATATTTCGTATGAGATTTGTAATGAACTAAAAAGAATATCTATCCAATCCACGTTGCCTTCAATGTTATGTCTAAGTTAATGGTTTTAAAGAAATAAATAAAATGAATGCTATTGAGAATAGAGCTAGTGATAACATTTATTGTCATCATGGTAAAGGTATATTAAAAAACATTCCACATTTTAAATGCCAATTTCACACCAGGGTTAATTTTAAGAGGTTTTATTGGAAAACTTATTGTAAATTTTTAGTGAACCTAGGAAAATTTGATTCATAGCTGTGGTGAATCCTCTATGGGTAATGGCAAATCTATAAGTTGGATCAAATGGCTAAACAAAATGGCTTTAAATATTAATTGTAATAAATAAGTAATAAAAAAAACTTATCAAAACCTAAATATTATTTCATATTTGGATTCCTCTCAAAGAGCTATGAAATTTTAAAAAAAATCATCGTAATCTGAATCCATATGTAAAAGTTATGGCCTTCAAAAGTTTTCATTTGGTTGCACCATACGACATAGATGAATGAAATATACATACAACATGGATGAATGACATAGATCTATGACATGGATGAACCATATAATCGAATGACAACTTTTGGAGGCCATCAATTTTGCATGCGAACTCAAATTATAATAATTATTTTAATTGCATAGCTCTTTAAGAGGAATCAAAATATACAATAATATTTAGGTTTTAGGAATTTATTTCTACTTTTTAGGTCTATCATTCGGTTGCATCATATGACATAGACAAACAACATAGACGTATGACATGGACGAATGACATGGATGAATAGCTTGGATGATTGGCATGGATGTATGACATGGCTGTAATACATGAATGTATGACATGCATGTATGACATGGATGAACAACGCAATTAAATGATAACTTCTTGAGTCTATAACTTTTGCATACGAACTCAAATTGTGACATTTTTTCAAAAATTATATAGCTCTTTGAGAGGAATCCAAATATGAAATAATATATAAGTTTTTTAAAAAAATCTACTTTTGAGTTCTATTGTTTGGCACTATCATTCAACACTTTCATTTGGTACTATTGTTCGACACTGTCATTCAACACTATCATTCAACACTGTCATTCGACACTATCATTCGGAACTATCATTAATTTCCTCCATTCAGCACTATCATTTAGCATTGTTGTTTGATTCCTCTATTCAGCATGTAGTTCGGTATTGTGGTCCTCTGATTCTGGTTTTGCTTGTTAGCTTGTTTGATATCGGTGGGTGGTTGTACTATATATATGGCAAATTAAAATGTAATCTTATAGATTATTGTAAAGGGTGGGTGAGCCGACCACTAAAATTATTTATATCCCTAAAATTTCAGCTTTCTAGTCCCATTTGCTAACCCTAAAAAATCACCAAAATCAAAATCCAAAAAATAGAATATTCACCACTAAAATTTACCCTATTCCACACCATCCAACACTAATCTCAATCTCACCATTTAATTTTTTATTTTATAATTTATGATTTCTCTATAGATTATAACTAGATATTGTTTATATGAGACAAATTAATTATATTATGTGACTTAAAATAAAAATATGAAGTTGTGAAATGAATTGATGACTTATGAACCTAGTAGCATCCTTTGATTGCAACAATTCTTCATGGATTGTGCTATTAGAGTATGAATTATTTATAGGGATGATGTAAGATCATATGCAAGTACAGAACATATTAATACCATGTCATAGACTAAATAGTTCTTAGTATATAAATGATAGTGTTGGATAACCATTTGATAATCGATATAGATCCATTTGGTTTTTGACCCAATGACCTACTATGAACAAACCCACTATAGAGAATACAAAAAGAGACAATTATGCTTGTTAACAAATTAAACACAAATAGTTATTAATATGTGTTTCAACATAACAGGGGCATACATGAACCCAAACATTTGTTATGACTACTAAAACTCCTTAAGGTTAATGCGTCATTTATCAATGACTATATTAAAAGATGGTGTACTATATAAAAAAATCATTCAAATTAATTGGTCACTACATGTACTAAGGCAGGCAAAGCATAAGTCCATATTTTTCATATAACTAGAATGATTATACCTCATTTCACATGATTCTATCTCTATTGTACATAATCCATGTCTAGTTCCTTCTCTTTGATGATAAAATCCCTCACATTGAGGGGGTTATATACCTACATTACAATAGATAATAGTTACCCAATTCATAAAATCAAATTTACATGATATGAAATAAATAAAAACATGATGGTATACAATGTCAATTATTTCTCATAATCTCATAACAATTATTTCTATGAAAAATAATTAATCCATTTAATTTCATTATATGAATATTCCATAATACACAAAACAAAATGCAACATACAAAAATTAATTAATATTTTTTTATCAATAATCAGGTTATATACTGCTAATCCCAAGTAAGTGTCTCAAAATCCACCATGGGCAGGTTGGGGCATCTTTCCAATACAAATGGATAAGTGAATTTATGTATATGCATTTATTTTAATTTCAATTATAAAGATTTACTTACAATATTTACTTTTATCTTTCGTATCATTATATTCTTTCCCAAAACATCAACCTGTATTAACACTATATAATACGTGATGAATTGGGAATATGTATACAACTATATTATTCAGTTACTAACAGTTTCTTGTGCAAGTTTTTTCAGTGTATTAATCTCCTTAAACCAAAGTCCTAAAAATGGCATCGAGATTTGGGTTGGGTTGGATCATGGTGCATTGTGAGAGATTCTTATATGATGTGACATCAACCTGACCTCCATGAAAATCAAACTCTTTTCTTCAACTTATATTTTATATATACAGAAGAACTCATTAATTTATTTAATAATCCTGTTAAATTAATAATCCCGCCAGGAAAAAAAATCTCAACTCGATTCTTATATTTTATGTACTTTTTATCTTAGAAATTCTTATTTGAAATGTAATATTCTACTAGTCCTATTTTAATATGGTTACCATTGGAGAGAGACACATATATATACCTCACGCTCTGTGAAAAGTGAATACTGTAAGGCCATCCTTAGGCCACGTATGTTCCAGAGTATATTGACCATTGACGGTAACGAAGGATACAAGCTTTAAATCTTAGTTAATAGTTTCTGATCAAACTCGCAAAATGTTAAGCAATTACCTGCTTTCGTTCTTCATTAATTCAAAGTTCCCATTTCCAACGGTTGCTATTTTATATTTTTTTTTATCAAACTGGCTATGATAATCCAATTACAATTCTTGAACCATACATGTTAGAGAGTACCCAATATTTGAAGTCATGATACACGCATTACATATAGAACAGATTTTGGTACGAATTGACAGTCTCCTACAAAACGGGGGAAATTAACCAGAGATGGGGGTGGTCTAATCCCTTTTAAGAGACTCAAAAATATTCAACTAAACATTCTCAGAAATATAGTTTATTAAAAACATAAGCAATAAGTACATCATTTTTATTTTTATTTTTTAATTAAAACAAGACTCTATCAAGCAGGTTCCCAGCGATCAGCAGTCATTTGATGCAAATGTACGCAGACTGCCAAGAAGCTGACACAACCAGAATTGGTTGATAAATGTACAAGAATTTAGGGAAAGAAGCTTAATCTGATGTGGCCTCTTCATTTAGATCAAACTTCTCCGCCGGCTTACATTTATGAAATCCACTACCTACTTTAAGGGTTAACTCGGAACTGCTTGCATTCTGTTTTGGACAAGAAATTAAATTCCTTTGCACAGAAGGGCTATTTTCCCTGGCCAAGATAGAAAAATCCTCCCACTCGAATGAGGGCTTCCAAGGAGATTGATGTTTGATAACATTGCTACCCACATTTTCGGCGCTGGATCTCTCTGCTGGAGAAGACGAATTCAGTTGTTTCGGTTTAAAAAGCTTACGCATTGCTTGGATTCTGCCTACCAAGACGAAAAATTCTTCAAAATCATCTTCATTATCATGTGTTCGCGGGCGTTTACTCTCTTTTGCTCCATCAGAATCTGGGTCGTCAATCTTGCTGGGAAATCGCAAATTCCTCTTTGGACACCCGAAATCCATAACTCTGAGAGCCCTTAAAAGAAAGGGGTGCATGAAGATTATATCGAGGTCTTTCTCACCCAAAATCCTTCCCAGAAATAAGCATACGATCCACAGCTTTAAAGTCGAAATCAAACACAACACTCTACGTAAGCATAATCCATGTTGAATCCGTGGAAGCGCAAAACTCTCGTGTGTCTCAGGGACAAAAGTGAGGAGTGGGACGTTACTTTTCTAGACCAAGCGACCAAGGGTCCACAGACGGGAAAAAATTAAAACTGGCCAAAAATGGGCAAAATGATTTTTGGAGGAAAAAAGATGTGATAATTGAGATCCAATATGTTTCGGATTATCGATTATAATTCATTACTTAAAAAAAAAATGTAAAAATTATTATAGAAAATATCGTTACCAATCAATAATTATGTCCTTTTCATTACGACATCACTTTATTTATATAAAAAGATCATGATATATTTTAACAAAACTTTCCAACCAATAAAGGATTGAATTTATATGTAGATATAAGAAGTTTAGATATTTAGGTAAGGTTGGTTTTTCCTTTTCTCTCTTTTTCTTTTCTTTTGAAAAGTAATAATTTTAAAATAGATATATTTTTATTAAGGATAAAGGGAGGGAAGTGGGAGAGGAGAGGGGCAACGGGGGTTTGAACTAGGGACCTCAAATCGTAGAAGACAAACTAATAAGATAGGGCCTAACAATGTCCAGAAACCACTTAAGATAAAAAATAAAGCAATGTAAACCTAAGGGTTATAACCAACCCAAAAGTAGACAAAAACAATTGAGGAATTTTAAGGAACATACCCTCAAACTTGAAAATGAAACAAATAGTAGTGGCCAATAGCCCAAATAAAACAAAAACTACTGTAACAACACTAATTTGAAGAGAGTCTCTTCTTTTTAATTTTTTACTTGAGATCTGAGAGACATAATAAATGAATCTAATTCCTTTTTGCCTCTTATTTTCTTCCTTTTCACTAGCTTTCACACATTCCCCTCCTTTGTGTTTGGCAATATCGGGATGGATAACTCCAAAGCAACCTTTGGAATTTGAGTTGTAAGAGCATCTATTAATCCTTCCACTCAAAACAGGGTAAGAACTTTTGAGGATTTGACACATTTGTCTATATGAGTTTCAAAAACTATTGCTAAACTCCGATTCATCTTTTGAAATTCTAATTTTGGTGTCCCCTTCCAATCAGGATCCATGGCCGCAGACTCTCAACACTTGACTAAATGTTCAACCAGTGTTTCTGGAATCATTTCTAGTTCATCTTCCCTTGAATCTGTATTTCCTTTTACTATCATATGTTCTACCTCTGCATCTACCCACCAATTATTATGTCTCTTATGTTTCATGGTAGGACAATCCTTTATAAGATGTCACATGAGGAAATATCTGTGACATCTAAATGGAAGGCCCTCGTAATCTATTAGCTGAACCCATGTTTTGTGCTTCACAACCAACTCCACCTATGTTGGGAGTTATTTGGAGAGATCAACATAGGTAAGAAATCGGGCCTAGGTAGAATGCCTTTGTTCAATAGTCATAATAAAGAATTTGAAAATTTTAGTATTAGTAATTGTCCCAAAATTTTATGTTTTGTTAGGAGAGATATAATTTTATGTTTTGATGAAGTATGGATTTGAAAAATAAAAGAGTCTGAATTGATAGTTGTACTTCACTCAAAACTCATGTTTATTGATTCTATTTAAATTTTTTTACATGAATTATAAGGTAACAATTATCTGATATATAGAGTAGAAGTAATGATAGAAAATGAGATTTTTTGTTCCTTCATACAATATTGCATTGTGTGGGGAGGAGACAATTTGTTTCACAATGATCTTGAGCAATGTCGAAGTGGTGGGGAAGGGTAAGGCCATACAGAGCATGAAAGTGATGACATATTTTAATGTGTGTTCTAGTGATGGTGAGGAGCAATAACAAGGTGTTTCAGGGGATAGAATCAAAAAACCCCAAGTATATGCATATTCAAAGTTCAGTGGCACGTCATATTTATCAATGGAATATGTAGTTTCCACTGAATTATCTCAATTACCCAATATATGATTTCAATAAGGGCCATCTCAATGAAAACAAGGATTAGATATCCAACGCTTCCTCAAAAATCATATAAAATACATTACATGTCAATTTGGATGAGTCCTCCATATGCAACTCATTACCATGTCCTATGAAGGAACACACAACTTTATTTTCCACTGTCATCTCTATTTAAAATATAAGATTATTGTTGCCTAACACATTGACATACAAAAAGTTAGACGGGACCAATGATCATAGATTTTGAATTAAGTATAACTATAGATTTACACTCTTTCTTTTTACAAAACCTAGCTCACCAAAATGAAAAATTGCATTCTTTTTAGCATAACTTGTACCTCACCTTCTTCAACCTCACCTTCATTATCATGTGTTCGCGGACGTTTACTCTCTTTTGCTCCATCAGAATCTGGGTCGTCAATCTTTCCGAGAGATCGCAAGTTCCTCTTTGGACACCCGAAATCCATAACTCAGAGAGCCCTTAAAAGAAAGGGGTGCATGAAGATTATATCAAGGTCTTTCTCACCCAAAATGATTCCCAGAAATAAGCATATTATCCACAGCTTTAAAGTGGAAATCATACACAACACACTACGTAAGCATAATCCACGTTGAATCCGTGGAAGCGCAAAACTCTCGTGTGTCTCACGGACAAAAGTGAGGAGTGGGACGTTACTTTTCCAGACCAAGATAGAAAATTAGTGACCAAGGGTCCCCAGACGGGAAAAAATTAAAACTGGCCAAAAATGGGCAAAATGATTTCTGGGGAAAAAAAGGATGTGATGTTTGAGATCTAACATGTTTTGAATCATCAATCATAATTTATTATGAAGAAAAATATGGTAAAAATCATTTTAAAAAATATTGTTACTAATCAATAATTATGTCTCTTTCATTACGACACCATTTTATTTCTATAAAAAAATCATGATATACTCTAATAAAAAATTTCAACCAATAAATGATTGAATTCTTATATAGATATAAGAAGTTTAGATATTTAGGTAAGATTTTTTTCTTTTGGAAAAAACATAATTTTAAAATAGATATATTTTTATTAAGGATAAAGGGAGGTTGAACTAGGGACCCGAGGCCTTAGAAGACAAACTAACAAGACACGGCTTAACAATCCTTAGAAAACACTTAAGATATAAAATAGATTAATGTAAATTTAATGGCTACAACCAATCCAAAAGCAGCGAAAAAATAACCAACTGAGGGATTTTAAGGAACATACTTTCAATCCTGAAAATGAAACAAATAGTAGTGGCGAACAACCCAGATCAAACAAAAACTATTGTAACAAAACTAATTTGAAGAGAGCCTCTCTTTTTCAATTTTCTATTTGAGATTCGAGAAACATAATTAATGAATCCGATTACTTTTTGCCTCTTCCTTTCTTCCCTTTCACTAGCTTCCACACATTCCCTTCCTCTGTGTTTGGCAATATGGTGATGGATATATCTAAATCAGCGTCTAGAATTTGAGTCCTAAGAGCATCTATTAATGTTTCCACTAAAAATGGGGTAAGAACTTTTGAGGATTTGACACTTTTCTTTATATGTGTTTCAAAAACCATCGTTAAACTCTGCTTAGTCTTTTACAATTATAATTCTAGTGTCCCCTTCCAATCAGGGTCCGTGGTCGTGGACTCCCGACCCTTGACTAAATGTTCAAATAGTGTTTCTGGGATTGTTTTTGGTTCATCTTCCCCTAAATATTTATTTCCTTTCACTGTCATATGTTCTACCTCTATATCTACCCACCAATTATTATGTCTCTTATGTTTCATGCTAGGACAATCATTTATAAGATGTCCCGTAAGGAAACATCTGTGACATCTAAATGGGAGGCCCTCATAATCTATCAGCTGAACCCATGTATTGTTCCTCACAACCAACTCCTCCAAAGCTGGGAGTTCTTTGGAGAGATCAACATAGGCAAAAAATTGGGCATAGGTAGAATGCCCTTGTTCAATAGTCGTAATAAAGAATTTTAAAATTTTAGTATTAGTAATCATCCTAGAATTTTATGTTTTTTTAGGAGAGATTTAATTTTATGTTTTGATGAAGTATGGATTTTAAAAATAAAAGAGTGTGAATCAGTAGTTGTACTTCACTCAAAACTTATGTTTATCAATTCTATTTTATTTCTTGTACATGAATTAATAAGTAACAATGATATGATATTTATAGTAGAAGTGATGACAGAAAATGAGATTGTTTGTTCCTTCATACAATATTGCATTGTGTGGGGAGGAGACAATTTGTTTCATAGTGAGCTTGAGTAATGGTGAAATGGTGGAGACGGGTAAGGCCATACAGAGCATGAAAGTGATGACATATTTTAAGGTGCATTGTAATGATAGTGAGAGGCAATGACAAGGTGTTTAAGGTGATAGACTCAAAGAACCTTGAGTATATACACATTCAAAGTTTAGTGGTACATCATATTTGTCAATGCAATATGTAGCTTCCACTGAATTATCTCAATTACCCAATACATGATTTAAGCAAGGGTCATCTCAATGAAAAAAAGGGTCAGATATCTAACGATTCCTCTAAAAACATATAAAATGTAGGATATGTCAATTTGGATGAGTCCTCCATGCATAACTCATTACCATATCTTATGAAGAAACACTATTTATTTTCTACTAGCATCGCTATTAAAAATATATAATTACTGTTTCCTAACACTTTATGTACAAGAAATTAGATAAAATAAATGATCATGAGTTTTGAGTTAGATACAACTATAAATTTACACTTTTTTCTTTTCACAAAATTTATCTTACTAAAATAAAAAATTACATCTTTTTGACATAATTCATACTTTTACAACTAGTAATCATTTGTGAAATTTATTACTTAACCCTAAATTCCATATAATTTAATGAAGAAATTAATTATATTATAATTACAATATGTAAATACAATCATATGAACATCAAATTTAACATAGATGTCACATTTAACAAGGATATAAAATAAAATGCATGTGAGAGTGATGATTATGAAGAATAAAAAATAATGTGTAAATGTCAAAAATAAAAGAGGAGGGCAGGTGTTCTACGTAAAGAAAGGACACCTAGGTGCCGTTGACCAGTTGAAATGAGAAAACTTAAAGTGAAATAATAAACATAAGAAATAGGGAGTAGAGGAAAGGGTGCGTAGGAAGGAAAGAGGGGTTGTTGGTAGGTTGTGTAGCATGACATTAAACCTGAAAGTTGCATTTTGCTTAAATATCTTCAAGGCCATCCTAACAAAACCATTTTTGTGCATACCATGCAATCAACGAAATCTGGAAATGGAATTTATTTGAAGCATAAATGAAGAGAAACCGGTAAGGGATTGGGGTTGTTTTATTTTTGTTTAATTTGGTGGGCATAATTTATGGCGCCCAACGCAACAAGGCAATCTAGAATTGTTCATGAAGTTTGGCTCTGCCTCGTGGGTAAGTTGTTTTTAATAGTTATCTTGTTTTAAAAAATATTTTTAAGCTCTTCCCAGCTCTGCCTCTTTGTTTTCATCGTTTTTTTTTTAAAAAAAAAAACCTAAATCCTTAGGAAAATCTTGTTTGTGCTTCTTTTAAAATTTTCAATACTGTAGTTAACTATTAATTAAAAAATGATGTATTTTGGGATGTCTCAAAAATATGTAAATAGATATTTATTGAAGTTTTGTTGAGAAATATTTTTTTCCAAGATTTTACATTTTTCTTAAGCCTAAATTATCAGTCATAATACATATTATGGTATAGTCGAGGTCTGAGACAATCAAAAGATTTGGGCATTCTTTCAATATTTTCACCTTTGCTATTTACATAATTGGGCTTGAGTATTGGAGATTTTTTTTATTTGTGTTATTCGTCAGATTTGATGATATGGAGAATTGGTGCAATGTTATGAAGTTTGGGAATTTTATAAAATAGTAACGTGTTTTGAGCATCTAATTCTCATTGAGTGTAAATAATCATTGAGTTTTCAAGATAAGTCGACCAAAAATTTGAACTTGCAACTGTTAACTTAGCACTATACAATTTTGCTCTCGATCGTGACATGCTAAACAATCAAAATGATGTATTTAAATCAATTGACTGAAATTTTGGTCAAAAAAGTGTTGAAAATGGAACATATTGACTGATTACAACTTTCCTCAAATTCCCATCCCACAATAACAACTACCACCTAAAAAAACTGAACACCTCCAAAACCACAACATATGTCACCTCCTTATTCTTCGGTGAATTTTTACTCTTTTTTTGAAGAGGATAAATCCATTGTCAATAATAAATTCAACACTTATAATAGATACAAATGATGAGCATGATAATAATGGCATCAATTAACACAATTGATTTACAAGGAGTAAATTGAAGTAGCCACCCAATACTTAGTGCCCATTAACACTATTGTAGTTTGATATTTAAACTTAATAGTGCATAGTATTTTCTGTCAATAAAATAGCCAAGGTAGTTATATTTATGAATGTGCTCTCTTATGTCAAAATTAAAAAGAAATCCGTAATATTTGTGACAACCTTACACGTGGCAAGCATAGAGAAGATGTTAGATGAATCTTTGGTCTGAGATTTACAATGAAACAAAGTGAAGGCCTATCCAATGCACGTTGCCTTCAATGTTAGGTAGGTTAACTGTTTTCCAAAAATAAACAAAAGGAATGATTTTAAGGATACAATTGGTGATTGTATTTATGGTCATTATGGTAAAAGTATATTGAATAACAATCCACATTTCCAACATTTCAAAATATTGTCATACATTACCAATGTCATGCCATCCATCACCAATCTCAATCTTGCCATTTTCAATTTTCAATTTTATTTTATAATTTCTTTTTCTTAAATTGATTATAAATCAATATGATTATATGAAACAATTTAATTATATTGATTAATTTAAAATAAAAATATAAAATTGTAAAATGAATTAGTGATTTATGTACTTAGTAGCTTCTTTTGCTAGCAACAATCTTTCATGTATTGTGTTATTAGGATATGAATTATTAATAGGGATGATGTAAGCTCATATACAAGTGCTAACCATATTAATTTTTATGTATATTGATACCATATCATTGACCAAACATGTTGTAATATAAAAATTATAGTGTTGAATAATCATTTGATAATTGGTATAAATCCATTCAATTTTTTACCCAATGAACTACTAAAAACAAACTCACTATAAAAAAATGTAAAGTTGGACAATAATACTTACTGACAATTAAACATAAATAATTCTTAATATATGTTTCATCCCAAAAAAACATATATAATTCCAATCATTCATTATATACTATTAAAACTCTCTAAGGTTAATATATCCTTTACCAATATCTAATTTAAAAGACGAAGTATTACATAAACAATCATCTAAACTAATCAATCACTACAAACAAAATATATATTCATATTTATTAACTAATTATAATAATAAAAATATATTCTACATGATTTTCTCTACTATACGTAATTCATAACTCCTTTTCTCGGATGATACACTTTCACACCGAGAGAGTTCTACACTTACCCTTCAAAGTTATGGGTGCAAAAAGATTATAATGAGTTCCTTCTAACCCAAAATCTTTTAGAGAAATAAGTATATTATCCACAACTTTAAAGTCGATACATAATCTACGTTCAATCCGTGGAAACTCATGTTTATTGACTTCATATCATTTTTATGTACGAAATGTTAAGTAACAATAATCTGATATTTTAACGGAAGTGATGGTAGAAAGGAGGTTGTGTATTCATTAATTCAACATTGAGTTGTACGGGGATGAAACATTATGTTTCTCATTGAATTTGAGCAATGGAAAAGTAGTGGAGAAGGGCAAGGCCATACAAAGAATAAAAGTGATGACATATTTTAAGATGCACTATGTGATGATAGTAAAGAGCAATGACATCATGTATCAGGGGATGAACTCAAAGAACCATGAACATATACACATACAAAGTTCAATGACATGTCATATATGTCAATGTAATATGTAGCTTCCACCAAATTCTCTCAATTACCCAATATATGATTTAAACAAGACTCATTTCAATGAAAATAAGGGTCAAATATCCAACAGTTCTTCTAAAAACATATAAAATGTATTATCGCCAATTTAGATGAGTTCTCCTCCATGCACAACTTATTGCCATGTTTTATGCAGGAACACAACTTAATTTTCTATTTTTAGCTCCTTCAAAAATATAAAAATATTGTTGCATAACATTTTGTGTACAAATTATTAAATAAAATCAATGATTATAAATTTCGAATTAAGTATATATATCGATTTACACTCTTTATTTTTATAAAACCTATCTTATTAAAAAAAATTACATTTATTTTAGCATAACTTGCGTTTTTGCACCTCTAAAACAATTACTAATTATAATATTTTATGAATTTAATTTCCCACATCTTACATTCGATACAATTTAATAAAGAATAAATTAATAATATTTTCAACTAAAAATATATTAACATAATAATATGAATATCAAATTTAACATGAACGTTACATTTAATTATGATATAAAATATATATGATGATAATAATAAATAAATAATTTGTAAATGAATTATAAAAAAGAAAGACAACGACCGTAAATAAGAAATAAAAAAAGAGAGAATTCTATATAGAGAAGGGACACCTCGCCACCATTGACAAGTGGCAATTGGAAAACATAAAAAGATTTAATAAATAGAATAAATGACGATGAGAAGAAAGGGAGCGCATGGAAGAAAAGAGGGAATGATGGAAACGTGTGGAGCACGACGTTAAACTTGCAAATTGCATATTTCTTAAATATCTTCAAGGTTATCCCAACAAACCCCATGTTTTTTTTTTCATATCTTGCAATCAATGAATTTTGGAAATAACATTTATTTGAAATATGAATGAAGTAATACTAGTAAGGGATTGAGGTGGTTCTACTTTTATTTAATTTGGTGGATATAACTTATGGTGCCTAACACTATTAAGGTATATTGTCAAGGCACTAGAGAATTGTTCATGAAGGTTGGTTTTATTTGTGAGTTATTTGTTTTTAATATTTAATTAATTATTTTTTTAATTGATTTTTTCTTTTAATTTTAATTATTATTTGATATATTATCTCTTTAATTTTTGAAAGTTAATTTGTTTTATATTATTATCAATTATCATTAAAAAAATGAATATATTTAAGATATATAAATAAATATTAATGAATTTTTTTTTTTTTGAGAAATATTTTGTATAAAAAAGTTATATATTTTTTAAGTCTAAACTATTTGTCATGATATATATCATAGTATAATCGAGGTCTAAGACAATAAGAAATTATGGACATTCTTTCAATACTCTTATTTTTGCTATCTATAGATCTAACTTTGATTATTAGGACATTTTCTATTTGTATTATTTACCAAATTCAATATGATGAGACATAAGTGAAGTGCCATGAAGTTTGGGCATCTATGAAAATAAGGTGTTTTGAGCATCGAATAGCCATTTCACACAACAATTACTCCCTGAAACAGCTGATCACCTCCAAAACCACTAACGTATTTTGCTTCTTTCTTCTTTAGTGCATTGTTGCTCTTATTTTGAAAGGGATGAATCTATTGTCAATGATAAATTCAACACATATGACAAATGTAAATGACAAGCAAGGTTTTAATGGCGCTCATTAATACAACAGAGTTACAATGAGTAAATGAATGTAGCCACCCAATACACTCTGCCCATTAAAATCATTGTTGTTTGATGTTTAAACTTGATTGTGCATTGTATTTTTTGTCAGTGAGTAGCCACGATAAAAATAAGTGTCGTGGCTCAAGCCTAACAAAACACAAGTAAAAAATTACATCATAGTAACATGAACAACACAACAATAAAATGTAACTTAGTCACAGATGCCACCATTCCCACAAAAAGAGAAGGGGCATAGTGTCAGGGTTATCTCACCATCTATTCCCATGGTGGTATAGTTCATCAGGGCTAAGTTTCCAATCATCTTTTTATTTATTTATCTCTTCAATTTACCAATAAAATGACGAAATGAAAAACACCAACTAAAAAAAATTCACCTAACCATCTCCTCTTAAAAACACAAACCTAGATCATCCATAACATACCTACAATGAAAGCCACACTGTAACCCCCTACAAAGGAGAATCATCAACAAAAGAAGGGATAAGAAACGTTTTTGTGGCTTCACAATCTCTTATCCTACGCACACGAGGATGAAACTTGAAGGTGAGCATAGTCGATGAAGGACAGAGGAGAGCACATTTTACCCTTCCATGTGCACATGGATTTCAAATATGATGTATAGTACAGCCACTTGTCGCTGCTAACATAACACTAAATAACTCGCTAACAGTCAAAAGAAAGTTCAAACTGTGTCAAAAATCTATCATTACTATGCGAGCCTTGACTGGACCTGGATAGCAGTACATGATGTTACGAGGCACAGCGAGAACGTACTCACCTACATCCTCGAACACACTCATGGATGATTTATCTGTGCATGTACGCAACAATTCTCATGGCCTCCACCATGGCCTTGCTGCCCCGCTCCCAATAATTCCACAATTTTCGAAACATGTGTTTGTTTAAAAAAGAAAAGCATGGAGACGCAATAAACAAAAGCAATCAACATGTAATATAAGGAGGAACTAAGGGACCCCTAAAATGACAAATGACTGAGACGACACATCGACGTCATGCACTACACCATTTCCACAATTAGTCACAGACTCAACCAATATTTGACCGCGATTGCCAATGGCAACCACGTCCCCACGCGTCCCACTTATTCTTTTCAATAATTTTACATTGGTTTTCTTAGTGAAATGTTCTCGCCGTCTGACTTAGCAACCAATAGTCGTCACCCTTACGTTACCATTTGTGCGTATCATGGGGGAATAGTACGCAAACTGTAGATGACCGTAACATCGTGGGCCATGGACTTGGAAAAGTTTAGAATAAGGGGGTCATGGGCATTGAAATTTACGGTTAGTGTCCCTTCATTGAAGGGTAATTATTCGGTCAATCAGATTGGAGATATTTAATGGCCATATTCAGAGGTTTATGGTAAGAAGTAAAATATAAAGTGGTGGTTCGATGCACCTGCAAATAAAAATGCGAGCTTAGAAGTTCTATTTGCATTGCCATTGAGCATTTTCAACTTGTTGGTGCATATGGATTCAAACAAAATTAGTTTGTCTTTTCTTTTAGCATATTATTATTTGATTTGTTGATTATACTGAAATGTGGAAATTTTTTATTAGAATCTGGGTAACCTTGAACACACTCTTAAACAACAGTGCTTGCTACTTGGAAAGCTTGTAAGAACGCGCTCAAAGGAACAATGACTGTGCACAAGGGAACAGTGAACACAGCAGCATGCTCTTCAGCAGCATGTACGAACTTCTCCAGTATTCCATTTCCTATTGTTGAAACCTGGAAGTACAGAATGAATGTGATAAAATTCTATGCTCTAATCACTCACACCGTCTAAAGTTTGTATGAGACTTGACCAAGAATTAGTAGTAGGAATAACACTAACATTAGTATGAAGAAATGTTATTTTTTTACTTCTTTTATTCTACTTAAATGGGAATTTCCAAGTAGATTCTTTCACTTTTATATTTTCTTCTTCTTATATAGGGGAAAGTTCCCAGTAGTTGCACACTTTAATTTTGGACAACAAATTAACATGTCATAACATCACATTAGATTTTAAAAAATTTACTTATTTTAATATATCAACTTAACTACTTATAACTAAAGTTTTAAGGTCTAATACATTATACATTTTATGATATAAATGATTTTATCACGAGAGGTCATAAAATGCATTTTTTAAATCTATGACCAAAACTTAACCTTTGGCGTATCAATCACTGTGCATTAGAGTATCAATACTTGAGTCTTACTCGTAAAGATGTGATTGGTTACTTTTAATTTTATAGAATAAATGTCGAACAAGTATTAGATACTACATGTTTAGTTTTTGGTGCACTTTAATATTTATACACACCAATATGTTTCATCGATGGAACATATGTTAACAAAAGCCTTGTTCAACAATTGGAACATGCACAACGATTGGGACCTTTCCCCTATGTAAGATGGGTGAAATGTATTACAATTAATGGGAATACAAATAACTATATTTTAAAGTACGATGCATCAGTAATGCTTAAGTAGTAAATTTTAAAATTGGAGAGAGTCATGTGCATGGTTTTAGTATTTATTTATTATTTATTATTTTATTATATTGTTGGGTTATATTTTTAAATTGAAAAACATATTTTTATTAATGAAATATAATAGTACAATATTAATCATATAAAAATGGGTGGAAGGAATTACACCCTAGAATGTGTCTTATATTGATCTAGAAAAAATTCTAAAACAAAATATAAATTACATCATCAAAAAAGTATCAAAATCAATGTTATATAATAACTATAGAAAGAAGTGTGGTTCAATAAAAAAGGTGATAAAATTAAGGATTACAAACCATAATGAACAAGGCAATTAGGCAGCAATGATGAACATGATAGCTGAAGGAGGTGAAAGAGGGAGGCTATCAAGGTTGCCCCTCCAACTATTGGCACCTAGAGGGCCCATTGTGTTAAGTATGGGTTTCCATCCATCATTCTGCTACCTTTCTTTGATTTCCATAACATGTTGAGAAGGAGAAATGGCAAGAGCCAAACATAACTATTTTGCTCAAATTATCAATATGATGCCATGATCTTTAATGTTATCATTATCTCTCTAGATTTTAATATTTTTTATAATATCATTCACATAACATTATTATTTTGAGCTAAGTTATTACTCAAGCTTCACAACTCACCTCAAAATAGGGGACATACATAGTGGCTTATCTTATAGACTAAGGTGAAATAGCTCACTACACAAACATAAAACAATAATTATTGCTAAGTTGATCATAATGCATACTCAAATTTTTCACATAAATTACATTTAGACAACACCATGCCATTTGAACAATAACATAGGTTGTAGTTCTCCAAAATGGTTCGCTTTCATCCCAAGAGCCAAAAACATATTTTCTAGATTTTTCAGAATTATACTCAATCTACATATTGGTTTTCAATTGTTACTCAGAAATAGTCTTTCATATTTATATATAGGTTATCACATATTTTCTCAAATGGAGGTATCATGTGCCACATGTGTTCCAAAACATTACGTACGTTCACTCATAAATTCAGTTTATATTACTTGGTTTTCAGAATCCAATACAATCAGATATCAAATTGGGGGCATGTGCATGGCATTTGATCACTATATTTGACAATTTTTTCACTAATTTTCACATAAGGAATAAAAATTCAATTCATTATACATGTTTTATATAACAAACTCAATCCATAATATTTTTGCACATGTTTTTAATTAGAAATAAATTTTATTTCATCTGCATCATTTGATTAAGGGTTTTGTAGTAGTTTAGCACTAGAATGATCTATTGGAATTCATGCATAGATTCTAAACTACTATCTTATCTTGACTTGTGAAATGATGGATTTAAAGTGCATCTGGAGTTTTTAAGCACGCTCTCCTTTCAATATGATGTCATTATTATTTCATGTTTAATTATTTTTATTATTTCATTCTGAGGGACGCTATCAAGGTTGCCCCTCCAACTATTGGCATCTAGAGGTTCCATTGTGTTAGCTATGGGTTTCCACCATCATTCTGCTACCTTTTTTTGATTTCCATAACATGTTGAGAAGGAGAAATGGCAAGAGCCAAACATGGAAACTTATCTTGGAGAGAAACACCCTAGTTGTTACCACTTCTACTTCCAAGACAGTTAAACACACTACCACCATGGGAAGGTAAGGGTTGAAAATAATGTAGAGAGGAGTTCTCCCTAGTCCTAAATCAGCAACGATAAAAACCTTGGCCCCCACCTTAAGAAGGAAAATGGTAGTAGGGAAGATCTTAAGGGACCCTTGAAGTAAGAACACACAAAGAGCTCCCCTAGTGGACCAAAAGAGTCTAGAGGTGCTCCAACTCCAAGCAAAATTTCTCTGCCTGGACTTGGATTTGAAGAAAAATAGTGGAGATGACACTAACTTTATTATTCATTGAAAATTATCTTCCTATAGCTTCAATATTAAACATAGCATGATTTATATCTTTCCACATATTAAAATGAATATCAACATGAAATGTCAACAAAAAAGTGTTGTGTTTTGCAGGTAACATGGATGAGTCCACAAGAAGAACCATTTTAAAAAGTAAATAATTCTAGAACAAAAAATTAAAAAGTACTGTGAATCTATTTCCAAGCAGACTAAGCAAGCATTCAAAACCAAAAAAGGTGTTTAAAGGTTTCATCTTGATGACAAGAAAGGCAAGTGAAATTTGAACCCCCATGTTCTTGAGTTGATCTCCAACTAGTATGTCCTAGAAGAGAATACACCATAGAAAATGATATTTTTTGGACTCAATATGGGATTTCTCAACATGGAAAAACTTTGATCCTAGACAACATCCAAATTGGGTATCATCTTCTTGCTCCTCAACTATTCACATTTTGAGTATATTACTCCAACACTTACAGTCTAAATATGTAACTCTAATGTACTTTTAAAATTATAGATGGTCGTCTCCTTACTCGTTAATAGAGAAGCTTAAGGAAAACATTATTCGTCTTAAAGGCTTGATTTAAGGGTTAACATGGATGTAAAAAATCATGTACTCTTACTTTATTTATCTGGTCACTATACAATAAAAATATTACAAACAACATTATCATAATTAAAATAACTATAAAAAATGAAAATCAATTTCACGTGGCATGTGTCTAACTAAATTTTTTTAATCCAATTAAAATTTTAATCATTACATAATTTCCTCTATAATTATTATGAGTGCTTAATAGATTCTTTCAATGTTTTCTAAATAAAAATACTTGTTTGTTTATAGGTAATATTTTAATTTAAATTAAATATTATAAACACCCATATGTAATTCCAAAAAGAATGACCTAAAATGGATCAAAGAGGGAAATGTGAGAACATTATCCAAAAGGCCACACAAGGGGTCTTATACACAAGGTGAGATAAGGATAACCTAATAGTGTGCAAGATAAGATATGAGATGCACATGAAGAGGGATTTTAACAAGATAGTTAAGAGAGCCCACATTTATAAATTTAAATTAAATTATCTAAACATAATAACTATGTTAAATTGATCATAAATTAACACTAAAAAAATGTGACAGGGTCATTTTGTGTGTATATTTAACCTCCTTTTTATGTTTATATAAAAATATATATCAAAGTAATAAGAAGATATGATATGTATACAAAATTTTCAATTTTTGAATTTACAGAGTAAAATCTAATACACTTACGAATTTGAAAAAAATTATTGTTTCATTTTCCACATATGCATATATGAGTACTAAATAATAATAAATTTTTAAAATGTTAAAAAAATAATAACATACCTTACTTTAACAAGAGATAGCATCGATCTATGCACCCTAAGAGATTCATGCATTCACATTTATCTAAAAGTCTTAAATAAGAATATGAATATAAGGTTTTAATAATATTTTAGATAAAACATACATTAACTGATGATACTTGATTTGAGGTATATGAGTACACATAATGTAAACCATAATTAATGAATTTGTGGGTTATTATTGAAGTCTTTATGTATTTGTAGTGGCAAAAGTATATATAAGAGTGCAATGAGACAATGAAAGTGAGAAAAGAAATAATGAATATCAATTTAAAATTGTATGTTGGAAATTTATAATATGAAATAGTTATATACAAAATTTGAGAAGTCATATGTGTTTTAATGTCTAACACTAATGTAATTTATATTATATCATTCATCCCCACCCAAAAAAATTAAAGAATAGATTAATATAAAACTTTAGAAGACAAAGTGTCACTTGAATTGTTATTATAGTTAGCAAATACCAATTTGTACCTATAAATAATCAAAATATGATGTTGGCTTCTTTGTTTAAATCAAACTTTTCCACCAAGTTATATTAATGAATATCACTATCTACTTTTAAGGGATAAACCAAAGCTACTTCCATTCTTGTTTGTAAAAGAAGTTACATTTCTTTGGATAGAAGATTTATTTTCCCTAGCCAAGATATACAAATCTTGCCGCTCGAATTAGGGCTTCCAAGGAGATTGATGTTTGATAAAATTGCCACCTACAACTTTGTCTCTAGATATCTCTCATGCAGAAGAAGAATTTAGTGAGTTTGGATTTAAAACTTACCCATTGCTTGGATTTTGTCTACTAAAGTGAAAAAATCCTCAACTTCATCTTCAATGTCATTTGTTCTTGGACTTTTATTATCTTTTGTTCCATCATAGTCTAGGTCATCAATCTTTCCGAGAAATCAAAGTTCCAATTTAAACCTTTAAAATCCATAATTCATAGATTCTTAAAATAAAAGAACATTATTTAATCAAAGTTCCAATTTAGACCCTTCAAATCCATAACTCATAGATTCCTAAAATAAAGGAACACTATTTCCAATAGTTTGGACTTATAAGCACTTAAGTGGAGTAGAGAAAATTTCAAACCAAGAATAAGTTTACCTGGTGATCAGCAGTCATTTATGCAAATGCACTCAGACTGCCAAGAAGCTGAGAACCAGAATTGGTGATAAATGTACAAAATTCTAAGGAAACAAGCTTAATCTCATGTGGCCTCTTCATTTAGATCAAACTTCTCCGCCGGCTTACATTTATGAATTCCACTGCCGACTTTAAGGGTTAACTCAGAACTGCTTGCATTCTTTTTTGGACAAGAAGTTAAATTCCTTTGCGCAGAAGGGCTATTTTCCCTGACCAAGAAAGAAAAATCCTCCCACTCGAATGAGGGCTTCCATGGGGATTGATGTTTGATAACATTTGCACCCACATTTTCGGCGCTGGATCTCTCTCCTCGAGATGACGAATTTAGTTGTTTTGGTTTAAAAAACTTACGCATTGCTTGGATTCTGTCTACCAAAACGAAAAATTCTTCAACCTCGTCTTCATTATCATGTGTTCGCGGACGTTTACTCTCTTTCGCTCCATCAGAATCTGGGTCGTCAATCTTGCCGAGAAATCGCAAGTTCCTCTTTGGACACCCGAAATCCATAACTCAGAGAGCCCTTAAAAGAAAGGGGAGCAAGAAGATTATATCGAGGTATTTCTCACCCAAAATCCTTCCCAGAAATAAGCATATTATCCACAGCTTTAAAGTCGAAATCATACGCAACACACTACGTAAGCATAATCCACGTTGAATCCGTGGAAGCGCAAAACTCTCGTGTGTCTCGCGGACAAAATTGAGTAGTGGGACGTTACCAAGATAGAAAATTAGCGACCAAGGGTCCACACGGGAAAAAAATAAAACTGCCCAAAAATTGGCAAAATGACTTTTGGAGGAAAAAAGGGATGTGATATTTGAGATTCAAGTGTTTTGAATCATCAATCATAATTTTTATAAAAAATATCGTTATCAATTAATAATTATGTTCATTTTAGGACGACATCATTTTATTTATATAAAAAGATTATAGTGTACTTTAACAAAACTTTCCAACTAATAAGGAATTGAATTTGTATGTAGACATAAGAAGTTTAGATATTTAGGTGAGATTTTTTTTATAGAAAAATAATAATTTTAAAATAGATATATTTTTATCAAGAATAAAGGAAGGGAGGTGGGAGGGGATAGGAGAGGGGGAATGGGGTTTGAACTAAGGACCCCAGACTTAAGATGACAAACCAACAAAATAGGGCCTAACAACACCCATAAACCACTTAAGACAGTTACAACAAAGCAAATCTAAGGGCTATAGTCAACTTAAAAGCCGCCAAAAAACAACCAACTGAGAGATTTTAAGGAACATACCCTCAAACCTGAAAATGAAACAAATAGTAGTGACCAACAAGCCAGATCAAACAAAAACTATTGTAATAAAACTAATTTGAAGAGAGTTTCTCTTTTTCAATTTTCTATTTAAGATCTGAGAGACATAATTAATGAATCTAATTCCTTTTTGCCTCTTCCTTTCTTGCCTTTTGCTAGGTTCCACCCATTCACCTCTTTTGTGTTTGGCAATATGGGGATAGATAACTCCAAAGAAGCCTTAGAATTTGAATCGTAAGAGCATCTATTAATCCTTCCATTGAAAATGGGGTAAGAACTTTTGAGGATTTGACACTTTTCTCTATATGAGTTTTAAAAACCATCGCTAAACTTCACTTAGTCTTTTGCAATTCTAATTCTGGTGTCTCCTTCCAATCAAGATCCATGGCCGTGGACTCTCGACCCTTGACCAAATGTTCAACTAGTATTTTTGGAATCGTTTTTGGTTCATCTTCCCCTGAATCTACTTTCCTTTCACTGTCATATATTCTACCTCTACATCTACCCACCAATTATTACCTCTCTTATGTTTCATGCTAGGACAATCATTTATAAAAAGCCCTGTGAGGAAACCTCTGTGACATCTAAATGGAAGGCCCTCATAATCTATCCATTGAACCCATGTTTTGTTCCTCACAACCAACTCCACCAAAGCTGGGAGTTCTTTGGAGAGATCAACATAGGCAAGAAATTTGATAGAGGTAGAATGGCCTTGTTCAATAGTTGTAATAAAGAATTTTAAAATTTTAGTGTTAGTAAGTGTCCCAAATTTTTATGTTTTGTTAGGAGAGATGTAATATTCTATTTTTATGAAGTATGGATTTGATAAATAAAAGAGTGTGAATCGGTAGTTGTACTTCACTCAAAACTCATGTTTATCGATTCTATTTTACTTTTTGTACATGAATTATTGAGTAACAATGATCTAATATTTATAGTAGACGTGATGATAGAAAATGAGATTGTTTGTTCCTTCATACAATATTGCATTGTGTAGGGAGGAGACAATTTGTTTCACAGTGAGCTAGAACAATGATAAAGTGGTGGGGAAGGGTAAGGCCATACAAAGCATGGAAGGATGACATATTTTAAAGTGCGTTGTGGTGATGGTGAGGAGCAATAACAAGATGTTTCGGGTGATAAACTCAAAGAACCCCAAGTATATACACATTCAATGTTCAGTGGCATGTCATATTTATCAATGCAATATGTAGTTGTCATTGAATTATCTCAGTTACCCAATACGTGATTTAAATAAGGGCAATCTCAATGAAAATAAGGGTTAGATATCCATCAGTTCCTCAAAAACATATAAAATGCATTACATGTCAATTTGGATGAGTCCTCCATGCACAACTCGTTGCCATGTCCTATGAAGGAACACACAACTTTATTTTCTACCATCATCTTTATTAAAAATATAAAATTGTTGTTACCTAATATTTTGATGTACAAAAAGTTAGACAAGGTCAACAATCATTGATTTCGAGTTAAGTACAACTATAGATTTACACTCTCTTTTTTTTTACAAAACCTACCCTACCAAAATAAAAAATTACATCCTTTTTAGTATAACTTACACGTTTATAATAATTACTGATTATAAATATTTATAAAATTTATTGCCTTAACGTTACATTTAATACAATTTAATGAAAAAATTAGCTATATTTTTAATTAAAAAATATGTAAATACAATCATATGAACATCAGATCTAAGCATAATCCACGTTCAATCCGTGGAAGCAAAACTCGCGTTTGTCTGGCCGACATACCTGACCAACGTTCCACCGACCACTAAAAATAAACTTGCCAAAAATTAAACATGTTAAGAGGATTTCAAGTCGTGGAAATCACTCTCAAACATACATATGGTAACCCATCAATAATTATGTCCCTTTAATTGGGGCACCACTTTATTTATATAAAAGGATATGGTATTTTCTAACAAAAATTTTCAGCCAATAAGATATTGAATTTGTATCTAGAGATAAGAATTTTAGATATTTAGATGCGATATTTTTTAATTTAAAAATTAAGATAGATATATTAATGTAATTTTTAAAAAAAAAAAAAATCAGTATCAATAATTATTTTTAAAGATGTAAGTTTTATCAAGAGAGATGTAATTTTTTGTTTTGATGAAATGGGATTTTGAAAAGTAAAATAGTATAAATTAGTGGTTTTATATCATTCAAAACTCATGTCTGTAATATTATATTATTTTTTGTGCATAAAGTGTTATGTAATAATAATCTAATATTTATAATGGAAGTGATGGTGAAAAATGAGGTTGTGTGTTCTGTCACACAACATTGAGTTGTGTGGGAAAGAAATATTATATTTCACATTAAGTTTGAGCAATGGAAAAGTTGTGGAGAAGGGTAAGAATATACAAAACATGAAAGTAATGGTATATTTTGAGGTGCGTTATGCAGTGATACAAAGGGGCAATGACAGATATCAATGTAATATGTAGTTTCCACCAAATTCTCTCAATTACCCAATAAGTGATTTAAGTAAGAGTCATCTTAATAAAAATAAATGTCAGATATCTAATGGTTCCTCTAAAAACGTATAAAATGTATTGTATGTCAATTTAGATGAACCCTCCTCCATGCACAACTCATTGCCATGTTCTATGAAGGAATATACAACTTAATTTTCTACTTTCAACTCCATCAAAAATATAAAATTATTGTTGCATAACACTTTGTGTATGAATAGTTAGATGAAGTCAATGATCATAGGTTTCACCTTAAATACAATTATCGATTTATACTCTTTCCCTTTATAAACTTTTCTTATCAAATGAAAATTACATCCCTTTTGACATAACTTACACCTTTAAAACAATTGATAGTTATAATCCTTTATAAGTTTTATTTCCCTAAACTTACATTTGATACAATTCAATGAAGATTAAATTAATTATATTTTTGATTAAAAAAAATGTGTTAACACGGTAATATGGACATCAAATTTAACATGAATGTCACATCTAATTAGAATATAAAATAAATTGTTATGTATATTGTAAATACATACACATAGATGTGATGATAATAATAAATAAATAAATTGTAAATGTATTATATAAGAAAAGATAAATGGAAAAAAGAGAGAAAAAATTCATAGAAAAGGGACACCTTGTCACTATTGAAAGTGGCAATGAGAAAAATAAACAAGGATCAGAAAAAAGGGAGCCTAGGGAAGAAAAAATAGAATGATGGAAGATTGTAGAGCAAGGAACACCTCACTGCCATTGATAAGTGGTAATGAGAAAATATAAAAAGATTTAATAAATAAAAGAAATAAAGATCAAAAGAAAAGAAAGGGAGCGTGGAGGAAGAAAAGACATGATGATGGAAGGTTGTGGAATACAACGTTAAACTTGAAAATTGCATTTTTTTCTTAAATATCTTCAACAAACCCATTTTTGTGCATTTTTTGCAATCAATGGGTCATTTTTGTGCATTTCTTGCAATCAACAAACCCATTTTTTACATTTCTTCCAATCAACAAACCCATTTTGTGCATTTCTTGAAATCAACGAATTTTAGAAATCACATTTATTTGAAGTATGAATGAAAAAATATTATAAAGGGATTGAGGGATCAAGGTTGTTTTATTATTTTGTGGACATAACTTATGGTGCCTAGCACTATCAAGGCACTGTTGATTTATGAAGGCATGGTAGAATTGTTCATGAAGGTTGGCTTTACTTTGGTGAATTATTTGTTTTTAATATTTATTTTATTTAATTTTAAAAAAATCATCTCTGATTTGCATATTCATTTGTATCATTTTGTTTTCAATTATTGTTTGAAATATTGCCTTTTAAATATTTGAAAGTGTTTGTTTTTTTTAACTATTTCCATCTTGTTGTCAATTATTAAAAAAAATATATACATTTTATACGTATGAGAGATATATAAATAAATATTAATTAAAATAAGAAAAATATAATATACTTAAAACATATGAGAGATATAAATAAATATTAATTAAAATTATTAAAAAATATATCTTTTATAAAAGAATTATACTTTTTTTAAGTTTCAACTATTTGTCATGATATATACCATAATATAATCAAGGTCTAAGACGATAAAAAGTCATGGACATTTCTTCAATCTTTTTTTCCATCTTATTGTCAATTATTAAAAAAATTGAATATATTTAAAACATATGAGAGATATATAAATAAATATTAATTAAAATTATTACAAAAAAATATCTTTTATAAAAGAATTATATTTTTTTAATCCTAAACTATTTCTCATGATATATACCATAGTATAATCAAGGTTTAAGAAAATAAAAAGTCATGGACATTTCTTCAATCTTCCCATTTTTGCTATCTGTAGATCTAGCCTTGAGTATTAGGGCATTTTCTATTTGTCTTATTTACCAAAATCATGCGATGGGACATTGGTGAAGTGCCATGAAGTTTGGGCATCTATGAAAATATGGAAGGTGTTCTAAGCATCGAATACCCATCCCACACAATAACTACTACTTAAAATATTTCAGCACCTCCAAAATCAACAATGTATTTTGCTTCCTTCTCCAGTGCATTGTTTCTCTTATTTTGAAGGGATGAATCCATTATCAATAATAAATTCAACACAAATGATAAATGTATATTACAAACAAGATTTTAATGGGGATCATTAATACAATATGGTTGCAATCAGTAAATTAATGTAGCCACCCAATACACTATTGCCATTAACACTATTATAGTTTGATGTTTAAGCTTGATTTTGCATTGTATTTTATGTCAATAAGTAGTCTAGGTAAGTATATTTATGCATGTGTCTGAATTTTAAAGGCTCTAAATTATTTTTAAAAAAATCAACAATATATGGGGCAACTTTACATGTAAAAAACATCTTAAGGGGATGTTACATAAATTTTTGGTATGATCTTGGTATAATAAAAGAAATATTTAACTTTTTAAAATGAAAAAAAATTATGTTAGAAGAAGGGTCACTTTTATTGTGAGATTTTATATATAAATCTTTCTAGAAATATCTAATTTTAAATATTAAGGTGTTTATATAAGTTTATATTAATTTTTTTGTTTAGATTTTAAATTTATATAATAAATAGAGGAGATCGAGCATATCCATAAGTAATTAACCATTATTTTATTAAAAGAGTCATTTTTATTATGACATTAAAATTTTAAATTTGACAATTAACTTTGCTTGTCACTATCGGTTTTTTTGTTAATATAGTTCATAGTAAAAGGAAACATTAAAGATTGTATATATTAATCATATTCTTTTACAATTTTAATGGTAATATCCAAAAAAATTGATTATTTTTTATGATTAAGAATGTAAATATGATCATACAACCATCAAAATTTAACTTTTTTGATATCACTTCCATTAACATAAAATATAATGTTATGCACATGTCTAATGAAAAAAATAGGTACTATGAAAGCATATTTGGAACCAAAGCATAACTATAACCAAACTATGGTAAAATTTTTGACAAAAACAAGAGTCGTGGCTCAAGCCTAACAAAACACAAGTAAAAAATTACATCATAGTAACATGAATACCACAACAATAAAATGTAATTCACTAAGTCAACTGCCACCATTCTTACAAAAAGAAGAGAAGGGGCATAGTATCCAGGTTATCTCACTATTTGCCCTCATGGTGGTATGATTCATCAGCCATGAGTTATCATTGATCTTATTATTTATTTATCTCAATTGACTGATAAGGTGACAAAATGACAAATGTCACCCTGAGAAACTT
Source organism: Torreya grandis (assembly GCA_037957365.1). Lineage (NCBI taxonomy): Eukaryota > Viridiplantae > Streptophyta > Pinopsida > Cupressales > Taxaceae > Torreya > Torreya grandis. The sequence goes on from JARHVA010006639.1 coordinate 745,949, forward strand.
TCGTAACCATCTGCTCTTAAAAACACAAACCTAAATCATCCATAACATACCAACAATAAGAGCCACTCTCCATAACCTTCTAAAAAAGAGAATCATCAACAAAAGAAGGGATAGAAAACGTAGTGGCTTCATGATCTTTGATGGCTTTTATTGTTGCCCCGCTCTCAATAATTCCACAATTTTATTTTTTTAGTTGCTCATTATTTTACGCAGTGATCTTAAGCTAAGTGCCAAGCACTGAGGAGTATCTATTCTACTAAAGTCATTTGAGGCACGATCTTAACCTCGTGCCTTTTCTCATATCAAATTTTACTAGTAACAATAATTAATCTTTGATAAAATCTTTTTAAACCAAACTACATCACCAATTAAACCAACAACCATTCACTAATTCCACAATTTTCAAAATAAAAAAGAAAAGCAAAGCAACACATCAAACAAAAACAATCAACATATAAAATAAGGAGGAACCAAGGGACCCCTAAAATGACAGAAGTGAGTGAGACGACACATCGACGTCATCTACTACACCATTTCCACAGTTAGTCATAACCCCAACCAATATTTGACCGCGATTGCCAATGGCAACCACGTCCCCACACGTCCCACTTATTCTTTTAAATAATTTTACATTGCTTTTCTTAGTCAAATGTTCTCGCCGTCTGACTTACCAACCAATACTCATCATTATTGCGTATCATGGGGGAATAGATCGCAAACTGTAGATGGAAAAGCTTACAATAAGGGTCATGGGCATGGAAATTTACGACTTGTGTCCCTTCATTGAAGGGTAGTTATTCGGTCAATCAGATTGGCAATATTTAATGGGCAGATTCAGAGGTTTATGGTAAAATGTAAAATAGAAAGTGGTGGCTCGATGTACATGCACAGCATTTTTAATTTGAGTATATATATATTAGAGGGGTATTCATTTAGTCAAAATAATAAGGATATTATTTCAATTTCATTTTTTTTTGGTATATTAAAATTTACTAATAATAAAAATTGATTTTTAATATTTTTTGCAAACTATACAACTTTACTAATTAAACTAACAACCATTGACATTATTCATTTTATTTATTATATTAAAACGTAAAAAAAAAAAAAAAAAAATGATTAACTTTTAATACTCTTAAGCAACAATGCTTACGACTTGAAAAGCTTATAAAAACGTGCTCAAAGAAACAGTGAACACAGTAACATGCTCTTCAGCAGCATGTACGAACTTCTCCAGCATTCCATTTATTATTGTTGAAACCTCGACTTAGAGAATAAATGTGATAAATTCTATGCTCTAATCACTTATCCCGTCTAAAGTTTTTATGAGACCTGACCAAGAACTAGTCGTAGGAATAATACTAACATCAGTATGAAGAAACGCTATTTCTTTTTACTTTTATTCTAATCAAATGGGAATTTCCAAGTAGATTCTTTCACTTTTATATTTTCTTCTTCATATGTATGTGAGATGGGTAAATTGGATTGCAATTAATGGAAACATAACTAACATTATTTTAAAGTACGATACATCAGCATTGCTTAATTAGTCAATTTTGAAATTGAAGAGAGCCATGTGTATGATTCTAGTATTTATTTATTATTTATTTTTTATTATAGTATTGGTTCACATTTTTAAATTGAAAAATACATTTTTATTGATGAAATATAATAGTACAATATTAATCATATAAAGAATGGGTGGGAGGAATTATATTTTAGAATGTGAATCATATCGAGTTAGAAAACATTTTGAGATAAAATATAAATTACATCATCAAAAAAGTACCAAAATCAATGTTATATAATAATTATAGTAATAATTAAAGTGCATCTCAATAAAAAAAGTGATAAAACTAAGGATTACTAACCACAAAGAACAAGACAATTGGGTAGTAACGACAAACATTTCTACTAGAGGAGATGGAGGAGGGAGGCTATCAAGGTTGCCCCTATAACCACTGGCACCTAGAGGATCCATTGTGTTAGGCATGGGCTTCCACCCATCATTATGCTACCTTTCTTTAACTTCCTTAACATGTTGAGAAGGAGAAATGGCAAGAGCCAAACACGGAAACTTAACCTGGGGAGGAATACCCTAGTTGTTACCACCACTACTTCCAAGATACTGAAACACAATACCACCATGGGAAGGTAAAGGTTGAAAAGAATGTAGAGAGTTCTCCCTAGTCCTAAAGCGGCGATGATGAAAACCTTAGCCGCCACCTTGAGAAGGAGAACGATAATGGGGAAGATCCTGAGGGACCCTTAAAGTAAGAACACATAAAGCCCTCCCCTAGTGGACCGAAAGAGTCTAGAGGTGCTCTGACTCCATGTAGACCTTCTTTGCTTGGACTTGGATTTGAACCAAAATACTAAAGATGACACTAAATTTATCAGTCATTAAAAATTATCTTTCCATGGCTTCAATATTAAAAATATCATGATTTCTATCTTTCCACACATAAAAAATAATATCAACATGAAATGTCTGCAAAAAAGTGTTGTAATTTACAGGTAACATGGTTAAGTCCCCAAGAAGAACCATTTTAGAAGTAAATAATTCTAGAAGAAAACATTGAAAAGGGGTGTGAGTCTATTTCCAAGTAGACTAAGCAAGCAGACAAAACCAAAAAAGGTGTTTAAAGGTTTCATCTTGATGAAAAATAGGGCAAGTGGGATTTGAAACCCCCATAATCTTGAGTTGATCTCCAACTAGTAGGTCCTAGAACAGAATACATGATAGAAAATGATATTTTTAATACTCAATATGAGATTTCTAAACATGGAAAAAAATTGATCCTAGACAACATCCAAATTGGGTATCATCTTCTTGCTCCTCAGTTGATTCACATTTTGAGTATATTACCCCAACACTTATAGTCTAAATCTATAACTCTAGTGTACTTACAAAATTATAGATGATCTTCTCCTTACTATCTAATAGAGAAGCTTAATGAAAACATAATTCATCTTAATGGCTTGATTTAAGGGTTAACATAGATGCAAAACATCATCTACTCTCACTATATTTATTTGGTCACTACACAATAACAATATTACAAACAACATTATCATAATTAGAATAACTCTAAAAACTGAAAATCAATTTCGTATGGCATGTGTCTAACATAAGCATTTTCACTCCAATTAAAATTTTAATGATTACATGATTTCCTCTATAATGCTTATGAGTGCTCAATAGATTCTTGTGAATGTTTTTAAGATAAAAGTAATTGTTTGTTTATAAGTAGTATTTTAATTTAAATTAAATATTATAAACACCCACATGGAATTCCAATAAGAATGACCTAAAATGGAACAAAGAGGGAAACATGAGAACATTATCCAAAAGGGACCACATAAAGGGTCTTATACACAAGGTGAGATAAGGATAGCCTAATATTGTTCAAGATAACATATTAGATGTACATGAAGAGGGATTGTAGCAAGGTATTTAAGGGGGCCTGGATATATCAAATTAAACTAAATTATCTAAACAAAAAAACATTGTTAAAATGATCACAAATTAATAGTAAAGAAATGTGACAGGGTCATTTTATGTGTACATTTAACCTCCGTTTGATGCTTATGTGGAAATACATATGAAATTAACAAGAAGACATGGTATGTATACCAAATTTTCAATTTTTGAATTTACAGAATAAAATCCAATATACTTAAGAATTTGAAAAAAATATTCTTTCTTTTTCTACATGTGCATGGGTGAGTACTAAATAATAATGACTTGTTGAAATGTTAAAACAAAAATAACATACCTTATTTTGACAAGACATAGCATGGACCTAGGCACCCTAAGAGATTCAGGATTTTGCATCTATCTAAAGTCTTGAATAAGAATAGGAGTATAAGTTTTTAATAATATTTTGGATAAAACATACATTAAATAATGAGTACTTGATTTGAGGTATAGGAGTATACATCATGAACAACCATAATTAATGAATTTTATGGGTTATTATGGAAGTCTTTATGTATTTATAGTGGTAAAAGGGATATATAAGAGTGAAATGAGACAATGAAAGTGACAAAGGGGATAATGAATACCAAATTAAACTTGTATGTTGGAAATTTATGTTATGAAATAGTTCTATACAAAATTTGAGAGGTCAGATGTGTTATGATGTCTAACACTAATGTAATTCATATTATATCATTCATCCCTACAAAAATTAAAAGAATACATTAATATAAAACTTTAAAAGATAAAGTGTCACTTGAATTGTTATTATAGTTAGCAACTATCGATTCGTACCTATAACTAATAAAAATATGATGTTGGCCTCTTTGTTTAGATTAAACTTTTCCACTAGGTTACATTAATGAATATCATTATCTACTTTAAGGGATAATCCAGAACTATTTCCATTCTTGTTTGTAAAAGAAGATACATTTATTTGGATAGAAAATCTGTTTTCCCTAGCCACGGTATAAAAACACTCTCGTTCAAATGAGGGCTTCCATGGAGATTGATGTTTGATAAAATTGCCACCTATAGAATTGTCTCTAGATATCTCTCATGCAGAGTAAGAATTCAGTGAGTTTGGCTTAAAAACTTACATGTTGCTTAAATTTTGTCTACCAAAGCAAAAAAATCCTCAACTTCAACTTCATTTTCATTTTTTCTTGGACATTTATTGTCTTTTATTCCATCATAGTCTAAGTCATCAGTGTTTTTGATAAATTGCAGGTTCTAGTTTGGACTTATAAGCACTTAAGTGGACAAATAACATTTCAAACCAATAATAAGTTTTCTATATTCCAAATGAATTAGACCGAGTATGTAAAATATTACAGACTTATTAGTAGTCAAAATTAAAATAATATGGACTTATAGTAGTCCAAAATTTGAAACATTATTATAAATAAACTAAACTTTATCAAAAATTTGTTAGACTTATTATAAATAAAATGCATCTATATAATGTATTTGTAATAATAAATAATATAGAATTTATCAAAAATTATTTAGACTTATTACAAATAAACTGCATTTATCTAATGTATTTGTAATAAGTCCAAATTATTTTTAACCAATGATTTTTCTTCCTCTCATAACCCGTAATTAGTTACTTGGTTTTTATTTAGATTCAAATAACTTTGTGAGCAATTCCACTTTCTTGTAACTATCTTTGTAGGATTTTAGCCCTTATAATACGTTCCACTAGCTCGCATAATTACCTCCTCAAATAAATAATGTGCATTCATCTAATTTTCACATTTTTATCATCCCAGTCCTTAATAAATTCCATAGACAATTTAGAGTCATGTCTTTCAATCTTCTCCTTGAAGTGAGTAAGACCACCTTTCTTTGAAATGATTCAAACCATTTGATTATTATTTTTATCCCCTTGTAAGATTGTGATTCAATCCTTACCACACTCATGTTGAAAACAACACCAATTATGAAGTCGAACACTGAAACCAAAAAAACCTTGTAAGATTGAAGAGGACCAAATCATTAAAAAAAATGCGTTTACCCCTAACTAAATTCCTTGATATATCATAAATGTGTGATCTTGAAGGGGTGAAAAGATCTAGTTATGAAAATATATCTTCTCATGAAGTGCATTGATTAGAGAGACATGCCAATAAATTGTGAATAAATCAAAATAGTTAGAGTTTTCATAAAGGATGATAAAAACCCAAAGGAAATTATGATCTCCCCATTCCATATGTTACCATGTCATTAAAAATGAGAGATAATATGAAAAATGGTTTAAAATGGAGGAAAGGTTAGGGCTGTAATTATGACATAATCAAATGCAAAAATATAGAATAGGAAAATCTAGGTCCCTCCTTTCTAATTAGCTTTGATGTGTCACCACAATGATTGATTCCCAGATTCTGTCACACTTCCTAACTCTTCGAGCACTTAAAATTTCAAAAAAATAATGATTTTTACATGGTAGGAAGTTTTTATCTAGGTAGTGTCAAAACATAGTAAAAAGTTTTTCCATTTTTATATTGTAGGAAAATTTATAAGTATAGATAGTTACATTCCATAAATATATAGGAGTCCAAGACCTATTTATAGAAATTTTAATAACTAATTGGGAATTTGATGGGTAATTTCAAGTAATAAAGAGAGGATAAATGCATGAAAACCATTTGTGGTATTCAAAAATAATTATGAATAATAATTGTAATGGATAGTTATAAGCTATCAAATTCTTGAAAATTTTCTTATTGAATGTAAGTAAACAAAAATGGAATTTATGATATCTGGAATAATGTTTTTATAAACAATTAACCAATCATTGCACCATTAAAAATATATTTAGTATTTAATAATTTTCTATTTTATTATTTAACCATGTTGAGATTTTAATATCATTTTTGCACAAAATAGGACATGAAGATATGCCAACAATACAATCCCCTATTATTATATGAAGTTCAGTAATAATAATATATATAATTATAAATATTGTAAATGCATTTGATCAATTTATTCATGACTATGAAATATAATCCATCATAGTTTAGAGAAGGATATTGATTTGACTTTTAAGGGAGTTATGGAATGTAAAACCTTGGGTTGTTAAAGTGATAGAATAATAAATCAGCGAATAAATATATCAATATCAACAACCACTAATTTGTACAATAATTATTTTTTTCTCTTAGCCTATAATTAGAAATAAATTACAAAAGAGATACTTAGCTAAAAAACTAACTGATATGGATAAATGGTAGGCTCAAAACTGGTATAAGAATAGTGTAAGGTGTCACCAACAAGAAACTGTGTTAGAAACCCTCTTGGATAGTAGCATTGTCTTCTGGTCAATAGTGCACCACACTAGTATCCTTTGTGTCACATTAATGTCCCTATGTTATAGAGATAATAAATTCCTACATGGACATTCACCTAGTTCTAAGAATCATATGCCTATGTGACTAAATCATGGATCATTGTATGTTCTTTATTTTGACTGATTTCAATGTGAAACCTTAATAATCTATGTTTTTTAGGGTATTTTAGGATCACAAGTAGAAAAAGAATGGTGTTAGTAGGGTAGGATAGATATGACTTCAACACACCATGTGTTGAGTGTTGCTTACATACCAATACCTTGAAAGTAGATCAAGCCCGATGTGCTTTGACCAATCTAAGTGTTTGTGCATATGCAAGTGAATGCTAGTATGAGTGCCAATTTGAGTGCTTTGAGTGTGACTTGAGATTGGGAATCTTAGTAATCTAAGCTCTAGGATACTGTAGATAGGTGTATTCATAAGTAGGGAAGAATGAGTATCAATGATCATGATTTTCAAAACTATTTATAAGTTTGTTTGTCAATATTTGCATCTTATTTCTATTTAGGGGATAAGTTAATGTAAGTGTTCTATATATAGCATTTTGGTAATTTTTAGGACATGAATTGGGTCTAAAATGACCCTAGGGTACTTTAAGAAATGGAAATATATCTGCTAGGGGTAAAAAGATCAAAGAAACATAAGTGTTTCCCCTTTTAAAATAATGTAGTGTGGTATAATCCATAGGGCTGCATTAATGTCTAGGTGACATGAACGGATGAAAATGTGTCTTGCATGCCTAAGTGAAGGCTCAGTGCTAATTTTTAGTATATCTAGGAATGGGTTAGACTTGCACAAATATTAGAAAGTGATCAAAAGGCGAAATAAGATAGGTTTAGGGATAATATAAATATAAGGTGGTTTCAAGTGACACTTATTACACTAAATTGATGATTTAGATAGAAAATTAGTGACCAAGAGTCCAATGAGAATGAAAAATAAAACTTGCCAAAAATTAAGCATGATAGGAGGACTTTGAACAAAACATATGGTAACCAATCAATAATTATGTCCATTTCATTGGGGCACCATTTTATTTATATAAAGTACAATGGTATATTCTAACAAGGATTTTCAACCAATATGGGATTGGATTTGTATATAGATATAAGAATTTTAGATATTTAAATATGAGATTATTTTTATAAAAAAAAAGTTTTTAAAATAGATATATTTATGTAATAAATAATTTTTAAAATATTAGTATTAGTAATTGCCTCAAAGGTGAATGTTCTATTAGGAGATGCGATTTTCTATTTTGGTGAAGTGGGGTTTTAAAAATCAAAAGAGTATAAATTTATAGTTGTATGTCACTTGAAACCCATGTACATTGACCTCATATTACATTTTATGTATGAAGTGTTAAGCAATAATGATATGATATTTATAGTGGAAGTGATGATGGAAAATAATGTTGTGTTTTCTTTCACACAACATTGAGTTTAATAGTGAGCTTGAGAAATGGTGAAGTGGTGGGGAATGACAAGGCCATATAGATCATGTAATTGATGAGATATTTTAAGGTGAATTATGTGGTGATGGTGAGGAATAATGACAAGGTGTTTCAAGTGATGGACTCTAAGAATCCCAAGCATATACACATACAAAGTTCAGTGACATATCATATATGTCAATGCAATATGTAGCTTCCACTAAATTATCTCAATTACCCAATACATGATTTAAAAAAGTCTCATATTAATGAAAAAAGAGCCAAATATCCAACAATGCCTCCAAAATCATATAAAATTTAAAACATGTTAGTTTGGATGAGTGTTCCTACACAACTCATTGTCATGTCCTATGAAGGAACACAAAACCTCATTTTCCACTATTATCACCACCAAAAATATAGGATTACTATTACATAACACTTTGTATATAAAATATTAGATGAGGTTAGGGATGATGGGTTTTGTGTTAGGTATAATTGTCAATTTAAGCTCCTTCCCTTTATAAAACTTGCCTTACCAAAATAAAAAAATTACATCCTTTTTTACATAACTTGCAACTTTATTACAATTGCCAATTATAATCCTTTATGTAATTTATTTCCTTAACCCTACATTTGATAGAATTTAATAAAGAATAAATTAATAATATTTCCAACTAAAGATGTGTAAATACAATCATATGGAAACAAAATTTAACATGGATGTCACATTTAACTAGGATATAAGGTAAATTATGTGTGTGATGATAATGATGATGATGAATAAATAACATATAAATGCTAAAAATAAAATGGGGAAGGCAAGTGTTTTACATAAAGAAAGGATACCTAGGTGTCATTGACTAGTTGAAATGAGAAAACCTAAATTAAATTAACAAATAGAAGAAATAGGGAGCATAGGAAAGAAAAGAGGAGTTGTTGAAAGGTCGTGAAACATGACAATTAACCTAAAAATTGTAGTTTATTTAATTATATTCAAGGTAATACTAACAAAACCATTTTTGTGCATACCTTGCAATCACCAAATTCTAGAATTGAAATTTATTTGAAGCATAAATGAATAGAAACTGATGAGGGATTTTTTTAATTAATTTGGTGGGCATAACTTTTGGTGCCCAATACAATATGACACTCTAGAATTGTTCATGAAGTTTGGCTTTTCTTAGTGGTAAATTATTTTTAATAGTTATGTTAAAACATATTTTGAAGTTGTTCTCAGCTCTGCCTCTTTGTTCTCATCATTTCATTTTCTTTTAATCGAAAATATTTCCTCTTAAATCCTTGAAAAATCTTGTTTGTACTTCCTTTAAAATTTTCCATACTTTTGTTAATTACTAATAAAAAAATATGAATGTACTTATGATGTATCAAAGATATGTAAATAGATGTTTATCAATTTTTTTCTAAGAAATATGTTTTTCAAAGATTTTACATTTTTTTAAAGCCTAAACTATCGATCATAATACATACCATGGTATAGTCAAGGTTTGAGACAATCAAAAGATGTTTGGATTCCTTCAATGCTCCCATATTTACAATCTATAGATCTAGGCTTGAGTATTGGATTTTTTTAATTGTGTTATTCATCATATTTTATGAGGTGGGAAATTTGCATAGTGTCGTGAAGTTTGGGATTTTTTTAAACTAGGAAAGTGTTTTGACCATCTAATTCCCATCCCACAATAAAAACTACCACCTAAAACAACTGAGCACCTCCAAAACCACTTGCATATGTCACCTCCTTATTATTCAATGAATTTATGCTATTGTTTTGAAGGGGATAAATCCATTGTCAATGATAAAGTCAATACATGTGACAGGTATAAGTGGTGAGCATGGTAGTAATGGCACTAATTAACAAAGTTGATATGTGAGGAGTAAATGAAAGCAACCACCCAATACTCTGTGCCCATTAACACTATTGTATTTTGATGTTTAATCTTAATAGTGCATAATATTTTATATCATTAATATAGCCAAGGTAGTCATATTTATGCATGTGCTCTTTTTTTAAATAACTAGTTCTATTTGAAAACATTGTGATATTTGTGGTAACCTTACGCATGATAGACATATACAAGGGATGTTAGGAGAATATTTGGTATCAAATTTGTAATGAATAAAAAGGAATGCCTATCTAATCCATGTTGCCTTAAATTTTATGTATGTTAATGGGTTTTTAAAAAAAAACAAAAGGAATGATTTTGAGGATAGAGTTGGTGATAGTGTTTATTGTCATCATGGTAAAAGTATATTAAATAAAAATGCACATTTCCAACGCTTTAAAATATAAAAATATGGTGTCAATTCCATTCCATCCACCACCAATCTTAATCCTGTAATTTTAAATTTTCATTTTTAATTTATGGATTATAACTAAATATTGACTGTATGAGACAACTTAACCATATTATGTGACTTAATACAAAAACATGAAGTTTCAAAATGAATTGGTAACTTATCTACTTAGCATCCTTTGATTACAACAATCCTTCCTATATTGTGCTAATAAGGTATGAGTTATTTATAGGAATGATGTACGCTAATATTCAAGTGCTAACCATTTCAATACTTACATGTATTGATACCATGTCATCGACTCAACATGTCACAATATAAAAATGATAATGTTGAATAACCATTTGATAATTGGTTTAGATCCATTGGGTTTTTTACCCAATGACTTACTATAAACAAACCCACTATAAAGGATTCAAAAATGGATAATGATGCTTGCCAATAATTAAATGTAAATATTTCTTAATATGTTTTCTAATGCAATAGGGGCATATATCAACCCAATCATTTGTTATGAATGCTAAAAATCATTAAGGTCAATGCATCATTTACCAATGTCTAATTTAAAAGAGGAAATACTATGTAAACAATCATCTAAAATAGTCACTACATATGCCAAGGTAGGAAAAACACTTCTCCATATTTATCATAAAGCTAAAATGATCAAACCATATTATACATGATTATCTCTCTATTGCACTTAATTCATGCCTTGTTCCTTCTCTTCAATGAAACACCGCCTCACAAAGAGGGGGTTATGGACCCACCCTTAAATATAGGGGTGAAAAAAGATTATATCAAGTTATTTTTCACCCAAAATCATTCACATAAATAAGCATATTATCCACTTATTTAAATTCAATTCCCAAAACTCATCATACATAAAATGCTATATAAGCGTAACCCATGTTTAATCCATGAAATCTTAAATCCCATGTTCATTTCATGGACATACATTAGCAGTGTGACATTAATTTTCTTAGGAAAAGGTAGAAAATTAGTGACCAATGGTCCACCAATAGTGAAAAACTAAAACTTGTAAAAACATATGGTAGCCAATCAATAACTAGAAATTTCCCTAAGGGTGCAAATTACAATGGGATTTTTTTAGTATTTATTAAACATTAATGCATTTAAATGTTGCCACTCTCGAGACCTATAGTCATGTCACTTAGAAAATTATTGTCTATTCAAGTTCTGCCACTTGGCATTATCCTAGTACACTAGACCTTGGGTTCTTCTTGATCTCATTCAAGCTATTATGTACCCTTCACATTTACCCCAAACTTATTTTCCCTGAGCTCTTAATAAGGAGATCAGTTTTCCAAAGGAGAATGGAACATCCTCAAGTTTTTCCCATCCCTTCATAAAACATAAAACTCTTAATCTTAACAAGGTAAATATTGTTATAATTATGTACAAACATTAGTGGTTTCCACCTTGAAATTGAGCCTCATCATCATCGTCAAGCTCAATTTGAAATCATTCACAAATTGCAAGTTTTTTCACAAGGAATGCACATTTAAGGTGATGGACTTGAAGAACCCCAATAACATACACTTGAAAAGCTTAATGATATGTCACTTTTATCAGTGCAATTTCTGATTTCTATATAACTACTTCAATTATCCAATAAATTATTCAAATAAGGGTCATCATAATGGTAAACAAGGGTCAAATATCTAATGACTCCTCTAAAATTGTAGAGAATGCACTCGTGTCAATTTAGACAAGTCTAAAAGTCATTATATTAAAATTATAATTGACTTAACTATTTTAAACCTAAATCTATGACTCTAAAATGAATTAGACAAAAAATGGAAAAGACTTATTCAATAAAACATGCCTTTTAAATAAACTAATCAAACAATGAAAGAATTCATATTCTAATAGATATGGATACAAATATTTCCAAGTTTTTTCCATTCTCATTCTCTATAACACTAATAAAAACTACTGTATTCATAATAGTACTTTATTTTTCATTATTTGGTGAATAGATGAAATGTGAAACTTGTAACAAGACCATAAGCACTACGTAGTACAACTACCATACTAAAGAGTGAAGTTACGTCAAAAGGGATGAATTTTTTTATTTTCATAAACTTCAGTTTTGTATATTGAAGGAGTTTAAATCAAGTGTTGTACATTACTCAAAACCATGATGGTTCAATGTAAATAACATATTATAATCTATATTAATATAGTATATATTATATACAATAAATAATAAAATATTACATTAAATATTATATATTTATATGTAATATTATATATAATAATAAATAAATATTATTATATGTAATATTGATATATTTATATAATCAAGATTGTAATATTTTAATATATATTCACATGTTATAATTAATAGTAATAATATATTATTATATAATATTAAATATATAATATTTTATGTCATATATTATTAACAATATGTACATATATTTATATTATATTTATAACCTCATATGCAGTTTATAATGCGATTGCTTACAGTGTTGTCACCACCTTTTATCACCTAAGACACCTACTACTTGCACTTGTTGACTCATATCTATCCTTAAGATGAAGAAATGAATAGTAATGAGGTCTTTGTCATTTACCGCATCTCATTTTATTCTTTCCTTTGTGTTCTACCACTAAACTGATTTTGTAGCTTATGAATTTTGTTGTTATCTTCTCATGTTCTTACCTTTGTAGTGTGTTGATATCAATTATTAGAATATCCATGTAAAGTATCTCATATCTCTTCGCTCTTTACATCTTCGATAGCATGGTATATGGAAATCACATAGTCCACCCACCAAAAATTACTTTTGAGTATGAAGGATTATATGCATCTGCTTTGTGTAGGTCAAATTTATTGCATTAAAACATCCATGTTTTTCAACACATACATTAAGCATTGTTATATTTATACTTTATAAGGCACATATTGGAAGATTCTTTTAATAACGAACCTAGAAAGTAGCTGAGTGAATCAGGATTCCTTAGGTGGATGTTGTCAAAAACTTATGATTAAAATTATCTTTACAACTAATTTATCTTATTTAGAAAAATAATATACTCTTCACTGGGTAGATTAAGTAAAATAAATTCACAAAAAGGTAAGATGTGACTATATTTTAATAAATCTCTATCCTAGTATTAGTTTGGAGTAATTTGGAGATGGTGAAGAGTAAGATAATTTATTAGAACCTCAATTATATTACAACTATCTTGCCTTGTAAATGAAGGATTGGGGAAACTTGAATCTAGAATTCAAAACATGATCAATTGTGATAAATGATATTTCCTATGGGAAACAAAAATTGGATTCTATTCCATCTGCACCCTACTCATCTCCAATGCAATATGGTAGACATCATGCAAATATGATCTAATTTGATGATAATGCTCATGAGGAGAATAGTCATTGCATTGAAGAGCCGAGGAGGAACCTCTGGGATTAAAAATAGGACTCTATTCATGTGAAACTAGAGTCTACTATGAACAAGGACACAACTATTTACCAATTGTTACATATTAAAATTATAATAGTATGTATTCATAAAACTCTTTACCACCTATAAATGAATCTCTACATTGCTATTTACTAGTTTTCAATGACTATCCACATTGACATTTACCAGTTGTTTATTCAAAATCAAATCACTACCAATTATCCACAAAAATAGATGTTCAAAACTAGATTTGCATCTTAAATACTATATATGATTCCTATCTAGCACAATCTCAAGGAGATAAAGTACTATATGTGCATGTTTAGGTAATATCAATCCAAGTGGCCAATAACTCTATAATAGAAACAAGCACTTGATGAAGGTTCCCTATGAGATGGTATCTATTGTCTTGTAGCGATGTAACTTATAGGACTACATAGAATTATCTCATGAGGATGATCAAGGTATCCTTTTTATGTTTGTGAATGTTGTCTCACATGAAACCTTTGGTGATAGATTTTGCACACCCATTGATGATCTTATTGCAAGGATTGCAAAACATGCCATTAGTCTTGTTAGGGTGTAGAAGATCCTCCCTATAACTCATGAACTCGAGGTAGCCTTTCTTCTAAAATGTCCATCACATGTCATAGGGTCTGAAGGATTTGAATGTTAATCTCAATGAGCTGGTCAGAGGGAGGATCCTCATGTAAACCATTAATGGAACTCCTTGCACCTTCCTCTTGTGACATACTAAATAATGCAAAATAAAAGGAGTCAGTGAAGTGGTGAAAAAATAAATTATAACCTATTATCATATTACCAACATTAAATATATAATTTATTATGCATATAGGGTCGATTGATGGTGTATAAAAGAATTTTTTAAGGGCAAATCCAATACATCAATATTAAATACTAAATATGGTATAGAAATAAATAGTATTTAATATAATATTTTATCATTTATTATATATTAAAATATTATAAGAAATAACATATAATATTATTTTATATATAATATGGTAATGTCAAAAAGAAAGTAGATGATGGGACAAAGATATTTTGAGACTTAAAATTTACATTTGGTTTTAAATAGTTTTAATATTTAATGGAGGCGCCTTAGACAAAGTAAGTTAGTGGTTAACATGATTAAAACAATAATAAGTAATCTTGAGAAAGATACACAAATATGTATTTTCAATTATATATTATACATTATAGCCATATGTTATAAGTTGTATAAATGTGCAGACAATATATGAATTTTATAATTATTCATATATAGTATAATAATACAACCTTGGCCTATTTTTATATTCAAAGATATTTAGAGAGATCATTTCCCTATCTACCTCACTCCTTCCCACCTCAACTACCAAGATTAACAATCATAGTAAAGAAAATATTTAGGAATTACAACATCAAACAATATATGAATTTTATAAATGTTAAGATCCAGTGTAATAACATAAATCTAACATGTTATTATGTTAAAAAATATGTAGAATGTTCTCTACCTTCTTAACATTGATAAATCATGATTAGAATGATATTGAAAAAAATTATAAATTCTAATAATAACAAAATATTAACATCCATATTTAATGATAGAGTGACTGCCCCTTAAATGAGTCTTGTTTGTCTTAAATGCTAGCCTTGTTATAGTGACCACTGCTTGAATGATTTTTTGGAAGATGTGAGGTGATTTGTTTGAATGGAGGTGAATACCATGCTTCATTTATGAGCTTACTGTCAATTCAAAAAAAACCCTAAAACTATTTTTAAAACTCGTGGAGCATCACCAAAACCATCTTAAAAGATAATGATGACATATTTTTAAAAGAGAACGATTTTTCCCCAATAAAATGATCTTAAATTATTTATGTTTAAATTAAATAAACATTTAAATGATGAAGATCGCCTAATTTATGATGTAATAATATTTTTATACCACCCATATCATAACTATTAATATATTTTATTATTAATAATATAATTATAGTATTATATATATAATGATGATTTATAATATTAATATTTTATTAAATATAATACATAATTAATTAAATAGTAAAGTCATATATAATATATTACTATTATATTATAATATTATATCTTATTATAAAAACAACCTAATGTATTTGAAAAACTATAAACACTATGCTATTTCCATTGTATGATTGCAAATATTTTGCTTCATGTTGGATGACAAAAATCTCACTTGTCATGCCTAGCGATTGATAGAGTTCCTCAAATCCTCCACTTATTGGAAGATAGTGAGTGCCTAGATAAAACTCAATCACAACAAGAGTGATATGCAAGTGAGGTGTTGGTTAGTGGAGTTATAAGTCTCTATAGGAAGAAATTGGCCTAACATGTTCTTCATCTTATGAGGCATCTCGTGGCTCCTATATTCTGAGTAGATATAAATTGATATCATTTGATGTGGCCTATGACTATGGAATTGCTAACAATAATATTTATCTATGTTATCTTAGGGAAATCTCAGATGATGAGCTTGGGATACCATCTAGCCCTTTCATGAATATATAAGCCTAGATTTCTTTACCAAGGGATGAGGGTTCATGTTCTATTTTGGATATTGTCCAAAATCTAGAGCTGAAGAGCTTCGTTGACAACTAGAAATTTGAAGATGATTTTGTGGATCTTGTAAAATTCACAGTGTTTGAAGACATATGCAATACATATAATAACTACATTAAAATCAAGTTATGGTGAAATATTATCCAATGCCATTGCTTTCGTAACCCAAAAAGAATTCAATGGTCATGCTCTTTGTCACTATATGATTAGTCTTTTTACAATTAAATTATTGGAGTGAATAGCAATGCAATGGCTTCATTGATAATTTATAACCAAGAACTAGCAAAACTAAACTTTAAAACCATTTATGATTGGAGATCATACATAAGTACAATTGGAATGCCATATGAGGAAAGTGGGATTGAAGATAATGAATTTTGATGCTCATGGCTTTTGAGTATCCTACAAATAAAGATTCAAATATGGTCAACAAAAATTCTAACCATTTCAAAATTATTTTTTAATTGTCATCAACCACAAATGATGCACAACATTATTTGCATTGAGATTAATACTAATCATATTCACTATGAGCCATCACAAATAATCTTTGGAACAAATGTTATGGCTGGGATCGCTGATTGGATTGACAAGATCTCACCACATATTAATGCATTGAAATATTTTTAAACAAAAGAAAAAAAATCTTACATATATCATAGATCATATAAATTTAAAACCTCCTACAAGTATACCTCAAACTAATAATAACTATGTAAAATCATTAGGATTTGTAAAACAAAAAATACGTAATAGGAACAACAAATAATACATGACTAAAGCATGTAACAAAAAACTAGGAAAAAACATTGACACAAATAATACAAAGTATCATTGCGCTTTATAAAATCAATGATATGTAGCTGAGAATCTGAGTGCTTTGCATGTAATCGACATAATCAACAAGCTGGAAAAAGCACAAATCACTATCTAACATTGAAATTATAGACACACCCATCCATGCCTATGTGCTTTATAAATGTTTTCATTTGAAAAATATCTTTTCACAATTGGAATGTTATTGTCTAAACACTTAATTTGATTTATGCTAACTTAGTGTTTAAAATACTTGTATTAGGATAAAACAATATGCAAGCATTGCAAAATATATATTTATAATGAAAAAATTCTTTTGTTAGTTGCTCCATTCAACATTAAATTATTTTGCTAGTTGCTTCATTCAATATGTGAACTTGGCTATAAAGATTCACAATATGGATTGAATGGAATAATTATAAATGTCCTAATTGATTTTGATCAAATAGAAAAATCATTACCTAGAAAATTGAATTAGACTGAAATGATTGTAATCAAGATAAATTGTAAATTATAATACAAAGATGCATATTTGATAAGAAATGTCAAACTTGTATCTGTCGTGAATGGATTGTTACAAATTTCATATACTCTATAGTATAAGCAATAAAATTTTCAATTGAATAAGATTGGAAAACAAGTATCTTAAAAAAAATGGAACTGACATCAAATGACCATGTTCTTATCAAAATAAATGAACCTAACACACATTAAAATGAGCTAGAGCCAATTACTAAATCTTTGGTACATGGATTTGTTGAATCAAAAATAATAGAAGATTTAAAATATGAAACCATAGAGATTACTCTTGCTAAAGGATTCAAACTATTAGGTATAGTCTAAGATAATTTCTCATAAGAAATGAGCTTTCCAGCTTTGTACTATGATTCTAGCCATTCTGATGAAATGACAAAAAAAATTCCCATATCAAAAAACAACTAAGTTGGAGATACTACATAAAAGAAATGACAATGCAACACATATCATTAACACCTTCTTCAAAGCTATTAAAATCATTATACATCAGGTTTCAACTTTTGCTTAGATATGCATATGAAAAGGTGTATCGAATGGTAGGATTTTTTGTGCCAAAGCTATTTGGGATAATAATAAACTATAAAAAAATATAAAATCACTCGAACATCACTTGACTAGTTTGACAATTCAAGAAAAACTATTTTTACAATGGTCAGACAATTGAACCCACCAATATTTTTTGCTATGTTAACAAGTACATAGAAGTTTTGGGAGCCATTATACCATGCATTAAAAAATTTGTCTCCAAAAACCAAAAATAAGCATAGTGAGAATATTGAATAAGAAAAAATTAACACAATGATAAAAAAAATCCAATTCTTTACAATTGCTACTTCAACCAAAGTTCAAATGCATTTAAGAAGATGTTACAAGACAAACAAATATTTTGAAAAAATTTAATTACCTTTTTGTAACTTAATTTTAAAATAGATGTAATGAACATTTTCATGTCATGATTTTGGTACAAGATGCACCTATATATAGATGTTACTCAAATATTGAAATTGAAAATTTTGTAGTTCAATACATATCATGTGATTCAACATTCCTTGAAAATAATTTGGATAAAATGCAAAGACATCACCATATAAGTACATGAAAAAAATATAAAAATTATCATTATAGATTCAACTTTCCACTTATACAATGAAAAAACCACAATTCTACAACCATTGGATGAAATCAATGAGCTTTATAAAGAAAAGGCTATATGAATTTTCTCCCAAACTTGAGCATAAAAAATATAGCTAGTTTGTAACTTTTGAAATGTTTTTACAAGATGTATATTTTTATGATACCAAATATCTAATTTCTTTGTGATCTTGTATTTTTTGACCTACCATAATGCTAAAAAAACAGCCATCATATATTTAGATAAATGGTTTTACAAAAAATATTCCTACGTTATGGTATGCAAATACAAATGTACAATTCATTCTTAATGCATATGTAGCTACACCATACCATTGTTCTTACATGACAAATTTTGAACACGCATTAATAAAATAATTTTTAAAAGTACATCCCAAATTTGATTGTAACAATGATAATAAGCTAAAATCGATAAGAAAATTGGGAAACACTCTTTTACAACATCAACAGATGTATAACCATTAAGAAGTTCCCATTGTTCTTTCATTGCAATTGCATTCCACTTCAAGGAAAACAATTTTTATAAACACATTACCTCAGACAAAGAGAACTTACATTTTTAAGAGTCTAAAATTATTAGCATAGGAACTAGACAATTTAGAAGACATAATATGTATGTCTCATTTAGAAAAAATATATTGCAAGACCAATGCATATAGAAAGTGTATGTTTGGCTGAATATGTAAGATATTACATAGAAAAATATAAAAATAGTAAGAAAACCCCCACCCCATAAATTTCCATATAGTTTTTAATGGGGATTTAGATTCTAAATATAGATTTAGATATGGGATTGTAATATATATGAATGCCAATTAAACTATATACTGTGGATCTATCTATAGGGGAGTGAGTATAAATAGGGATTGGGACATGACATGGAAGAGAAGAGTGGGCCCCTTCCCCCTACAAAAAAGATCACACATCATTTGACATGTTAGACAAAATATGTATATAGATAAAAAATGATGTTGTTTATACCATATCATGAGAATGAGGAGACATTGAAAAATGGTTTGAACACTTTGACTGACACATACCTTATTCATAAGATATAAATAAACAAAAATGAAGACATGTTTACTTCTAAGCCTACAAGAAAATGGGGTAATATTGATGTTTCCATAGAAAAATTTGATGTTTCTTCTATATATTTGAGATTCACAAAGACAAATAAAACTATTAATCCTATGCCGATAGTGAAACATATAACATAAACTATGATTTGTATTGCATAAGAATTCACAACCTAGGCAATAATAAACAAATGAATATATTTTCTATATTCCAACAACCAATTATAGAAAGTAATGATGAGTACTTAAAATTGTAAAAATGATTGAACAAAGAGCAACATCTTATCGTCAAAGACATTGTAATAAGAAAAAACTAGCTCCAATACCCCAATCTATTGTTTTTTAGCAGGAGGAGTAGGCACATGGAAGAAATTCAAAAAAAATTAATTTATCAAAAATTATCATGATTCTAAAACAATCAACTTGATAGTGATCCTTTAAAAGTAAAAGGATTGATTATTATATACACTAGAAAGATAACATATAATGAAAATGGTGTAATTGTACATTTTATTTTTCAATTACCATACAAATCTACATGAAATTTGACATTAGAATTGAATAGTTTGGATGCCTTATTAAAATTATATGAATAATTGCATTTACTTGTTATTGATGAAGTATCTTTACTAGGAAGTCACATTTTCTATAATATAGACAAAAAACTATGCCAAATCATGCATGTACCTACATAATCATTTGTAATTCTTGACATTATCTTTGTTGGTGACTTTACCAAATAGAACCAATTTGAGATAGATGGATTTTGGAATAGGCAGTCTTAGATAAGAATTTGATTCCATATAATTTTTGGCTTGACAATGTCAAATGCTATGAACTAGAACAAGTTTTTAGGCAAAACGACATGTAATTTTTTTCCATTTTGAACTGTATCAATACATGTGACCAAAATACATTAGATATTGATTACTTAAATAACACAAGATATATACCTCTTTTATATGATCCAAAAAATTTATACTTATTTCATAATAATGATGATGTGAAAAAATGCCAAAATGTTTTCATTTCTAAATGAAGAAACATCTACTTTTAATGCTATTGGAAAAAAATGAATCTTATGCATGAAAACATTACAATCAATGAAAATCATAGCTTGACCAATAAAATAATCTTAAAATAAAACATATTGGTTGAATTAATTGGTGGAAACTTTGACATACAAGATGGGCTAGTAAAAGGTATAGATGATATTGTTAAACATTATATGCCCAGAAACTTAAATAAAATTTGGATACCATTTAATGACTACAAGATTGCAACATTATAATGTAAAATATTGTAAAGATTCTACACTAGTCATATTACCTAAGGCTAGATTACTATAAAAAGAATGTGAGTAAAAAATTGTATAAATAAACTCATAATTAATGTGTGTCAATAATTTCTAATACAAATAACACATGCACACATACTACATAGATTGCAAGGTCTTTCAATAGATGCACTAGACTTTGATCATGCTAGTGTCAAGTACCATGGACATGTCTATACTGCACTCTCATGAGTAAAAAAATTAAATCACTATATCTTGTCAATAAATTACAACTAGATAACTTTATCCTATCTGAACAAATAAATACTAAAATGCAAAGACTGACAAATTTTTCACAATGGACTCCACTTTTAAAATATATTTGTGAAGCATATAATAGGTTTTCAATTTTCACATTAAATAATGGAGTTTACAATTACACTTAGAAAGCATAATCCATGACTATGACCTAATGAATGCAAAAATTTTATGTTTTCAAGAAATAAGAAGTATTGAAACACTGAGCAACTTGATTCTTAGAAAAAATTATAAATCATACTCATCCATGAAATTTAAAAAAATAATGTAATGTTTTAGAAAAAAGATTGTTTTGAAAAACAATACAATATTTGATATGTCACACATGGAAACTATGACTCATGATATACTTTACTTAGATATAATGATGCGAATAGTTAATATATACTTAATATTTATTGCAGTAGTTTCTTATATAAAGTGTTTTTTATAATAATAGATATCACTTTATTGTTGAATAGAAAGTTCATAATTATAGACAACTTCAATATAGATATGTTTAACCAAACACAATATTGAAAACAACTTCTTGACATAATACATAAACACAATTACCTTCATATCAAACATGGTAATAATAAATGTAAGAACTATGATAGAATAATTTTGGATAGATATAGATATCAATAGCGTTTAAATTAACATGTTTGATGACTATTGGACTGCTCATCATGCCAACTAGCTTCAATTTACTATGTAAATGCATAATAACAATCAAAATAATAATTAATTTTTATAGGCAAAAAATAAGCTTTATACCTTATATCATGTTGTCAATTTAAAACAAATAGATTTAAAAAATAATAATTTGCATATAGAAATAATAAATAGCAAAGAAGATTTTTTAAAAAGGAGAAAAAGTGAAAAAAAAAATCTTTGCATAAAATGGTAATTTATCATGTTTATCCTATGCATTTATTTTTGCCTTTTCCTCTCCAATGAGATGATGGTAATCCATTTTTATAATCCTTAAAGAAAGGTACATAAATAACAATTAAAGCACAATAATCAAAAGATAGATTTTGCACAATAAAAGACTACAAATTGGTAATGTTTTTTCCCCCAAATTTTTCTACATAATTAAAAAAATATCATAATTTATTATTTTTTGAATTTTACTACTTTTTAATCCTCATTGTTCCTTCTTAACATGTCCCAAAAAAATTTGAACTTTACTTTGTCAGACTATAAACAACAAACTAAATATGTAAGTAAAAGACCAAAACATTAAGAGCATGTCATGTAAGATATCAAAATGTAGCCTCAATAATGGTCTCCTAGAACTAATTGTCTCTTTCAGCTACATAAACCAACACAATACATTAGACCAAATTTAACCAATTAATAATCCAATACTAAACAAACAAAGCATGCAAATTTATAAATGACAACATACCCTCAACTATTCTAATGGACAATAGAACTAATACATCCTCTATAATGGTCTCATCTCTCAAAGATAATGGCATCCATATGTGTCATCCCCACCATAAAAATAAGGCATTAGTATCACCCATATCATCTACATTAGGTATCTCTATCATAGGGTCTTACTCTATCACTAGAATTAGAGAAAACACAGTTGTTATGGGTCTTGATCTACTGCCTAACTGTGTTGGGTCCCAGCTACTCCTCAAATACACTGATGATATGGGAAGCACATATTGGATCACACAAAACTACTATGTGACATGCTCATACTAGCACCTCTCAAAAACTATGGTCCATTGATCATGAAACTAAAAACTCAGCCAAATCCATTTCAATTCCATCCAATTCTTGTGTCATCTATAAAATGACATAATGGGTCTCCAAATAATGTCTTTAGATGTCACCCAATCAAATTCCTTTCGATATTACATTTTTATCCTTAAACCCACATAATCTATGTCAATCCAACTCTCAACAAATACCTATGTGTGTGCCCAATCTGCACTAGGAAACCCCTCAGGTCTAGCCACTACAATATGCTCATAAGCCCAACAATGAAAAAATGTTGACTATCTAATCCAAACACCACACAACTACTAAGTAAAATGGTTTAAATATTGATACAAGTGGGCTAGCATAGTGTGACTCCACTAGTATATGATCTTGTGCTCCTTTATGTCCAGCACAATCCCATATATATTGTATGAAATGGATACCCCTCTACCATCCACAACAATAAATGAAGCTAGTGACACTGTTAAAAACTTTTGCGGCCATGGAATATTAACTATAAAAATCACAAATAATTATATATCACTACTACTCCCCTAATGAAGGGTCCCCATAGGTATGCCTACAAAATACCTCAAGGCTTGGTCTATATCCATATCCCATGCTACTAACTATAATATTTCCTATTAACGAGTAATAAAAAATCTTAGTATCATGTACACTTCATCTAAGGTAAAAATAATCTCCCTAGTGGGTATAAAAAAGTACATGTATCAACATTGCATCACTCACATAGTGTAGTCATCATATGGAAATCCTACGGCATTGGTGCAAGTGATGCCATGTAACATAGATATGCCTTATCCAAAACTACTATATCATCATCTATCAAGGCCAACTGACATAAGCATTGCATCATCTGACCGCTAAAAAACTCAATCATATGCACATCCACCTACAAAATACATAAAATCATGGATTATCATTTCCAAATGATAAATATACATGCTAAAATAATAGTTAAATGTAATTTATAATAAGAAGTTACAGTATTTAGTACATAGGGAATTAGAGCTATAGATAGGACACTAGTGCTAGTTGTTAGCATGGTCCTTGGATGGTAACATGATAGCTTAAGACATTAGCACTATCCTTGGGACACTACTTCGACCCTCTCATAAAGGGCCCTAATCTAGTTAAATTATGCTAAAAATGATAAACAACTTAATAGACAAGTGAAAAACATAGAAAATTAGGGGATGTTTACTAGAGTGACCTCCTCATAATGGGTCACATTCAATCCTCATCTCCTCAATATGCTTTTGGGCTTAGAGAAATTATTCTCTCAAATTAATAGGTTCAAAATATTTTCAAAATAAATCAATCAACCTATTTAAACCATGTTTTAAAATTTCCACCCACCTAAGGTTTAACCTATGTGTAAATTTATCTAACTATTACCCAAATATTCCAATTGTGATATGTTGAGAATCATAGCTCCAATTTTTGATTCATTTCTTATGTACATGATTTGATAATGATATCCCATGCACCATACCAAATACAGTTCTATCCCAATTGATAACATTACTATGACTTCAGTTCTCTCAACAATTTTCATTTTGATACTGATTGACTTAGATATTTAGATACACAAAATTATTCAGTGGCTCAGATATACAGATACATAATAGACTTAGATTTCCCAATTTAGTGACTCAAGCACATAGTTAGGATCAAAAACATAGATTGAATCAAATATTCAGATACACAAATTGACTTAGTGTCTCAGTTATATAGATACATAGTTGACTCAAATTTCCTAATTTAATAACTTAGACACATAATTAGGTTCAAATAATTGAATCAAATATTTAGATATATAGATTTACTGAGTGGATCATACACAAAGATTAAATTGATTTAGATTTATTACTTTAGTGACTCAGACACATAGTTACAGACTTATATTATGACTATAGGGGCATATACACGGTACACCATCACTATATATACATACATATGCAAAGGATAAATAACTGCATTATTTAAATATCAAGTTTTGGGGGCATGATGCAAGGCACATGTCCTCAGACTCACATGATTTTAACAAGCTATACATATAGAATGGAAAATTATACCATTATTTATGCATAGAGTACTAAATTTCACTCATATTATTACTATGATTTCACAAGGATTTCACTATATTGGGTCATATGGTCATATACAATGGTTGATGCATAGTCTTCACCAGACCTAGATTATGTATGTCAAATGATAGTTTTGATCTCTGATCACAAATTAATTCTAAGACTCAGTTATATATTAGAGTGTGGGCAAGTAGGGTTTGTTCCTTAACATGCACATATTACTTCTCAGACTTAGTTACTTATTAGAGTGGGGACAAGCAAGGCTTATTTCTCCACATTCATAGATCACTTCTCAGAGTTAGTTACATATCTGAGTGGGGGAAAGTAGGGCTTGTTTCTCCACATTTACATATTTATTCTTAGACTCAATCATATATCAGAGTAGGGGAAAACATGGATTTGTTTCTCATAATCCAATTGGTTACTTAGATTTAGTATAGGGGACAACCACATTGTGGATTTTCTCTTCACACTCAATATTCCAAATTCTTGTCCATTTCTTTGGCCAAGAAGTGGGGTGGGTATAGAACACATCCACATAGGTAAGTACAGTTACGTAATTTTATTTTACTTTTACTCTAGTACTTTCATTTCCATTACATTACTATAGTAAAATGTGGTCAAATGTACACACCCTAATTTGGTCAAAAAGCACAAGTATTATGTCTTTTGTAGCTATTTCATATGAAGTTATTAATTTTTAAAGAAGGTCTTGTTCACATCATCACTTTGGTATTTTAGTCCTTATTATGACTTATTTCTCATACTTGTTGCACTATCAATGGTCTTATGCCATGTTATCCTAGTCAGACGGGCCCATAGGCCTATTTATCATAGTCATTACTTAGTTTTATGCCTAAATGGCAATAATGTAGCCCTAGATAGTAGCGCACTGCCTTAGTGTCTACCCCCATGCTATTATCC